>CM050167.1:127237623-127415123 GCA_027410445.1 Discoglossus pictus | reverse complement strand
TGGACTACCTAAACCTCAATTTCTATTTAACTTTGTGACTATGTAACTTATTGTAGACATTCAAGCATGTACTTTTATATATATACTAGCGATTTGCCCGTCAAAAATGATGGTCAATAAAATGTTAATGCTGTGAAAATTGTTTGCCACACAATATGAGTCTGATACATTTGTCACCCTTTTTTATATACAAATAAATACCAAATTTTGAATTTAACTTTTTATTTTTTTAACTTTCAGCTTATATTTAACCAACATGTTTCAAATTATTTTTTCAATCTTCAGTCTTTTAATTGTGATATATATAATAACAATATAAGAATGTGTGAATTTTTCATGCATACATATTGTAAAGTCTAACATCAAAGTTTGTAAGATGCAACTTGTATATTAAACAATCTTTAAACTTTTTTTTAACAATACTAATACTTTTTAATTGATATTTATCCATGAGTAACTGCGGACTATGTTAACTTTGATTAACTAAATCGTTTTAACAATGACATGCTTTGTAACATTCATTACATTTTTGTTAAACTCTTGTTAAACTAAATTGGCATTGAATCCAGAGGAAGGCAAACAATAAAAAACCCCATTTCAACTTTTCCAATTGTATCAAAGAGGGAAGAAAAAAAAATTCCTTCCTGACCCCATTAACTGGTGATCAGATTACTCCCTGAATCAATACCCTGTCTTTAAATTATACAGTTCAAATTATTATGAAATGCTGCAACTTGTAGTAATATACATCTTTGACTATATGATATATATATTTAACTAACTTTCAAAAACTTTGAAAATACACAGTTAACATGTGAAATCGTAACATCAAACAATAACATTTAACCCTTGCAAGTCAATAAAATGGCAGATAAGTGTTTTGTGGGGCCAATCATGTGAATATGTAACTTTTAACCCATTCCAATATGTTTAAGGATGTTTTACTGTTGTTTTTCTTGTCGTTTCCTATTTTTTTTATCTGTTTGTACTTTGTGCAAATGGCACATAGAGTTTCCTAAGTGAAATATTGGTCCCCTATTTAAAGAGTCCCAGAGTACTTAAATTTTGTACTGGAAGTAAAACCACTGTTCTCTATGTTTTTTGGTCCATTCTATAGAGTTTCTTAGTAAAATATTGTTTTTCTGCAATCATATTGAGTACCATAAAATGTTGTCAAGGATATTAAACCACTGTCCTCTATCTTTACAACACCTCATATTACACAATGTTTTTAGTATAAACGCATTCATCTTCATATAAATGACCCTGACTTTCGTTTTCTTCAACATGCTCTTTAATTTCCTTTGGAATCGTGCACCTTGAAAAAGCAATATAGAGTTGTCCATGTGCAAATACTGGTTCTTTTAAAAAAAAAAACAACAGACTTAAAAGTTTGTCCTTGGGATTTATTGATGGTCATGGCAAATGCCATGATAACTGGAAATTGTCTCCTTTGAAGGACAAAAGGCAAACCACTCTCACTTGGAGCTAAATCAATTCTTGGTATAAAAACTCGTTCACCTTTATGGGTCCCAGTTATAATTTCTGCATGTATAAAATGAACTTTTAACTCATGCACAATTAATCTGGTCCCATTACAAAGTCCTTTTTTTGGATTCATATTTCTCAATAACAAGACAATTGCCCCTGTTTTCAATTGTAAAATATGTGGTGGCATTCCAGATGGTGTTAACGAATTAATACATTTGATTCTAAAATTCAATTCACTGTCTTTATCATCAGCCAGAACTGAATCTGCAATGTAATAATTCTTTTGTGGTGCATTTATGTATTTTAAAATTTCGTTATTTACATTCAAGGCATCAATATTTTTTGATGTTAATATCACTTTGTTTGCAATGTCTGAGTAATCCTCGTTATTAAGAAATATGTTTAGAAATATGGTTGATATGAGTGATTAATTGCAAACCATTTCTGATGGAATTTCAATGGTATCATTTGGTAAATCATGTATTTCTGGATGTTTTCCTTCTCCGATTTTAATCAGCCAATCATTGAATTCATTTTGGCATTCAGATCTCATATTTAATTCTAATTTCAGATGTGTAAATATTTTCCACAGTTTACTGGTCTTGGTACATGTTTCAATGATCTCCCTTCTATTTCCATGTGGCACAACAGGTAATGTTTGCCTAAAATCTCCTCCTAACAGCATCACATTTCCACCAAATGGCAACTTTTTTATATTATCATTTCATATTATCCATCACTTCTTTTAAGAATCTGTCAATACATTGCAGTGCATGACATGACATCATTGTTGCCTCGTCTATGATAATTAGTTTTGTTTGTTTACATTTTTTTGCTTGTAAAGAATTCAGTCGAATATCTGACACTGATGTTTTCAAAATGGGAACTGGCAGCTTAAATCCACTATGCACAGTTCTACCACCGTCTAACAAAAGTGCAGCAATTCCAGTTGTTGCAAATGGCATAGCTATCTGACCCTGTGATCGAATATAACTCATCAAATAATTGTACACATTTTTTTTCCTGATCCACCCGGGCCGTCTAGATAGAAATACCGGTCTTTGACCATTTCATCATCTGTAGCATTTGTGTTGGCATGAAATGCTTGTAACTGTAAAGTATTTAAAGTTGCCATTTTTTCTTCAGTTTTTTGTTTTTGTAGCTCAGTGTCATAATCATCAAAATTAATGTCATCTATAAGTCCTGGATCTGGCAAATTAAAACTTGCACAATTTAATCCATGAGCAAACAATATTTCTTGTATTTCCATCAAAGTTTTTAACAGTGCTATTGGTTCCTTGTAACGTTTTAAGAAGTCTTCTGACATACTTAATTTAAATGTTTCCCACAAAGTAAAAGCATCAGGTACATTGCAAAAGATGCAAATGAATGCAAATTGTTGTCTCATTTGCTTTGGCATTTGACATAGTGCTGCTTCTTCCAGACACCTCTCCCATTCTGTATCATCAGCTATGAAGTTTTGATGTCTTGCAGCTAATAGGAATGTATCATAAACTATGTCATTCACTGTATGTAAATGCTCAAAACTCTGTGCACCGGGAACATGTAAAAGAAGTAATCTTAAGCTGAAACGTTCAATGTCCCTTGGACTGACGGTATAAATCCATGGTATAATTTTATGTGCATCTCTTCTTCGTTGTCTCCATAGACCATTTACAAATACATAGTGATATGGTATCTCTATGTATAAAAATTGTCTGGCCTGCATATCCTGGAAGTTTAATTTAAACCATGCAGTAAGTGTGGTATCTCTGTGTTCACTTTGATCAAATGCAGTTCTTTCTTTTCCTGCAGTAAAGCAAACAAACTGACTTTGAGGCAAATGTACAGCTAAACGATAGATAGCATGTGACCGATCATGCATCTCAAATTTCAAAAGGCGCCACATTGCTTCAGGAGCACTCACATAGCGAGCATCTAAATAATTTGATAGTCCGTCATGTAAAATTGGATTTTCGGTTTCGTTTGCAGCACCTTGCACAACAACAGTTGCTGCGTCATATCCTTTGTATATATATTTATACACATACTTAATTGATTTAATAGAAGTGCAAGCTTCCACATTGATGTGTGCATTGTACTTGATGAGCAAATGTGGATTGTATGGAACGACAAATCTATTATCCCCCTTTTGCCCACGGATAAATGCTGTTTGTCCTTGTGTTCTTTTATACAAAGGGTATCCATCACAATTTGCACAAGTTTGCATTTAAAATTGTTTTGGAAATTCTTTAGTACATTTTTTATTTTTCATACATGGTGAATTAGGATTCATCTGTCCACATGGGCCATGAATCATTCTGTGTGCAACAATCTCCCAAAGTTTGTTATAATTTTCTTGGTCTGGCAATTCAGCTGAAATTATTGAATCCACTCTCTTTGCAGTATTCAACTTATCTTTTTCCTGCAGTATTAAAAGTATGTGAGCATGTGGCAGTCCTCTTTTTTGAAATTCAATGGTGTAAACAAAAGCCACACATTGTCCAAATAAGTGTGCTTTAGTGATATCATGTACTAATGAATAGAGTTTGATTTTGAATACTCTTGCCACTAAATCTGGTCGGTCAGAAGTATTTTGTCCCAGATTCAAATTTTCCTTGATCTCTGGCCATTGAGGATTACATGTGAATGTAATAAATAAATCTGGTTTTCCAAATTTTGTGACAATAGCCATGGCATCATTATACCTTTCATGCATATTGCGAGGAGATCCTTGGAAAGTGGATGGCAAAATAATTGCTCTTCCAGCTGGAATGTCTCTGTTGGAAGCCAATTCTGCCACATAATCCATCAATCCACAATACTGTTCTACTCGTAACTTATTTTGTTGAAATTTAATGAAATTTAGATTATTGGCTTCAACTTGTAGATATGAATCAATAATCCATTGTTGAGTGAGTTTGCTCCCATTTAAAATTAGATTAAATATTCCAGCATGGAAATATTAGATCTAACATGAAGTTTATTATTGGGATAACTTTTCAATTGTAATTTTGGCTCCCATCCAGGTTCCCCATTTGGAAAAAAAATGGGATATGTCATTGGATCTAAATTACAGCTTAATATATTTATGTTGATAAATGGTTGTTCTTCATTGCGTGGATAAATTCTAATATCCCGCTGAAAAGGTGGTTCACCATCTTCATTTTTAAACACCATGGCAACTTCATTTACTGTTGGTAAATTATATCATCTTTGATCAGTGTTGCGATCTCTTTTTAACACCATATTTACTCTTGGCGTAGGCGATTGATGTCTTTGAGCATGTTCCTGTTGTTCTTTTTCAAGCTGTGCTAATTGTTTGTATGCTTGACTGTATGGGTTTTTTGCCATAATTTTATCCAGCTGTTCAAAATCACAATTTTTTATTTTCTGGAAGCGTCATTCTGTGAAGTTCGGTGGTAAATTTGACCTTGAACTCTAAAACAGTAAGGACCATGTCCTGGTACATTTTCTGCTAATGTTGCACCCATTGAAGCAAATGAAATTGCACTGTTATAAGACCTTATGTTTTTTTTTTAATTAGTATAATTTGGAAATATTGGATTGCTCATGATACTTTCTAAATAATCTGGAAATGGATGTCTTAGTGGAAGTCTAACCTTTCCTTTCTGACAGCAACTAATGAAATCTCCATCAGTAGGCCTGTCCTTTCGAAAATGATAGGCCCCACAAAACTGACAAACAACATTAAGTAATCCACAATAATGAGTGTCTACTTGTAGAGCTCTACTAAACACATTGTCATGCATTTTGTCAACATAGAGATCAGAACAACTTTCTATATCTACATTGGTGTCATGTGTCTCTACATTTGAGTCATTAGGCAATATAGAATCATTGGACAATGGTTCACAGACATGTTTACTTTTTCTTTTCAATTTTGTCTTCTACATTATCCGCCATTTTAATCTGTAATTGTAAATAGAGATGTAATAATTCTTTGTTGTTTGTTTTCTGTACATATTGTTTTTACCTGTTTCTAATGATACATTAAATTGGATGAATGAACTAATCAACCATTTTTACAATGAAATAAATGAAACCATTTCAATAATTTTTTATTGACATATATTAAATTGCAATGGCCTGCAGATATATATATTTTTGAAAGGTAATTATTAATTACTTAGGGCCTCATTCTATTAGCGGCCGCAGCCGTTGCGGGGCCGCAAGGACCGGCCGCAAGCTATTCGGCTATTCTATTCCCTTACGGCCGGAGGCTCCGGCAGGCTTGCGGCCGGTGCCTTGCTATCTCTTGCGGCCGCTCGCGCCAGAGGAAATCCTTTGATCTAAAACGGCCGCAAGAGTTTCGGCCATAAGAAATTCCTATTTGCAATTCAATTGCCCCGGGAAACCTCTCTGCAAGGCTAAAAGCGAGCCGCTGCTTACTTGCAGGAAAGAGGTCCCGCTAGCACCAATTAAGCACATAAAATAGCTCAAATAAAGCCATCCTGCACTTTGAGAAGACTATAAAGGGATTTTAGGTGTTAAAAAAAATAGCACATAATTATCCTATACTCAAATCCGTAAAATATTTTATTTTTAATATCCGTAAAATATCCATGTAAAAAGTCCAGAGTGCTTGGAGCACCTCAGACCCACCCACGCCACAGCCGGAAAATAAACAGTTAATTTGAACTTGGGTTTGGGCTGATGTGCAAGCTTGAGAGTGGGTTCCTTTTAATCCTCATGTCCCACAATATGATCCCTAGCATTTACAGAGCTGTACAGTGCAGGCTTGAATTTATTTTTGAGTTTTTATATTTCACAGCTTACGGCCGGTTCCAAGATATGCGGCCGGCCGTAAAAGGAGATCCTTGCGGGGCCGTATAATAGAATCGCGAGTTAACTGAACCCCCGCAAGGAATCGCAGCCTTACGGCCGATTTACGGCCGCTAATAGAATGAGGCCCATAGTAAATTAATATGAATGTCCGTTATTGAGTGATTTCAAAAATGGGATAAATGTCGAACTTTCCAAGTTACTTCTATTCTCCTAAAGAAGCTGAAACATAAATATCTATTAAGAAAGTATACATGTATTGTAACAGATTCTAATTTTTTTTTTAATCTTGTCCTTTTTTACAATGAAATAAATAAAACCATTTCAATTATTTTTTATTGACATATATTAAATAGCAAAAGGCTGCACATATATATATTTTTCTAACGTAATTCTTAATCCTTCAATTCCATTCATTCTTGATTGACTTGACTGCATACATTTAATTACTTTTTTCGCAAGTCTTCTAACCTTTTTTTTTTTTTATATTATTATTAATTATTATTCTCTTTGCAAATTTACATAAGTGCATGTTAATAATTGTTATTATATTATAAAATAAATGTTTTAAGTGATGACTAATTATTACTGAATGTAAATATTATTATAGGTTAATTAATCAATAAGTGCTATCCATTTTAACAAAATGTAATGTAGCCATTTTTGTTCCATCACTTCAGAATTAAATGTTATACCTGTGAAGGTGATCTTTATGGTGTTCAAAGGCTGCAAACGTCACTCTGTGTGTTGATTCAGTTGCAGATCCGATGAAACTGTGAAATAAGAATGAAATCCTTTTTAATATTTAGCTTCATCCGTATCATTCAATCATTAGCAACAGACATATCTTTGGATAGATTAAAAACCTAAAAGCATATTCCTGACTGTATTTTCTATTTTTTTTTTTTTGCTGTAGTAATCTATTAAATTCTATACCTGTCAAGATTATCCTTATGATGTTCAATGCCTCCAAACGTCACTGTCTCTGTTCCTTCAGCTGCAGGTCCGCTGAAAATGTGCAAAAATGTGAAATTAATGTATAATATGTTGCTTCATCTGTTTCAATCAATCAGCCTGAACACAGATATTTTTGCATAGATTAAAAACATGAAATGAATATATCAATCAATCAGCATGAACACAGATATGTTAGCATAGATTAAAAACATGCAATCAATATTCCTCAATGTATTTGTTAGTTCCTGCTTACTAATATTAAACACCTTAATAATGTAACTGTCATCAATTACAACTATGAAGATTTATAAATATTTTTTTCCTCCAAGTACATAATTGAATGATATACCTGTAAAGATGCTGTTGAAAGGCTGCAAAGGTCTCTCTGTGTGTTGATTCAGCTGCAGCGTCACTCAAAGTGTAAAAAAGAAATGAATTTTATTTTTATCTTTTAATTCATCCCAATTATTCAATCTACGTCCTCACATTTTTTTTTTCTTTGATCTTCTTTTATTGTTAGTCTTTAAAGAAGAATCAATTAATGTCCATTAATATTAAATTAATGTCTGACTAAATATAACGTCAAGATGTAAGCATGACTATATTCCATATTTTTTTTGGGGGGGTGTATTTTATAATGAATATCTTACAATTGAATTAGTAAAATAATGTACATTAATAATTAATGAATCAATGTGTTCCTTTTTTTATGCACATTCTTAAATGTTAACCTTTTTTGATATTAATGATTACTAATGATTAATTAATTAATTAAAGTACATTATTTATTTTTTTTCAATTCTTTCAAACAGCTAAGCACGATATTATTTGTCAATTAAATAAATTAAAATTTCTTGTTTCCTCTCATTTATTTTATTATTTAAAAATGAAATAAATAATTAATCATTAATGATTATTAATGTAATTTCCCTTTTTTAATGTAATATTGATGAAGCAGTATCCTGAAGTGCTAACAATTTCTTGAGATTTTCCGGCATCAGAAAATGTCCAGTCAGACTGTCATCACCTGAAGAGAAAGTGTCAGTTATGTGTCAAGTGTGCCCTATATATAGGCTTTGTGCGTGAGACAAATCGTTTTTTTTAGGCGGGAAATCCGCGCCGCCGCAAGACAACTACGTTGTTTTTGGCGGGAAATCCGCCATTACACCCTGTTAATGCGTAAATGTGTAATTTTGTTTCGTAAAATGGTGTTGTTAGTGTCTGTTTTACACATTGTGCGGTTATTTAGCATCCTTCCTATCGGTATTTCTCGAGCACATACGTCTCTGGCTGTGTTTTACGCACTTCGTAGTAGTGTAGCCTCGTTTTCCTTTTTTTTCGGCGGCCATTTTTTCTCGCTTAGGCGATTTTCAATCTTTATAAATCGTCTAAATCGATTTAAATTGGAGTTCCACCTCACTCACAGACATCCTGCCTGTTTCCCTATGCTGTAAGTGATATTTTTGAAAAAAAATTATGTGTATTTAGTTTTTTTTTATTGTTTTTGTTCCACCGCTAATCTCAGAATTTTTTTCATCTCGTATTTTTTTTTCTAAGTTCTGCGTCTTGTGTAAAAGTGCTACGGTTTAACGGCTCGCTATGGTTTAACGGCGCTCATTGCCTAAGTGCTACGGTTTAACGGCTCGCCTCGCTAAGCGAGGCTTGCCGGCAATGCGTGCCTTTGGCGCTCATTGCCAAAGTGCTACGGTTTAATGGCTCACCTCGCTATGCGAGGCTCACCGGCAATGAGCACCTGTGGCGCTCATCGCTAAGTCGTGCATACTACGCAAACAGCGTGACGACGAATCGTAGTTGGACAATTATAATATGTGATATAAGCCGAGTTTTTCAGCCCTTTTTTTAAGGCTGAAAAAGGCCCCCTCGGCTTATACTTGAGTCACCCTGTGTCTCTTTCCCACCCATGTCTCTCCACCCCTGTGTCTCTTTCCACCCTCTGCCTCTCCTTTGTCTCTTCCCCCCTCTCCCTCGTGTCTCTTTCCCTCCTCATCCCCCCTCCTCAACCCCCCTTCTCATCCTCAACCCCCCTCCTCATCCTCAACCCCCTTCCTCATCCTCAACCCCCCTCATCATCCTCAACCCCCCTCCTCACTTTACCCCTTTCTAATTAATTGAGGATGAGGAGGGGAGATGAGGAGGGGGGTTGAGGATGAGAAGGAAGGATGAGGAGGGGGGATGAGGAGGGGGGTTGAGGATGAGAAGGAAGGATGAGGAGGGCTGTTGAGGAGGGAGGATGAGGAGGATGATAAGGGAGGGGGAGGGAAAGAGACACAAGGGAGAGGGGGAAAAGAGACACAGGGAAGGGAGAGGGGGGAGACACAGGGGAGGTAGGGGGAAGAGACACAGGGGATGGAAAGAGGGAGGGGGAGAGACACATGGGAGGGAAAGAGGGAGGGGGAGAGACACATGGGAGGAAGAGGGGGGAAGAGACACAGGGGAGGGAAAGAGGGAGGGGGAGATACACAGGGGAAGGAGAGGGGGGGAAGAGACACAGGGGAGGGAAAGAGGGAGGGGAGAGACACAGGGGCGGGAGAGGAGGGGAAGAGACACAGGGGAGGTAGAAGAGGGGAAGAGACACAGGGGAGGGAGAGGGGGAGAGACACAGGGGAGGGAGACGGGGACACAAGAAAGGGGCACAAAGGCACACAAGAGGGGGACACAGAGGGCACACAAGAGGGGGACACAGGGGGCAGCACATTTCCCACTCTCAGCTTATACTCGAATCACTAAGTTTTCCCAGTATTTTGTGGTAAAATAGGTGCCTTGGCTTATATTCGGGTTGGCTTATACTCGAGTATATACTGTATATATATATATATATATATATATATATATATATATATATATATATATATATATAAACTGGACAGTTATATAGAAAGCTTTCGCCTGAGAACTGCATCCATTATAACAACACAATATAAAAGAGACTTGCACAATCTTACTCCATCAGAAATAACTGTCATAAAGATTTAAAAAAAACAACCCCAACATCACCATCAACAAAGGAGGTGCAGTTGTTATCATGAATACTCAGGACTACATAAATGAAGCCAACAGAAAACTATCAGACAACACTTACTACAAGAAATTGAACCAGGACCCTACAGAAATGTATACTCTTCAACTCTTCAAACTCCTCAAAACATTCCCAAAAAATATACATCAGGAATCAGAACAACTCATCCCCGCTAATCCTACAACTGGGACTTTCTACCTACTGCCAAAAATCCACAAACCAGGCAACCCAGGGAGACCAATTGTTACGGATACTGACTGAACAGATATCTGGATTTGTTAAAAACATCCTTAAACCATTAGTTGGTAACACTAGTAGTTATATACAAGACACCACTAACTTTCTCAACAAACTCAGTCAAATTAAAAACCTACCTGCTAACACACTACTTGTTACCATGAATGTAGAGTCTCTTTACAGTAATATCCCACACAAAGATGGCACTGGGGCATGCTTTAAGTTTCTTTCAACAAACATGCAAAACAATAAATATGGCCCTGATATTATTGATAAAATAATAGAATATATCCTTACCCACAACTATTTTACTTTTAACCAAGATACCTACCTACAGATGATGGGGACTGCCATGGGTACCAAAATGGCTCCACAATACGCAAATTATTTATGGTCAATCTAGAAGAAACATTCTTATCTGTATCCATTTACAAACCATACAAATACTACCGTTACATAGATGATCAGTTCATCATATGGACAGAAGGAGAAAGCAAACTCAGAGACTTTTATAATTCATTCAACACCTTCCATGTCAAGCTATTAGATACCATAGAATTTCCTCAAACACTGGAGACCATGATAAAAATGTAAAAACACTGTCTGAATCTTTTAAACAAAACGGTTACAAACCCCATATTATTACCCCAAAAATCACCACCGCCATCAAAATACCCTGTGAACACCTATTAAAGTACAAAACAAAAGAAACTATTTCACGTATACCTCTAGTGACAACATACCATCCAATTTTAGAGAAAATTCAGAAAATAATCAAAGATTTAAAACTAGTAATGTCGCGAACATCAAATTTTCGGTTCGCGAACATCGGACGCGAACTTCAATCAAATGTTTGCGAACAGGCGAACCGGGCGAACCGCCATAGACTTCAATGGGCAGGCGAATTTCAAAACCCACAGGGACTCTTTCTGGCCACAATAGTGATGGGAAAGTTGTTTCAAGGGGACTAACACCTGGACTGTGGCATCCCGGAGGGGGATCCATGGCAAAACTCCCACAGAAAATTACATAGTTGATGCAGAGTCTGGTTTTAAGCCATAAAGGGCATAAATCACCTAACATTCCTTAATTGTTTGGAATAACATGCTTTAAAACATCAGGTATGATGTTGTATCGATCAGGTAGTGTAAGGGTTACACCCGCTTCACAGTAACAGACCAATCTCCCCGTTTAATGCACCGCAAACAACCGCAAACAGTCCCTTTGCACAACCGCAAACTCCCCATTTGCAAAAGGTTGGATACCAAACTAGCGATGTCCCGTTCCTTGTCCTCACTGATGTCATTGAAGGTCTCTTCCTCCACCCAGCCACCAAGGGTCCCCGAAAGGTGACAACAAGCCCCCTGGGACGCCTGCTGTGTTTGGTCTTCCACCTCCTCAAAGCCACCTTCCTCCTCTGACTCCTCTTCTTCAGACTCCTCTCTCTGAGTTGCCTCTGTCTGCGTTATTATAAGGTGTGTACTGTTAAGTAGTACTATTCCTATCGGTTTAATCCCTGTTATGTCCACTATTAGGGGACGTGTATATGGCATTGATTTTTGGAACAGGGAGATGGAAAAAGATGCTTGGTCGGACCCCCTACTTCAAATTTAGGGCACTGCGCATGCAATCTAAGGTGCCACCAGATATGAGTGTCACTGTGCACTAGCAAAAGTTGGCAGAGTAGGCGCTGTAGGCCTCACACACACGCCTGTAGGCAGGCAACTGATATTCAATCGATTACAGTCAAAAAAGTGTTGTTTTATGTCACTGTACACTACGGTTGCACCAGATATGAGTGTCACTGTTCACTGGCAAAAGTTGGCAGAGTAGATGCAATAGGCTTCACACACTGGCAGGCAGGCATATGCAATTAGATTACACAGAAAAAAATTATAAAATAAAATAAATGATGTTCTAGCCCTAAAAATTGTTTTTTTTTGGGTTGCCTTCCTTGCAGCAGATATCAGATGAGTCCTTCAGGTCTGTAGTGGAAGCTAAATACACAGTCTGGCTATCTATTTCCCTATTAAATCTCCAGCAGCTACACTATCTGTCCTCTCACAATGAATGCAGCTTCAGAATGATTCTAAAATGTATGCTGTCCTTCAGATGGAAGGCCCTGGAAGGGAGTGTATGCTGCTGATTGGCTGGAATGTGTCTGCTGACTGTGAGGTGCAGGGTCAAAGTTTCCTCAATGATAAAGAATAGGGGGCGAACCCAAAAGCGCATGTGTTCGCCGTCCGATGCGAACGCGAACATGCCAAAATCGCCGTGAATAGTCCGCGGGTGAACTGTCCGCGACATCTCTATTTACAACCATTACTAATTGAAGATACTGAATTAAAATATATATTCCCAAAACCTCCCATCCTTGCAAACCTGAAACAAACCTGAAACAAAAACTTGTCAGCAGAAAATTGGCCAATGAACAACTGAATACAAAAAATGGAACTAAACCTTGTAACAAACGTGCCTGTAAGTTATGCCAACACATTTGTAATGATGAAACAGCCACACATAGCAACAAAACCTATAACATCAAAGGATCATATTCATGTACATTGTCTAATGTGGTTTATATAATACAATGTACTTTATGTGACACATGCTGTTACATTTGAGAAAACGCCCAAAAAATGCATTTAAGGATGAAGTTACACAGGCGTTCAATAAGAAAGCATAATGAAGACAGTCATTGTAGCCTAGTGGGACACCATTTTAGCCAGAATGATCAATCCATCCAAAAGTCAAAATACAGGACTTAATATGGACTTGGGTTTTCTAACACATTATCAGAATTTCATGTGATTTTTTTCCTCTTATACCATAACAGACTTAGCACTCTTAGTGAGATGTTTGTCCAACAGGAAAGATATCACTGTGGACTAAGGTGCTCTGCTTTTTCATGTATATATTGATGTATATGTGTATACAATATGTGTATATATGTTCCCTTTGCTATGTTATGTTTATTCCCCATACCTGATGGTGTCACATGCTGTTTCCACTCTCTCTGTATCTGCTGTTTTATTCAAACTGAGGGTTCCATCTCATGTTAGTATTGCTTGAGACTTGATAAAGAGAGGTTGAACCTCTCAAAAGCTCGTCATTATAAATAAGATGTTTGTCCAATACAAAAGGTATCAAATTATATTGCAATATTCATTATTAATCTATACATCTATAGATTAATAATTACTATATATATATATATATATATATATATATATATATATATATATATATATATTTATATTTATATCATTTCAAGAAATGTAACAATAAATATATTACTAATCCCCTTGCAAATATATATAAACACTGTTTCCCCCACATTATAATGATACAATATACAGCTCCGGCTCCCACACACTATAACTATTGACACATAGACTCTCTCCCGGCAATATAGATATATACAACCTATAGCAATAAACACACTGCATCACCTACAATTTATTCATAAAAAATACATCTTAAAAAATACCTCACTTGAGATGTATAAAATGTTTCCTCCAGAGGCTGTATACATAGAATAGCTAGCTAGATAGTCAGCTCCTGTAACACAATCAGAAATACACAGTAGAACATACAAACACATGCAAAGAGAAATACATTACACAACATTGGTCGGGTAGATAATAAAAACTACAGTAATATGTAAATATAGCACTCACCATGCAGTGAACCCTATCACAGCAACAATCAACAGTTTCCTCCCTCTGTCTGGCTCAATCTTCCGGAACTTCATGTGATCCTCTTAGTCATGAGTCTATGAATTGCAACTATTTCTTTAATTACAGAACATCTTTTGGAGCATTAAACTAAGTGCCTATCTCAGGAAAGCACAACTAGGAGGCTGCCTCGTCAGCCTAATGGGAAACCCAAACACAGAAACTATCAGCTCTATTAAATTCCCCTATTAAATTCCCCAAAACTCGTATCCCATAACGGAGCCCGCAAGACAATCTGCGGGTTACAGGCGGAAAAACCTACGGCCAGCTGTCGATATTGGAACTCTGTTTCTGCAAAGCCTTTGATCTGTCAAGCCCGTAAATTTTATGTTCGCCAAATCGCTATTAAATTGCTACGAATTCACTGGCATTCAAACTCGTAAAGCGCAAATGGAGCCAAAAAGCCTACGGGTACTTGAGAGGAGCCACAATGGGGTTAAAGTCCTATCCGTAGCACTGTAAATGCAAATATCAATACACTACTGTATTTTTAATTAAAAGGAAAGTGATGTTAGGTATTAAAATTAATCGCACAACATTCTCAAGCTCACAAATCTTCAATATAAGATACTTTATTTTATGTTTAATTTCCGTGTTATATCGGGCCCAGCAATCAATGTGTTAATACTTATAATGGAACTTGCATGGACTAGAATATAATATTTACTGAGTTATTAATATTGCATTATTTCTGGAATGCGGGTCCAATTGTAACTCGTAATTCAAACCATAAGGGGTTGAAATCTAACCTCCATTTTTTAGTGACGTAATGATGACAATCTTTTTTACCATTGGCTCTGTCTAAACCCGTAACTACGGGTTTGACTAATTGATCATGTTCACAGTTGAACATACAACGTGCACAAGAATGGTTTATGGTTTTGGATGCCGGCCACGTCTGTTGCGGGCTTGGCTAAATTAATCGCTCTGTGACTCCGCCGGATTTCAAGCCCCAGGCTTTGCGGGTGTACCAAGGCCAATACGGGCTTGGAATTTAATATGACCCCAGGTCTTAGAAATCATACTGCAATAAGCTACTGAGACATAATCCCTATTAAACTACACAGCACATCTGGGTCTGTATACACTACAAGGGGCATACCCAAGCATCATTAAATAAAATAAAAGTAATAAGTACATAAAAGTATAAAAATATATGTATATTACATAAATGGACCTTTTTAGTGAGGACAATAACCATAATATGTTGAAAGTAATGTTTCCCCTTTCATTCCTCCACAAGTTGACATAGTTTTGTCAGATCCAATGTCTAACGCTGGCTAAGGCAAGTTTTTCCTTTGTTTCTCAGTAAAAAATGACTTATGTCAATTTGTTTTTTAAACCAATATGTTTCTGCCAAAGTCTATGTGGCCCAGGCCTAGGCAGGACATTTTCAGGGGCAGCTCTTGTTGTTTTTTAGTCATTCAATTGTGCCCGACTCTCTGTGACTCTATGGACCGCAGCATGCCAGGCACATCTGGCAGCCACTGCCCCTCTGAGCTCCATCAAGCTCCATAAAACTCATGTTCACTGCTTCAATGCTCTCATCTATTTAGCTTGGCCTCTGCCATCACCTTCTTCATGTGCTTTCAATCTTTTTCAGCATCAGAAGTCTCTAGGGAATCCTATCTGCCCATATAATGGGCAAAATATTTGAGCTTCAGCCTAATAATTATACCTTCTAGTGAACAGTTTGTCTTGATTTCCTAACATATACATTTATTGGATCTTCTTCAACACCACAATTCAAAGCCGTCAGTTCTATGGCACTCTGCCTTCTTTATGGTACAGCTCTCACATCTGTATATTACTACTGGGAATACCATAAATGTAACTATGTAGACCTTTGTTGATAGTGTAATATCTTTACTTTTTAATAGCTTGCCAAGCTTGCTAAAGCATTCCTCACCAGAAGAAAACATCTTTGCATTTCATGTCTGCAGTGAACATCTGAAGAGATCTTGGAGCCCAGGAAAATAAAATCTGTCACTGCACATACTTCTTCCCAATCTATTAGCCAGGAACTGAAACTGTTTGCCATGATCCTTGTCATTTTAACATTGAGCAGCAGGCCAGCTTTTCCACTCTTTTCTTTCACCTTCATCAATAGACCCTTTAGTCCCTCCTTAGATTCAGCCATCAGAATAGTATCATGCACATATCTGAGGTTGTTGATATTTCTCCCAGCAATATGAATTGCAGCTTTGGTTTCTCCCACACTTTATGAATAATGTATTCTGTGTATAAGTTGAATAAAAAAGGTGACAATATACAAACTTGTCTCACTCCTTTTCTGAGCGCTTTTTTCCACTGCCTCTTTGGATTGGGATATACACTGAACTTTCCAGTCAGTCTACATCTCACTGTTGAGTTTTCAAAATGTGTTGTAGGATTTTTAACAGTCCAGCTGGGATTCCATCAACTCCTACAAGGCTTCCTATAACCCATCTCACTTCACTCTTAAAGTTGTCTTACTACAGCTCAATGAATAAACAATTGAGGTTATCGATGTTGTTAAGAACCTTCCTGTATAAATATTCTGTGTAGTCCTGCCACCTCTTCTTTATTTGATCTGCTTCTGTTGGGTCACAACCATTTTTTTATTTTTTGTTATGCCCATTTTGGCATCAAATGTTTCCAAGAAATCCCTAATTTTATAGAAGAGATCTCTTGACTTTGTAATTCTATGATCTTCTCCTCTCTTTTACACTCCTCATTATAGAATGTCTCTATGTCTCTTCTGGCCATCCTCTGAAATTCTGCATTCAGTTGGAAAAATATTTTACTATCTGCACTACATCTAGCTTTCCTTTTGTTCCTGGACTACTTTCAAAGCCTCACCAGACAGTCAGTTTGCCTTCTTAATTTTCGTTCTTTTGGGGATATTCTTTGTTGTTGTTTTCTGGACAACAAGACAGGTTCTTCAGGCATTCTATCTACCGTGTCTAGTCCCTTAAATATATTCTTTACCATCACAACATATTAGTTACATAGTTACATAGTTACATAGTAATTAAGGTTGAAAAAAGACTTTCAGTCCATCAAGTTCAACCTGTTAAGATCTCCTCTGATCTGCAATATGCGGATTAGTTATTAATTAAATTATTGATTAAATAATTATTAATAGTATAGTATTGGAGAATGAATAAAGAGTTAGTCCATCAAGTTCAACCTTTTTAGATCTCTATTGATCTTATTAATTTGGACTATTTATTATTATTGTTAATTGTTAATTATTGTTAATTGATCCAGAGGAAGGCAAACATAAAAAAAAAAAACCATTGAAACTTTGCCAATTGTCTCATAAGGGGAAAAAAAAGCAAAATTCCTTCCTGACCCCAGAAACTGGCGATCAAATTTCTCCCTGGATCAATATTCCTTGCTAGTTATCTATGATAGCCTTGAATGCCCTCTTTATTCAGAAATATATCTAACCCCTTTTTGAAGTTGTCTATCGAATTCGCTGTCACCACCTCCTTTGGTAGAGAATTCCACAGTTTAACCACCCTAACTGTGAAGAACCCTTTTCTTTGTTTAAGGTGAAATCTTTTTTCCTCTAACCTCAACGGATGACCTCTTGTCAGTTGAAAATCTCTTGCTACAAAAAGTTCACTTGACAAAGCCTTATATTGACCCTGGATGTATTTAAATAACGTAATCATATCTCCTCTTAGACGCCTTTTTTCTAGCGAAAATAAGTTTAATTTTGCTAGTCTTTCTTCATAACTTAGCCCCTCCATTCCCCTTATTAGTTTTGTAGCCCTTCTCTGTACTTTTTCCAGCTCTAAAATGTCTTTTTTGTGAGGTGGTGCCCAAAATTGTACTCCATATTCCAAATGAGGGCGTACTAGAGATTTGTATAGTGGCAGAATTATATCTTCTTCCCTGGCTTCTATACCCTTCTTAATACATGCTAATATTTTATTTGCCTTTGCAGCCGCTGCTTGGCTTTGAGCGCTGTTACCTAGGTGGTTGTCCACTAGTACTCCCAAATCCCTTTCAATATCTGATACCCCTAGATTTGCTCCATTAAGATTATAGATTTCTTGGCTATTGTTCCTTCCCAAATGCATAACCTTACATTTATTTGTATTAAATCTCATCTGCCATTTAGCCGCCCATTTCTCTAATTTATGTAAATCCTTTTGTAGGGAAAGTACATCATTATCTGATTTTATTACCTTGCACAACTTAGTGTCATCAGCAAAAATGGAGACACTACATTCGAGTCCTACTTCAATGTCATTAATAAATATGTTAAAAAGGAGAGGACCCAATACTGAGCCCTGAGGAACCCCACTTATCACATTAGACCAATCGGAGTATGTTCCATTTACAACAATCCTTTGCTTCCTGTCTTTTAGCCAGCTCTCGATCCATGAGCAGATATTTACTGCAATTCCTGTATCCCTTAGTTTGCTCACTAGTCTTCCATGTGGCACTGTATCAAATGCCTTTGAAAAATCTAAAAAGACTACATCCACTGAGTTGCCCTGATCCAAGTTCCTACTAACCTCCTCATAAAAACTAATTAGATTGGTCTGACACAACCTTTCCTTCATAAATCCATGTTGACTGCTACCTATGATCCTGTTCAAATAGACATATTCTTGTATTCTGTCCCTTATTAACCCTTCTAAAAGCTTCCCAATTACAGAAGTGAGGCTCACTGGTCTATAATTCCCTGGATTTGCTCTAGATCCCTTCTTAAATATAGGTATCACCTCTGCTTTTCTCCAGTCATCTGGTAGAGACCCTGTAGTGAGCGAGTCTTTAAAGATTAGATATAATGGTTTGGCTATTACAGAACCCAGCTCCCTCAGTACCCTTGGATGTATTCCATCAGGATCTGGGGCTTTATTAACATTTATTTTCTCCAACCTCTTTTGTATTTCTTCCTGCGTTAACCAATTATTTAGTGAAGGTAATGTAGCCCCATTATGTTGCAATGTCCCAACCACTGGTACCTCCCTTGCGTAAACCGACGAAAAGAACCTATTTAGCTCATCTGCCTTTTCCTGGTCACTAATTATCAGATGGCCTGTGTCACATTGTAATGGTCCTATCGATTCCTTCCTGGCCTTCTTCCCATTAATATATTTATAAAATATTTTAGGGTTAGTCTTACTTTCCATTGCAACTGACTTCTCATTTTCTATTTTAGCCAGTTTAATAGCCCTTTTGCAAGCCTTGTTGATTTCCTTATAGTCACATAAAGATGCCCCTGTTCCCTCCTTCTTGTATAATTTAAATGCATATTTCTTTTTCCTCATCATGATCTTTAAGTCATTGTTAAGCCACATGGGATGTGATTTACTCCTATTTATTTTATTTCCACATGGTACATGCTGATGAGTATGTTTATTTAGTAAGGATTTGAATGTTGTCCATTTATTTTCAGTATTCTTCCCTGTAAGTTCTTTGTCCCAGTCTATATGTTGTATTGCTGCCCGTAGCCCATTAAAGTTAGCCCTTTTAAAATTTAGAGTTTTTGTTGGCCCCTTACAACTCTGTTTTTTGTATTCAATCTCAAATGAGACTGTGTTGTGATCACTGTTCCCCAAGGGTTCCCCTATTTTTACATTTGATATTATATCAATATTACTTGTGATGACTAAATCCAAGATGGCCCCATTTCTAGTAGGTTCTTGTATTACCTGGGCTAGATAATGATCCCTGAGTGTACTCAAGAACCTGCTCCCCTTAGCTGAGCTGCTGGTCTCATTTATCCAGTTTATATTAGGGTAATTAAAGTCTCCCATTATTAGTACTTGCCCATGCTTAGCTGCATTTCCAATCTGTAACAATAATTGTATTTCCTCACTTTCAGCTATATTTGGGGGTTTATAGCATACTCCCACCAATATGCATTTAGAATTAGCTCCTCCACTATTTAGCTCAACCCACAAGGATTCAATGATGCCGTTAGTGCCAGCATAAATATCTTCTCTAACTATAGGCTTAAATTCAGGCTTAACATAAAGACAGATCCCTCCTCCTCTTTTACCATTTCCCCTATCTTTCCTAAATAGGTTATAACCATCCAGATTAACAGTCCAGTCATGAGATTCATCCCACCATGTTTCCGTAATGCCTATTAAGCCCCATTTTTCTTGTACTGCTAATATTTCTAGCTCATCCATTTTCCCAGGCAAACTTCTTGCGTTTGCAATCATACACTTTATGTTGCTATGGCTCTGCTGATGTGAAGTGCCTGCCACTGTATTTGAGGCCCCTATTAATATCTCCCTACTTTCTATTGTAACCCACCCCCTTCTCCTCCCCCATGGGTAAATAATTCATCCCTTTCCCTCTCTATCCTATTTACCCCAATACTTCTATATAGTCCCTCCCCCCCACCTACAAGTTTAAAAACTCCCCCAGCCGTTCTACCATCCTATTCCCTAGCACAAAAGCGCCCTCATCATTAAGGTGCAATCCATCCCTACTATAGAGATTGTACCCAAGTGAGAAGTCAGCCCAGTGCTCTAAAAACCCCAAACCCTCTGCACTGCACCACTTTTTTAGCCACGCATTAACCTCCCTAAGCTCCTTCTGCCTCCCTGGGCTAGCACGTGGCACTGGTAGTATCTCAGAAAATACTACCTTGGAGGTCCTTGCTTTAAGCTTATTCCCTAATTCTCTAAAATCATTCTTTAGGACGCTCCATCTTCCACTAACTTTGTCATTGGTACCAATGTGTACCAAGACCGCCGGTTCATTACCAGCCCCTCCCAATAATTTATCCACCCGATCCACAACATGCTGAACCCGAGCACCCGGGAGACAGCAAACTGTTCGATTGCTGGGATCTGGGTGACAAATTACCCTGTCTACCTTCCTAATAATAGAGTCCCCTACCACCAAAACATGTCTGTTGCTCTGCCTATTCTGCCCTCCCTCTTCTCCAGTAGAGCTGTTCGCCCGGCTGTTAGAGGGAACAGCTCTATCTGGCATTGCCATTCCTGAATGGACATCGCCAACAGTTTCACTCAATCTGGCAAATCTGTTGTTGTTTGCCAACTCAGAACTGGCCTGCCTCCTCCTGTACCCTATGATTCCGCTTCTAACTGTAACCCAGCTACCTCCCTGGCCATCCTCACTAGCCCCAGCTCCTCCCTCCATACTAGGCCCAGCTAAACTGTGCTCCGTGAGCACCAACTCCCTTTCCAGTGGAGCAATATCACTAAGTGCTGCAATTCTCCTCTCCAGATCTTCAATTTGAGCTTCCAAAGAGGCAACATGCTCACACCTGTCACAGAGGTATGGACCCTGGATCATCTGTTCCAGTAGTGCATACATTTGACAGGATGTACACTGAATAAGGTTGCCACTGGACTGACTCATAATTATTATTATTGTCTACTAAATTTCAGTGGGAAAAATAAAGAATATAATATAATATATTTATATAAAGTTTTCCTCCTTTGCACTATAAATCTGCCCTCCCTTTTCTTTGAAGGCCCTCCTTTTATTTAAACTCCTAGGCTTTTACTAGAATTGCACTTGATACTGAAAATGTTCGCAAGCTCACAAGTTCCCCTTCTCCGGTTTCTATTAACTTCTGCCTTCTCGCCTGGGCACAATTAGTGCACTCTGCAGTTTATCAGCCTTTACTTGTAAGGTAAATCCACTTGTAAACAGGCCCCAAACCAGCTCACAAATCCTTTATCCTAGTTTAACAGTCAAGCCACACCCCTCTCACCTGGGCACACTTAGTGCACTCTGCAATTTATCAGCCTTTACTTGTAAGGTAAATCCACTTGTAAAATATTCACATTATTTATTTCTTATATGCTTGGTGTTGGTTCTTTTCCTCTTTTTCTCAGTTTAATTCTAAACTTTGCAATAATAAGCTCATGTTCTGAGCCACAGTCAGCTCCAGGTCTTGTTTTTGGTAACTGTGTAGAGCCCCTGCGATTTTGTTTATAAATATATAGTCTGGTTTGCATATTGTCCTTCTGGTGATGTCCATATGTAGAGTCATCTTTGAGGCTGTTGGAAGAGGGTTTTTACTATGACCACAGAATTACTTTTGGCATAATTCTACTAATCTCTGAACTGCTACAGTGCCTTGCAAAAGTATTCACCCCTTGGCGTTTTACCTATTTTGTTACATTACAGCCTTAAGTTCAATGTTTTGTTAATCTGAATTGTATGTGATGGATCAGAACACAATAGTCTAAGTTGGTGAAGTGAAATGAGAAACATATATATATACATAAAACTATTTTTTAGAAATAGAAAACAGAAAATTGGCATGTGCGTATATATTCACCCCCTTTGGTATGAAGCCCATAAAAAGCTCTGGTGCAACCAATTACCATCAAAAGTCACATAATTAATGAAATTATGTCCACCTGTGTGCAATCTAAGTGTCACATGATCTGTCATTACATCTACACACCTTTTTTTAAAGGCCCCAGAGGCTGCAACACCTAAGCAAGAGGCACTACTAACCAAACACTGCCACGAAGACCAAGGAACTCTCCAAACAAGTAAGGGACAATGTTGTTGAGAAGTACAAGGCAGGGTTAGGTTATAAAAAAAATCCAAATCTTTGATGATCCCCAGGAGCACCATCAAATCTACCATAACCAAATGGAAAGAACATGGCACAACAGCAAACCTGCCAAGAGACCACCAAACGCACGGACCGGGCAAGGAGGGCATTAATCAGAGAGGCAGCACAGAGACCTAAGGTAACCCTGGAGGAGCTGCAGAGTTCCACAGCAGAGACTGGAGTATCTGTACATAGGACGACAATAAGCCGTACGCTCCATAGAGTTAGGCAGAGTGGCAGAGTGGCCAGAACAGAACCATTACTTCCAGCAAAAAACAAAATGGCACATTTTGAGTTTGTGAAAAGGCATGTGGGAGATCCCAAAATGTATGGAGGAAGGTGCTCTGGTCTTATGAGACTAAAATTGAACTTTTCGGCCATCAAAGAAAACGCTATCAAGGAAAATCCAACAAACTCAAGTTGATGATTTGATCTGGCTGTATCAGCAAAGGAACTATCATCTTGGAAATAAACCTGGTAAAATGCTGGCTACCCAGCAGACAAAGACAAATATACAAATATTAGAATAGAAAGAATTCAAGATGATAAAGGAAAACTAACAAGTAATTCAAAGGAAATAGGAGAGATCTTTGTTAAATATTATAAATCTCTGTATAAACTAGAAGATAACTGAGATTTTCAAAAACCATCTAATGGACAAATTCAAGTTTTTTTTGAGTCAAGTATACATGCTTTAAAGGTAGGAAAGTTACCAGGTCCTGATGGCTTCCGTAATATCTATTATAGAACATTTTCCTCTAGTTTATCAAAACACCTTGAAAAGTTTGTCAATGAAATTAAATCAACTGGCCATCTCCCCTCAGAAAATCTTGAGGCTTCCATTATAAACATACCAAAAAAAGATAAAGCTCCCAATAAATGTCAAAGTTATCGTTAATATATCTATTTTAAATACAGATTTAAAAATCTATTCGAGTATATTAGTCAATAGATTAAATCCTATACTAAAAGATCTTATCAATCCAGATCAAACGGGTTTTATAAAAGGGAGGCAGGCAACGGACAATACTCGTAAATTAATAGACATTCTAGCCTATGCCAATTATAAAAGAACCCCAGAGGTTGCCCTATCAATGGATGCGGAAAAAGCATTCCATATGGTAAACTGGAGTTTTATAGACTGTGTATTAAGTAAATTTGGACTTGGTACATTTGGTTCAGTGGCAGTAGGGGCCCTATATACCATTGCCATCGCACATATCAGGGGAATGGATTATAAGACCGAACATTTTGCAATTACAAATGGCACTTGACAGGGTTTTTCCCTGTCTCCCCTGATATTTGCGCTGAGCATAGAGCCTCTATAGGAATTAATAAGAACTAATAACGACATAGAGGGAATTATTATCGGTTCCACATCTTATAAGGTTACAGCATTTGCAGATGACCTTGTTTATAACTAATCCTAAAAAATCATTGACAGAACTACATAGAGTTATTCATCAATATAGTAATATGCCTTATTATAAATTGAATACTTTGAAATCCGAAGCAAAAGAATTGAGAGAGAAATTCTCCTACGATTGGAAATCAAATTCATTGACCCATGTAGGGATACAATTTTTGCTAAATTTAAAATATCTGGTTAAGAATAATTTTAATGAATTAAATAAGGATATGGATTCAACAATTACAAATTGGAATTAAACAAACCTTTTCGTGGTTGGGACGTATACTGTAGCTGCAATAAAAATGATAATTATACCAAAAATCCTGTATCTTCTAAGATGTTTACCTCTGAGAATTCCAATCAGTTTACTAACTATACTCCAGAATAAAATAGATCAATACATATACAAGAATAAAAGATCACGTATAAACAAAAATACTACAATGAAAGCATTTGCCAAAGGAAGCCTTGCTGCCCCCAATATTATGGAATATTCAAAGGCCATAATATTAACTCACATTTTAAAATACAAAGATAAAGAACCCCCTAGATGTATAATGATAGAAGAAGAAATGGCTGGTAATAACGATTGGGAATCCATGATATGGGAAAAGAAACAAAATAAAAAAAAAGATAAATTACCACTAATACCAAAAGCTTTAATAAAACAGTGGTTCAAAATTAATGATAATTTATTTCTAATTCAATTTCCGTCACCTATTACACCAATATGTAAGCTTACTAAAGAACCTTTGCCCTTTTTGAAACTAGATTGGACCAAATGGGCAATTAGAATCTTAGAAGACATATACTTAAATGGAGAACTGAAATCCTACTTATATATTTCAGAGGGAAAAAAAATTTCAAAAGAAAAATGGTTATGGTACAACATGTTATTAACAATAATTGCAGAATCTGATTACAATCTTAAAACAGTTAGAAAACTATCACATTTTGAGTTAGATATCTCTAACACTAATAAAATAAATGCAATTTCAAACATAATGTAAAGTATTAAATCAATAAGTGAACCAATAAAATCGAATGGTATACTTAAATGGGAACAAGATTGCCATAAAAAATGGGAAGATAAGGTCTGGGAGACCTCTTTCTATAATATGGGAAATATATAAATTGTACCACCTTTAGAGAAATACAATTTAAAATCATCCAGAGGTGGTATATTACCCCTCAGAAACTAGCTAAGATAGCCCCAAATTCTAATAAAGACTTGTGTTGGAGATGCAATATACAAAATGCCTCCCAATTGAATTGTGGTGGTCCTGCTCAGCAATTCAACTATATTGGTCCAATTGCATCTCTCAACTATCTAAAAATATAGAATATGAAATTGAGTTTGAAATGGAACTAATTTTGTTTCACCTTTTTTCCGAAAAATTCCCAAAACAAAAATTAAACATTGTAATGACGATTATATTGGTAGCAAAATGGCTTATTGCCATACATAGGAAGAATTAAAAAAAAACCTTTATGGAGATATAATAAATCCTTAGTAGATAGAAACAAACTAATCGAAACAGATTTCATAAGATATAAACTAAAGTAGCAAAATAAAATTAACCAAAAATGGTGATTTGGGAAATAAAAGATACATTTGAGTATTACTATGAGTAAAATCCTTCTCCATATTACTGTAACTAGCGAATTGCCCGTCAAAAAATGACGGCAATGAAATTGTAAGGTAGCTAATGTTGTTTGGTGTGTAATAGTAAAGATATAATACATTAATAAATGACTTTACCTATTTGGAAGCATTGTGTTGAAGAGCTGTGAATGTGTTTTGACATTGCTGCAGCATTAGTGTTGTGGAGCTGCTCTCTAAGCGTGGAGAATGTGTGCAGTGTAATACTGTGCGTGCGCGAGTCGAAACCGTACGCGTAGTGTCGTACTTCCGCATTTGCGTTGTTTATGTGTGTTGTGCGTCTTTGCTTATTGTCCGTTGTTGGTTTGTAGTTGTTTTCGAGTTTCGTGTGGTGTTTTGCGAGTGTGGTGTGGTGTTTTACGTCTGGAGAGTGCTGTAGCCTCGTTTTCGTTTGGTCCGTCGGCCATTTTTTCTCTCGCTTAGCGATTTTATTAGTGTCTAAAGTGTTTTATTTTTATTTAAATGAAGGTGTAACTTGTTTTTTTGAGGTGCTGGATGGTTCCACTTGCTGTAGGTAAGCTTTTTATGTGTGTGTTGTGTGTATTTATTGTGTTTTAAATGTTTGTATGTCGGCGTGTTGCGTCCGATGTTTGCGAGGTCGTAATGTGTGGTAACGTGTTTCGTAGGTTGTTTGCGTTCCTCGTAAAATTTAGCGAGTGTCGTAATTTGTGTGTCGTGTTTTTTGAGTAGCGACGTGAAGTTTGCGAGGGTTTGAGGCCCTTGCCCAGTGACCTCGCCAGCAACTGAGGCCCTCGCTTCGCGAGGTGCCTCAGTTGCTGGCATGGAGCGCCTTCGGCGCTCCATGCCAGCAACTGAGGCCCTTGCCCAGTGACCTCGCCAGCAACTGAGGCCCTCGCTTCGCGAGGTGCCTCAGTTGCTGGCATGGAGCGCCTTCGGCGCTCCATGCCAGCAACTGAGGCCCTTGCCCAGTGACCTCGCCAGCAACTGA
Source organism: Discoglossus pictus (assembly GCA_027410445.1). NCBI lineage: Eukaryota > Metazoa > Chordata > Amphibia > Anura > Alytidae > Discoglossus > Discoglossus pictus. The sequence continues at coordinate 127,388,272 of CM050167.1, read as the reverse complement.
GGCCCTCGCTTCGCGAGGGGCCTCAGTTGCTGGCATGGAGCGCCTTCGGCGCTCCATGCCAGCAACTGAGGCCCTTGCCCAGTGACCTCGCTACGCGAGGGCCGCGGCTCGCTACGCGAGCCCGCAAGCGTGAGCAACGGCCCGTACGCTCACAACTATATATGTGATATGGAATCTAAGAGAATGAAAGGATAGAAATAAGAAAGAAAAGAGAATATAGTTCAGAGGAATTCTTGACTAGTTTAGGTCAGCCTTGGATGACTCCTCATGGGGTTAAAACAAGGGGTGGGCACTTGCAAGATCCTTTTTTTTGTTTTCTCCCCTCTCCTTTTCCATGTTGGATTTAGTTTTGTACTATATATACATTTTAAGTCTAAGATTTGATTAAAATAGAGGAAAAATGTCTTGAAATTGAAATGTCATTTTAAAAATGTATATCCCCAATGCTTGTCTATCTCTGATTTTACTTGTTGTAAAAGGAAAAATGTTTAAATAAAAGGAAAAGGAAAAAAAAGAAAAAAAGAAAATGCTATGTCTGGCGCAAACCCAACACATCACATCACCCAAAGAACACCATCAGTGAAACATGGTGGTGGCAGCATCATGCTGTGGGGATGTTTTTCAGCAACCAGCACTGGGAAACTGGTCAGAGTTGAGGGAAAGATGGATGGTGCTAAATACAGGGATATTCTTGAGCAAAACCTGTACCACTCTGTGAGTGATTTGAGGCTAGGACGGAGGTTCACCTTCCAGGAGAACAATGTCCCCAAACACACTGCTAAAGCAACACTTGAGTGGTTTAAGGGGAAACATGTAAATGTATTGGAATGGCCTAGTCAAAGCCCAGACCTCAATCCATTAGAAAATCTGTGGTCATCCTTAAAGATTGCTGTTCACAAGTGCAAACCATCTAATGGCTTGCTCTGCATTTGAATTGAAATCATTCTGTTATTTTTTGGGTTGTAGCTGACCACTGTTTTTGCAACCCCTTGATTGATTATGGGGGCTACTACATTTCTTCTGTGAAATTCTTGTCTACAATAGAAGATCTGGTGGTTCTCGGAGATGAAATGTCCCATTACAGTCAATTTGAGTTCACTAATTCCTGGGATATCAATGTTTAATTTTGTCATGCCATGTTTGATCACATCCAGATTGTCTTGCTTCATAATTCTAACATTCCAGGTTTAAATGCTGAATTATTCTTTGTAGCAGTGGACTTTCTCCTCCAGACATATCCGCAGCAGGGCGTCTTCTCGACTTTGGCCCAATAACTTCATTATAGCTAGTGCTACTCGTACTTGCCAGTAATATGGTAGGCACATTTTGACACATGGGGCTCCTTCTTTTGCCAAATTGTTATGTTTCTGGTTGTACTTATCCATATGTTTTTTCTTGGGAACGGTGCAAGAGTGGGTTGCTATTTCCTTCTCCAGTGGGCCACTAAATGTCTAACTTCTCTACAATGACCTGCCCATCTTGGGTGACCCTATATAGTATAGTTGACATCTTCACCATGACAAAGTAGTGAGGATCCTTGCTATATACACAAACATAATAATGAGCGGAATATGTTGAGCAAAATATCAAACTATGATTAGAGAAAGGAAAATATGATGGAGTTACGCAGTGAACATGGATAAAGAAAATGGGTATGATGCGAGATATAAAGACACAAGGAGGTGCTTTAAATTATATTTACTGGTCAAATATTTGCTTTACTGCTGTTTGCACACGTGTTAGTTAATGGAGAACTAAAAAAAAGTGTGTACACAGGCCCTTTAATATTTTTGGTGGTATTAAAGAAAAAGAAGGAAAAAAGCATGATATCCAAGGAAGGAGAGACTGGGTAAATGTGGATCGGACTGGAAAGAGAAGGGAGCAATGGTATATGAGAGAAAAGAGAGAAAGGGAAGTGAAAATGATAACAGGAGGAACATGATTCTAAGTGTGCGGAGATACAAGAAAACAGGTAAGTGTTTAAAGAGAGGTAGAAGGTGGTGATATGATTCTGAATCTACATTTTTGGGGTATTTCTTCTTGACTAGCAGATGGTGTCTTGGCTCACTGATCTACATGGCCAAACAATCCTGCAGACAAGAGGTTAAGTGGACCATTTTACGCTCAAGGACCAGTTGCTTAGTTATCAGATGGACAATGCTTGGCATTTCTATTTGGGTTCATTCCTTGTTGGTCTCTTGCCCACATATTTCAAATGTTTGCAGTTTAAAGTTTCAGTCTTTTGGAGCAGGGAATCAAGCAACAGCTTTCTTCTAGGAGGCAGTCAGTACTAATATATAGATTTATATTACTCTTTAGTGGAACTCTCTTTTTTTTCTGTAAATTTCTATATATTTTCAAATCATTAATCATTTAGACTTGCAATTGCTGATTCATTAGCGCTGGTATTCCATATCCCTGAAAGACATATGGAAGGTTTATGGATATTACTAGGTGTATAATATACCTCTGTTTACTTTTATGTACTTTCATTTATTAATAATTACTTATAAGCTCTGTTTTTGTTGCCTAATTCTAACAAATATTACCTGCTTGGGTCTGTCCTTTGCAGCTCACAAATACACATATTTTGCTGTACTTGCTGTACTGTGTCTCATTCTAACCAGTCAGTGACTATCTCTCAGAAACATACTGCAACATGCTGCTGAAATTTCGTATATGATAGGCTAGTACACAGCACTGCAAATCAAGCCCTACATAGTCTGTGTCTGCATACACTGCAGTGGGTAGACCGATACAGGGACTATTTTTTTTTTTTTTGTATTTGATTTTAGGCAATAAAAACAGATCTTTTTTGCTCTTGTTAATAAAAAAAACTATATAAAAGTAAATAGATACATAAGTATTCCATTTAATATCATGTTTGATGTTTCTTGTCAGTGACTTTAACATAAAACAAACATTGAGTGAAAAATAAAGGAAAAGAAAACTTACAGACTGATAACTGATTAACTATAGATACATTCTAAAGCTAACTGTGGAAAAAATCTTAACACAATTCCCTACTTATGTAACTATTCATTCAATGTGTCTTGTATTCATGAAATTCCAGGATGCTGTTGTTTATACAAAAGATATAAAGGATAAAACAACACTGATTATCAAGGTCATTGATTTGTAGAACTCTTAAGTTCAAATATTTCTTGATCAGCAAACCAGCTGCTGAAGAAATATTGAAGCTCTAGACAGCTAAAGAAAAAAAAATAAACAAACATGCTGTGTTATATGTCTAAATTATCATTTTTTATTTGATATGCTTTCTCCTGCACCTCTGCTCTCTTTGCGACACATATACATGGCATGTTTTATTGAGAAGGAGTGAATGACATTCTGTGCCTCATCTAGCCATTCTGAGTGAGAAGATCTTGGACCTGAGCAGAGCCCTAGCGGTAGGATTGCTACTGTTGCCGATTGAAGCCAATCACAAGACTAAGTTGTGACAGGCTACACTTTGTTTGTGAGCATTTTGTGCTATGTCCCCATAATGATGTTCCTCTCCATCCTTTAGGTAGTTTAGGGGACTTGAATGTTGACTCTGATGCATGCCAGAGGAACAAATGTTGTAATTAGATTCTATGGAGTAAAGTTAGATATATTTAAAGTAGTGAAGATAGTTTCCAATTTAATTGTGTTAATAATCCACAATTTCTTCTTAAGAGGACATGGTCACCAGTGGCGGCTGGTGACTTTTCAAGTTGGAGGGGCGACAGGGCGAAACATAGCCACTCCCCCTTTTCAAACCACACCCATTTTATAACTCCTCCCCTGACGTCATAATGACCTTTATAAGCCCCGCCCAATGACCTTATGCTTGTAAAGCCCATTGAAATACATGATCTGCAATGCAGAAATGTCAAGAAGTAAAGTAACAATGTGTTAAATTCATTGGTATACAATATAGATTGAAAAAACTCATGTGACAAGACTACAGCAATATCATAATTGCACCTATACGTATTAACAGAAAAATTAAAGGAGTGACACCTACCATTAGTCGGCTCTTCTTCTCAGGGTATTCACGTTCATTAAGTTGACCAATGAGTAGAAACAAATCTGCAGCCACATAGGGTTTGCACCTCGGGTTGAAAGAAAACAAGCAAATCAATCATACCATTCAAGAACAAAACCATACTTAAAAAACATTAAACGACCAAGTGGAACCATATAGGCCCCAAACATACCTTAGAAGACCAAGTGTGACCATATAGGCCTCAAACATACCTTAGAAGACCAAGTGTGACCATAGGCCCCAAACATACATTAGAAGACCAAGTGGAACTATATAGGCCCCAAACATACATTAGAAGACCAAGTGGAACTATATAGGCCCCAAACATACCTTAGAAGACCAAGTGTAACTATATAAGCCCCAAACATACCTTAGAAGACCAAGTGTGACCATAGGCCCCAAACATACCTTAGAAGACCAAGTGGAACTATATAGGCCCCAAACATACCTTAGAAGACCAAGTGTGACCATATAGGCCTCAAACATACCTTAGAAGACCAAGTGTGACCATAGGCCCCAAACATACCTTAGAAGACCAAGTGTGACCATATAGGCCTCAAACATACCTTAGAAGACCAAGTGTGACCATATGCCCCAAACATACCTTAGAAGACCAAGTGGGACCATATAGGCCTCAAACATACCTTAGAAGACCAATCAGCACTGCATAGGCCCAAACCAGTGGATCTTGGGATTCAAGAAAACAACAACATTTAACTTCTGTTTAGACAACACAATAATCAATGTCAAACAAACACGTTGAATTAGCATATGGATAACCATATGAGCAGTAACGCCACGCCAAGGCTTCAACAATTGTTACTGACCATTCACACACCTTTCATAGCTCCTTCAATATGCACACCCACACACCATTCATACTTTACTTACCACTAGTTATTTTTGGTAGTGAGGTGGTGCCATTTCTGAGAACTTTACGTACCCTTGAAGGTGCCTCCAATTCCTTCAAACCAATGCATTTAACCGCTACAGGGCCATGGTGCTTTTTAATTACTTTTTTGATCCTCTTCAATGTGGAGAAGCATCTTTCTGGTTCTTTAGTAGTCTTCTTTGTTGTAAGCAGGATTCCTTATAGCTTCACTCACTCTGTTAAATTATGTAGATTAAATTGATGCTAAAGTTGCTGCAGAGCAACAGCACTTGTACAGACATGGAATTCTTGCTTCCTGTACACAAGTGACAGCTACCCTTGGAAGTGCCTCCAATTCCTTCAAACCACGCCAAGGCTTCAACAATTGTTACTGACCATGCACACACCTTTCATAGCTCCTTCCATATGCACACCCACACACCGTTCATACTTTACTTACCACTAGTTATGTTTGGTAGTGTGAGGTGGTGCTGCTTAACGCAGTTTATCTTTGCACACCTTGGGGGTATGCATTCTTCTTTGCTTTAATCACTTGTATTTTAATTTTGCACGGCGATCTTTCAAAGAAGAAAACTTCTCAATGGTTTTTTCATTGAAGTCTGGGATCTCGGAAATCAGTTGCTTTTCCATTGAGAGCATCGCCAATGCATTCAACCTCTCCAGGGACATGGTGCTTCTTAAAAAGGTTTTTATCCTCTTCAATGTTGGGAAGCATCTTTCTGATTCTGCAGTAGTCATTGGTGTTGTAATCAGGATTCTTAATAATTTTACTGTCTCTGTGAAATCATTCTGCAGATTAAATTGATGGAAAAGTTTGTGCAGAGCAACAGCACTTGTACAAGTATGAAACTCTGTCTTCCCATACAGAAGTGACAGCTCAGTGCGTAATTGTTCCTTCTTCAGTATTGGATATGCTTGCACGGTGTCTTCCAGAGCTTGGGTTGGAAAGCAAGTGTCATGGGTTTTATACAAGTCACTTTGAACAAGTTTGGCACTGACTAGGTGATTTGAAAATGAAAAACGTTCTTTTGCATGAACCACCACTATGTCACATACCTCTCTTGAAAGTTGTCACAAGGTGGAGATCTCCGCACTCCGTCTGTTGACTGTTAGATCGCTCGGCAAACTTGCTTCTATCTCTTCCACAGAATTACGGATTTTCTGGATGCTGGCGACAAAGTCTTCTGTGACTTTTTTGATATAAACAGTATCCGTGTCTCGCTTCTGAAGCTGACTATAGAGGATGTCAACATGTGGCATTATTAAATGAAATAATTTAAGGAAGTAAAGGAACTCCCTGTCTTCCAGCATTCCAATGAAACCTGCGGCTTCCCGTATAGATGTTGGATCAAAGTTTAGACATGCTTCAATTGTCTGGAAACACTCAAGTAGCGCATCTCTGTTCTCGTAGATCACGTTCACGGTCCTAACGTTGAAGTTCCATCGTGTTGGTGCACCTCTTGGAAGTCTTCTACCAACTACCTCATCCAGAACTCCAGTCCTTTTTGGAGAGCGTGAAAAAAAAGATGGTATGCCGCCTATGTTGGAAAAAAAAACTCGAACTCTTCCAATCCTTGAAACTGCTTTCTCCATTATTAGGTTCAGTTGGTGAGCATAGCAATGGACGTAGTGTGCGTTCGGGTACACGTCTTTTATTTTTCTTTGAACTCCTCCTTGATCTCCACGCATCACACTGGCACCATCGTAGCTTTGAGCTATGAGTTTCTTCTTGTCTTCTGGCTCTGGGAGAACAGTATTCAGTGTTTCCAGCACAACAGCAGCAATCGAGTCTGCATCCGTTGATTTCATTTCCGTGAAGCCATCAAATCTTTCCATCACTTGATGCTTCTTGTCAATGTAGCGATAGACTACAACGCACTGTGTCCTAGCGGAAATATCGGTTGTTTCATCCGCTTGGATTGCCACAAACTGGGCTTCTTTAAGCTCTTGGTGAATCACTTCCTTTATAACTTCATGCATGCAGTCCAGTAGCTCATTCTGCACGGTTTTGGAAGTGCCCTTAAACACAGTTGCAGTCTTCAAATGCTGTTCCATTGCACTATCGATACTGCCAACCAAATCCACCAGGCCTCTAAACACTCCTGGATTTAGCGATGTTTCACTCTCGTCGTGTCCTCTTAATGCCAGTTCAAAAGCGCCACAAAAGCGAACACAATCAATTATCTTGGAAAGGATGTACCGGTTCTTAGCCACTTCTTCGTTGTGTTTTTGAATGCTGACTTGGTATCCTTGGTCCAGTTGAACAGCAATGTTCGCCTGTCCAAGCATCTCAAACTTGATCCTGTTATCCAAGTGAGCTTTAGAACTTTTGTGTTTTGCCAATTTGTCAGCTAGATGTTTGACATCAGTCACTCCAGTTTTGGTCCAAGCAGCGTCACCACCAAATAGGATGCATGGGAAACAATATAAGGACTTCCTAGAAACGCTTCCAGAAAGCCAGTCGTTCTTCTTGTACCATTCAGTATTGAAATTACGGACATATTGCTTCCCTCTATCTCTTGCGATTTGCTGCAGATTTATCTCTGGTTGGTCAGCTCCTAACCGTTTTACTTCCACCTTCTCCTCATAGGTTAGGGTGCCGAAAGGCTTCACAAGTAGAGAGTCAATAGTATTCATTTCTGATATTGATACCAATAAAAGAAAGAGATCACGGTATATTAATTTATATTATGTCACAAAATTACTTTAAAATAACAGTGTGTTGATTTCATTGGTATACATTACAGATTGCAAACCCTCATGTGACAAGACTACATCAACATCAAATTTGCACCTATACACATGGACAGAAAATTAAAGGCAATGATACTCACCAACAGTTGACTCTCCTTCTCGGGGTATTCACGTCCAGTAAGTCAACCAACGAGTCCAAACAAATCTGCTTTCACAGATAGTTTGCACCTGGGGGGTGATAGAAAACAACAAAAAAAACATTAGAAATCTCAAGCCCCAAACCGTAACTTTTAAAACCTTAAAAGTGTGACCATATAGGCCCCAACTGCACCTTAAAAACCTTAAAAGTCCAAGTGTGACCATATACTTACCAACAGTTGACTCTCCTTCTCGGGGTATTCACGTCCAGTAAGTCAACCAACGAGTCCAAACAAATCTGATTCCACAGATAGTTTGCACCTGGGAAGTGATAGAAAACAAAAAAACAACAACATTAGAACGTTTAAGACCCAAACCGTAACGTTTAAAACCTTAAAAGAGCAAGTGTGACCATATAGGCCCCAACCGCACCTTAAAAACCTTAAATAACCAATTTTGACCATATAGGCCCCAACCGCACCTTAAAAACCCTAAATAACAAATTGGGACCATATAGGCCCCAACCGCACCTTAAAAACCCTAAATAACAAATTGGGACCATATATGCCCCAACCGCACCTTAAAAACCCTAAATAACAAATTTTGACCATATAGGCCCCAACCGCACCTTAACAACCTTAAATAACAAATTGGGACCATATAGGCCCCAACCGCACCTTAAAAACCTTAAATAACAAATTGGGACCATATAGGCCCCAACCGCACCTTAAAAACCTTAAATAACAAATTGGAACCATATAGGCCCCAACCGCACCTTAAAAACCTTAAATAACCAATTTTGACCATATAGGCCCCAACCGCACCTTAAAAACCTTAAATAACAAATTGGGACCATATAGGCCCCAACCACACCTTAAAAACCTTAAATAACAAATTGGAACCATATAGGCCCCAACCGCACCTTAAAAACCTTAAATAACCAATTTTGACCATATAGGCCCCAACCGCACCTTAAAAACCCTAAATAACAAATTGGAACCATATAGGCCCCAACCGCACCTTAAAAACCTTAAATAACCAATTTTGACCATATAGGCCCCAACCGCACCTTAAAAACCCTAAATAACAAATTGGAACCATATAGGCCCCAACCGCACCTTAAAAACCTTAAATAACCAATTTTGACCATATAGGCCCCAACTGCACCTTAAAAACCCTAAATAACAAATTGGGACCATATAGGCCCCAACCGCACCTTAAAAACCCTAAGTAACAAATTGGGACCATATAGGCCCAAATTGTAAAAAAAAAAAAAAAAAAAATAATATATAAATATATATATATATATATATATATATATATATATATAAAAATTGATATCTATATATCACAATAAATATATATATATATATATATATATATCAAATTGATATATATATATATATATATATATTTATTTATTGTGATATATTGATATCAATTTTTATATATATATCCAAATATATATATATATACGCATAAAAAATACACATAAATATACATAAACATATACATACAACAATATATATTAATTGATATTTATTATTTGATTAATTGATGTTCTTTATTACTTGTTATATTATATTGTTCATGCATTTCTATTACACATTATTTTTTATACATATTATAGTGCTATTTTTTGGCTATACATGTTACAGGATATTATCCTGTAACATGTATATCACATAAAATAGCCCTGTAATATGTATAATACATACAGGGTCAAACAAGTTCACACTAACCTTTTTTACCCTTACAGGCTTCCGTACCTGCTTGCTGATTTGCTAATTATTTAAAGACTCTCATTGGTTGAAATCGATGTCAATAAAAAATGTCAGCCAATCAGAGTCCTTCAAAAATTAGTATATATAGCAGACCGTGGGAAAAAAACAATTAATCGCAGGAGGGGCTCCTTGTAGGAGGAGCTCTTTTAGTTTGTTGTTTTTTTTTTTTTAGAGCGTCGTTTTTTTTTTGTGGAGGCCTCTTTCAATGGGCCAGAATGGATGGATGGACAATGGCTTCAATCAACATTGGATTATTTGACCATTGGCTTCAATCAACATTGGATTATTTTGACCATTGGCTTCAATCAACATTGGATTATTTTATTTTGACCATTGGCTTCATCAACATTGGATTATTTTATTTTGACCATTGGCTTCAATCAACATTGGATTATTTTATTTGACCATTGGCTTCAATCAACATTGGATTATTTGACATGGGCTTCAATCAACATTGGATTATTTATTTTTCATGACTATATCCAGAGGACAGAAGGCCAACGCTGGAGGGGTCAATTTTACAGGTGAGTATGTGCTGTTGTTTATTTTATTTTTTATTAATGTTTGTTTAAAGCTGTTTATTTTTGTATAAAATGTGTTGTGTTACTAACTGTACTAACAATGTGTTTGCTTACTGTTTACTTGTAATAATAATGTTTTTACTGTATTTTTTTTTCCCCTTCCCTTATTTTTATTTTATCTTTAAAAGTGACAGGCAAATATACATGCCTGTTACTTCTAAAAATGGAATAAAAATAGGGGGGGGGGTAGGTAGTTTGTTCATCCAGGGTGGGGTCGGTCACGCTCAGGCGCCCATCGGTCGCCCATCGGACCGCGTAGGCCACGATCAGGGGTGGCACAGGCCTCATGGGGGTGAACATCCACCCCCATGTGGCCTGGTCAACCCCGCTCACTGCCCGAATACCCGGGGTAATCGGGCGGTGCTAGCATAGGCCGCATCGGGGTGGTGGTGATCGGGCCTCGGGGGTGGCATAGGGCGGCGACATGGAGGTCATCAGGGGTGGCACAGGCCTCATCAAGGGGGTGATCCGATCACCCCCATGTGGGCCTGTGCCACCCCGCTCACCACCTGACTACCCCGATCCCGTGATCGGGGTAATCCGGCGGTGGCATGATGGCATAGCTAGCATAGGGCAGGCCTGATCGGGGGTGGCACAGGCCACATGGGGGTGATGGCTGGGGGTGGCACTGGCACCAGGCATTGTAGGCCTAGGGTCATCGGTGGTAGTTGGTGGGTGGCTGGGTAGGTGGCACTGGCAGGCCAGGCAGGCATAGTGGGGGACTGGGGGTAACTGGTCACCCCTAACTTTTATTAGGGGCTACTAGGGGTTTTGGTTTGGCCAGGGGCAGGGGCAGGGCAGGTGCCAGGCAGGTAGACTTACTGTGTTAGGCAGGCAGAGCAGATGTGAGTAGATTCAGCCAGGGAGGTCTCTCAGTCTCAGCATGACCAGGGTCAGGAAACAGAAAGGGGGAAGGGACAGGCAACTGGTGGTTTTATTGACTGTATCAGTCAATCAAAATGTAAACTCGAGGCCCTATTTGCTGGCGGGCGCTCAGGGCTAACGGTCTGGGTGGGTTTAGATTGATCACTAAGTAACTGGACAGCCTTCCATCATTGATTGGTCAATGATGGAAGACTGTCAGTTATTAATTGATACATTTATGACCGCCCATGCATATCGTCACTGTGATGGTGGGCGGCATGCATTAACGGTCAGGGGGCCAGGCCAGGACTCATTGAAGAGAGAGAAGAGTCTAAGGTTAGTGTACACAGTATAACTAGTGTAATTTGATCACACAGGGTGCAGGCAGGGGGCTATATAGATACACAGCATTAGTTAATGTAGCGCAAGGGTTATTTTAAAGTGACAGTGTCCCTTTACTAACTTTACTTCATTTTTAATACTATTGAGACTTGAAATGATGATGTACACCTTATATTTATTTGTTTTTGGGTTATACTAATACATTGTTGTGTTTTTTTTATTGCAGGGTGAAGAAAATATTTGGGGGGGCGTTTGCCCTGACGCCCCAATGGACGGGCCGCCCCTGATGGTCACCCCAAAAACAGGTTGTTGCTTTTTTTAAACATGAAAAACTAGCTTAGATTGTTTATGCCGTGTATTTATGCAAATGAGTTGCACCCAAATGTTAATTAGCTGTGTTGATGTGCTAATTAGGATTAACTTCCACTTATCCATCTCTGTGGTGGTAAAAACAATGCACCCTAATGTTATCACTTAATTGAATCCCCTCTGTCTCTCTTATCAGGGATTCTGTGCTTTAAACTAGTATGCTGAGCCATAGTTCAAATCCCCATTAATAAAACTTCACCATGTTTAACTGCATTTCCAATTTGTAACAATAATTGCATTTCCTCACTTTCAATTATATTTGGGGGTTTATTGCATACTTCAACCAATATTCTTTTGAAATTTTCTCCTCCGCTATTTAACTCTACCAACAAACATTCAACATTATTGCTAGTTCCAGCATAAATATCTTCCCTGACTATAGGCTTAAATTCAGGCTAAACATACAGACAAATCCCTCCTCCCATTTAACCATTGCCCTTATCTTTCCTTATAGATTATAACCATCCATATTAACAGTCCAGTCATGAGATTCATCCACCATGTTTCAGTAATGCATATTAAATCCCAATTCTCATTAACAACTAATAATTCAAACTCGCTCAAACTCCTGGCAAGCTTCTGGCATTAGCGAGCATACACCTTATGTTATGAGTCTGTACTTCTGGAGTGCCTGCGACTATACTTGAGTTACTTAGCAATACCTCCCTATTGACTATACTAACCCTACCCTCTTCTCCACCTCTATGACTAGTTAATTCATTCCTTACACCCTCTACACTTTGTACCCTATTACTTCTATCTAGTCCCTTCCCCCTCACCTACTTAGTTTAACCCCCCAGCCATTCTACTATCCTATCTCCTAGCACACAAGCTCCCTCATCATTAATCTGCAATCCATCCCTGCTATAGAGATTGTACCCAAGTGAGAAGTCAACCCAGTGCTCTAAAAACCCAAACCCCTACTTAGTGCACCACTTTTTTAGCCATGCATAAGCTCCTTCTGTCTCCAAGGGTTTGCACGTGGCACTGGTAGTATTTCAGAAAATACCATTCTGTTATTCCCTAGTTCTCTAAAATAATTCTTTAGGACACTCCATCGTCCACTAACTTTGTCATTGGTACCAATATCTAAAAAGACAGCTGGTTAATTTCCAGGACCTTACAGTAATAAATCCACCTGATCCACAACATGCCGAACCCTAGCACCCGGGAGCCAGCAAGCTGTTTGCATGCAGGGATCTGGGTGACAAATCACCTTTTCTACATTCCTAATAAAAGTGCTTCTTACCACCAAAACCTGTTTGTTACCTAATCTGCCCTCCCTCCCCTCCAGTAGAAGTGTTCCCCTGGCTGTTAGAGCATTGCCAGTCGTGAATGGACATCCCCAACAGTTTCACTCAATCTGGCAAATCTGTTGTTGTTTGCCAACTCAGAACTGGCCTGGCTCCTGCTCCTGTTCCCCCTGCTTCCCCTTATCACTGTATACCAGCTACCTACCTGGACATCCTCACTAGCCGCATCTCCACCCTCCATGCTAGTCCCAGCTAAACTGTGCTCCGTGAGCACCAACCCCCTTTCCAGTGGAGCAATATCACTAAGTGCTGCAATTCTCCTCTCCAGGTATCCAATTTGAGCTTCAAGATATGCAACATGCTTACTGTTTACTGTGACTACTCACTTGTACAAAATCAGTGCACACAGCAAAAAAATACACTTAACTTGCCAGAACTAAATGCATAATTAATAAAATTATTCACAAAATTAGCTAACCTAACCCACTTGGTAAATCTAAAGTCATTAAAGTATACAGGTTGTACAGATTCTACATGATAACAGGGAATGCTACAAAGGCAACCTATTCTGTAGTGTCTAGTCATTTTGGCAGTTTTGGATTTATATTCATGTTTGGGCCCAAGTTTTAATTTATTGTATAGTGCTTAAGGCTTGTATACATGTATGTGAAGTTTCCTAGTGGTTTAGGCCATCATGGTTGATAATTTGCCCAGCCATCTTTGAACTATGTATAGAACCAATAGTACCTCAGATTAGGGCAAATGATGTGATTAAAGAATGCAAAGGGGGAAGATACAGCAAAAGGTAACATTAGATGAACCATCTTGGCTAATGTTTCTTAGGAACACTGGCTTATGACAAACACATTTATTTAAGCCTTTCAAGATCATGGTCAGCACTGGTAGCTGAATTAGCCTCAGTGTAATTTCTCCAGATATATCTTTCAAAATGCTCAATGCATAGAATATAAATAAACTAAACACTATAATCGTTTTACTATTATGGGGTTAGTCCAAGTGGTAATATAGTGAAGGTCCGGGCTGACTTTCTTGGGACTGCATGACTGTCAATGTTATTGCCCAGTGGCCCAGTTGCAAAATGTGGGGGGATTTGTCAATTCATAAAGGGGAATGGATACAACTCATATAATCGGGTAAGACTTCTAAATCTATAAATGTAGTATAATATAATCAAAATGCAGTAGAAGTCCAAATAATTAGTAAGTGTAAATAACTATGTAAACAAAATAAGAGGAAAAACATTCAGAGTCAATAAATTGTTGGAGCACTTTGGACTTCATATGGTTATTGCTCAATCCCTAGAAAAAAGCATATGAGTCTGACATGAGCAGTTAATGCACGCGGGACTAAGGCAGCAATGAGCGCTGAAGCCGCTCATTGCAGGGGTGGACATGCGGGACTTAGCTGGCGCTCATCCTGAGAAACTCGGGACTTAGCTGCAATGAGTCCTCATCGTGAGGCCCCTGGACTTTGCAACGGAGGCAAAATTACGACCCGTATGACTTAGGACCCGAAGCACGTAGATGGACTGCGGGGCTCTCAAAAATACGACTTTAACGGACGAAAAAACAAACTGGAAAAGCCTGCAGAAACACACAAATATGCCTAAAATTAACTTACAAACTCACACACAGCACAGGGGGAGAGCCATGGAGCATGTGAGTGAGGTTGCAAGTTAATTTGAGGCATAATTTCTCTTTTTTTAACAATCGAAAAATCGCAGAAGCAGGAAAAAAAATGGGGCGTGAAAAAATGTAAAAATTCTGAAACAGGATGAAAATGAGGCTCAGCAAGGCCAGACACGCAGAATGTAGAAAATACACAACGCAAAAAACAGTAACACTTAGGCAAACAACACCAGGCACGCAGGACTTTGGAAATAAAACCAACGGCAGTCAGCGCGCGCCACGCTAATGGTGTTCAGAGGAGCAAAAGGCTCACATTTTGTGGCAAACAGCATTGCCAGCCTTACAATTTTATTGCCGTAATTTTTGACAGGCAATTTTTCTAGTAAGTTATAAATATGATATGCTATTGGTGATACCAGTGTCTATTGTATTTATTTGTTTCAGTTAGACGTGTTCTTTATGCTGTGATATACCATATTTTTCCGTCTATAAGACGACCCATGTATAAAACGACCCCTATATTTGGAGCCCATGATTTTCTGTCATAATTTTCACTGATTTCCATTCCAGCTCAATATCTTTGTGCAATTGCATTTTTCCGGTTTAAATCAGGATCACAAGGATATTTAGCTGGAATGGAAATCAGTGAAAATCATGAGAGAAAGGGCCCTTAAATATATGTGTAAAACAATAAAAACCTATAAAATACACATTTATATGCACACGAGCATCACACACATGCCACACACAAGCTGATCAGCTCCTTTGGGATGTGTATTACACTGTAATGCTGCATCTTGCCACTAGAAGGCATGAGAAAAGACACACGTAGTGGAAATACTTGTTCCAATTAGATTGCATTACAACACTGCTTATGAGCTTAGAAATGTGTATTTTATACATTTTTATTGTGTTACACATATATTTAAGGGCACTTTCTGACATGATTTTCACTGATTTCCATTCCACCTCAATATCTGTGTGATCCTGTGTTAAACTGGAAAAATGCAATTGTACATCGCGACGGACCAATAAGTGATGTGATCACAAGAATATTGAGCTGGAATGGAAATCAGTGAAAATCATGACAGAAAGTGCCCTTAAATATATGTATAGCATAGTATAAAATACACATTTCTAAGTGCAATCTAATTAGAACAAGCATTTCCAAATGTGTTTCTTTTCTCCTCCCTTAAAACTAGTTGCCAGATGCAGCATTACAGTATCAGAGTAGGGTATGTAATTGCAACATTCCATGTATAAGACGATCACCCTATTTTAGACTTTAAAAAAATGGTAAAAAATACCGTCTTATACACAGAAAAATATGGTATCTTATCTACATACAGACTAAGATGTTATTCATTTCCACTTGGTCTATATCTCTGTATACTAATTACTTACTCATGCTTGTGAGCTGATTTCACTGAGCAATTAATTTATGTAGGTATAAAGCACTTTATATTATATGCACTTTAGAAATATTTTGCACTAATTTAATTGTGATTTGATATACTCAAGCTTTAACATATTATCACGTTTTACTTATTTACTTATTCATTTTTGTTAATTCTTCTCAAGCACCTTATAATATTTGCATAAGCATACATATTAATAAGGGTAACTAGTACTTCTGATACTAAGATAAGGGATAAAAGATATATTGTATGTCTGTACATACTTTATTATTATATTTTTCTACAGATTAGTTAATTTTGTTGAGGTTATCTTAATTATTTAAATTGTTTTATTTTTCATATCAAAATGGTACATGCATATAATATTAGAATTAATATTTTCAATCATTAAAATTGTTGTTTTACATTTTACACCTTTCTATAATCCATATTATTCTGCTTAAAAGATCTCTGAATATATGCTTTAACTGTTATTGCAATTCAGTTAAATTATTTACATAGTTACATAGTTACATAGGCCCTCGTTCAATTGCAATTTGCCCAGTTGAATAGGGGTCTAAATAAGCACATAACATATTTTTTTAAAGAAGTTTTTAGTTAGTAAACATCTATCCAAAAGCAAGGTTTTCACTAACTAAAAACTTATTTGAAAAAAATATGTTATGTGCTTATTTAGAGCACTATTCAATTGGCCAAATCGCAATTGAATGAGGGCCATAGTAATTAAGGTTGAAAAAAGACTTTCAGTCCATCAAGTTCAACCTGTTAAGATCTCCTCTGATCTGCAATATGCAGATATTTATTAATTAATTTGTTGATTAAATAATTATTAATAGTATAGTATTGGAGGATGAAGAAAGAGTTAGTCCCTCAAGTTCAACCTTTTTAGATCTCTATTGATCTTTTTAATGTGCATTATTTATTATTAATTGTTAATTGATCCAGAGGAAGGCTAACAGAAAAAAAAAAAACATTGAAACTTTGCCAATTGTCTCATAAGGGGAAAAAAAGCAAAATTCCTTCCTGACCCCAGAAACTGACGATCAATTTTCTCCCTGGATCAATATTCCTTTGCTAGTTATCTAGGATAGCCTTGAATGCCCTCTTTATTCAAAAATATATGTAATCCCTTTTTGAAGTTGTCTACCGAATTCGCTGTTACCACCTCCTTTGGTAGAGAATTCCACAGTTTAACACACCCTAACTGTGAAGAACCCTTTTTTTTGTTTAAGGTGAAATCTTTTTTCCTCTAACCTCAAAGGGTGTCCTCTTGTCAGTTGAAAATCTCTTGCCACAAAAAGCTCACTTGACAAAGCCTTATATTGACCCTGGATGTATTTAAATGAGGTAATCATATCCCCTCGTAGACGCCTTTTTTCTAGCGAAAATAAGTTTAATTTGGTTAGTCTTTCTTCATAACTTAGCCCCTCCATTCCCCTTATTAGTTTTGTAGCCCTTCTCTGTACTTTTTCCAGTTCTAAAATGTCTTTTTTATGAAGTGGTGCCCAAAATTGTACTCCATTTTCCAAATTAGGGCGTACTAGGGATAGTGGCAGAGTTATATTTGCTTCCCTTTCTTCTATACCCTTCCTAATGCATGCTAATATTTTACTTGCCTTCGCAGCTGCTGCTTGGCTTTGAGCGCTGTTACCTAGGTAGTTGTATACAAGCACTCCAAAATCCTTTTCAATATCTGATACACCAAGATTTGCTCCATTAAGATTATAGATTGCATGGCTATTTTTCCTTCCCAAATGCATAACCTTACATTTATTTGTATTAAATCTCATCTGCCATTTAGCCGCCCATTTATCTAATTTATGCAAATCCCTTTGTAGGGAAAGTACATAATTATCTGATTTTATTACCTTGCACAACTTAGTGTCATCAGCAAAAATGCAGACACTACTTTAGAGTCCTACTTCTATATAATTAATACATATGCTAAAAAGGAGAGGACCTAATACTGAACCTTGAGGAACCCCACTTATCACATTAGACCAATCGGAGTATGTTCCATTCACAACAACCCTTTGCTTCCTGTCTTTTAGCCAGCTCTCGATCCATGAGCAGATATTTACTGCAATTCCTGTATCCCTTAGTTTGCTCACTAGTCTTCCATGTGGCACTGTATCAAATGCCTTTAAAAAATCTAAAAAGACTACATCCACTGAGTAGCCCTGATCCAAGTTCCTACTAACCTCCTCATAAATACTAATTAGATTGGTCTGACATGACCTATCCTTCATAAATCCGTGTTGACTGCTACCTACGATCTTGTTCAAATAGACATATTCTTGTATTCTGTCCCTTATTAACCCTTCTAAAAGCTTCCCAACTACAGCTGTGAGGCTCACTGGTCTATAATTCCCCGGATTTGCTCTAGATCCCGTCTTAAATATAGGTATCACCTCTGCTTTTCTCCAGTCATCCGGTAGTGACCCTGTAGTGAGTGAGTCTTGAAAGATTAGATATAATGGTTTGGCTATTACAGAACCCAACCACTGGTAGCTCCCTTGTGTATACCGACGAAAAGAACCTATTTAGCTCATCTGCCTTTTCCTGGTCACTAATTATCAGATGGCCTGTGTCACATTGTAATGTTCTTATAGCTTCCTTCCTGGCCTTCTTCCCATTAATATATTTAAAAAATATTTTAGGGTTAGTCTTACTTTCCATTGCAACTGACTTCTCATTTTCTATTTTAGCCAGTCCAATAGCCCTTTTGCAAGCCTTGTTGATTTCCTTATAGTCACATAAAGCTGCCTCTGTTCCCTCCTTCTTGTATAATTTACATGCATGTTTCTTTTTCCTCATCATGATCTTTAAGCCATTGTTAAGCCACATGGGATGTGATTTACTCCTATTCATTTTATTTCCACATGGTACATGCCGATGAGTATGTTTATTTTGTAAGGATTTGAATGTTGTCCATTTATTTTCAGTATTTTTCCCTGTAAGTTCTTTGTCCCAGTCTATATGTATTATTGCTTCCCGTAGCCCATTAAAGTTAGCTCTTTTAAAATTTAGAGTTTTTGTTGGCCCCTTACAACTCTGTTTTTTGTATTCAATCTCAAATGATACTGTGTTGTGATCACTGTTCCCCAAGGGTTCCCCTATTTTAACATTTGATATTATATCAATATTACTTGTGATGACAAAATCCAAGATGGCCCCATTTCTAGTAGGCTCTTGTATTACCTGGGCCAGATAATGATCCCCCAGTGTACTCAAGAACCTGCTCCCCTTAGCTGAGCTGCTGGTCTCATTTATGCAGTTTATTTCAGAGTAATTAAAGTCTCCCATTATTAGAACTTGCCCATGCTTAGCTGCATTTCCAATCTGTAACAATAATTCTATTTCCTCACTTTCAGCTACATTTGGGGGTTTATAGCATACTCCCACCAATATGCATTTAGAATTAGCTCCTCCACTATTTAGCTCAACCCACAAAGATTCAATGATGACGTTAGTGCCCGAATAAATATCTTCTCTGACTATAGGCTTAAATTCAGGCTTAACATAAAGACAGATCCCTCCTCCTCTTTTACCATTTCCCCTATCTTTCCTAAATAGGTTATAACCATCCAGATTAACAGTCCAGTCATGAGATTCATCCAACCATGTTTCAGTAATGCCTATTAAGCCCCATTTTTCTTGTACTGCTAATATTTCTAGCTCGTCCATTTTCCGAGGCAAACTTCTTGCTATAGCAAGGATCTGGGTCTTCAAGACATGGTGAGCCCACCTTATGGGATCTCTGTTTAATAAAAATATTACTGTACTCAAAGTCAGGCATGCCTGTGTAGTTTCAGTGTAAAGAGCAGTTGACACACTTGGAGTCTTGGGCCTATCCCAATGAAAGTAATCTGGATGAAAGACCTGAGGTCCACGTTGGGTCAAATTGACAATTAGTACGTGCTATGGCACTAATATTATGATCAAAATGTCTATATGTAGTGATTTTGAGCAGGTGAGTTAAATACTATTTTTCTGCAGATTTTTTTTATAAGCCTCTATTGCCATAACCCTCAAATTGTCATAACTCTCAAAACACTCTCTGGCCCTTACATCCCCTGTGTCCAGTATCACTAGGTGCTAACATGCAGCTTAATAATCCATAGGTTGAACTTGCTAAGGTGCCTGCATCTGCATTACTGCCTAATATATTTCTCATTCAGGTATTTTACTTCCATCAGTTCATATGCATCTGCCAGTGCTCCCATTCGCTCTAATGAAATACTCACTAATTTAAAAGCACATGCCCTATTGAGACAGAGAGTGAGAGGCCTGCAGTAAAGATTAATTGCATTTAAAAGTGAAAAAAAGTGTTTATTTTTATTTTAATTGTTAACATCATTTTGCACATTATCATGCTTTATTATTCAAAATACCATACAGAAAAAAATTGATCTCTTAAAAATTGTATTCACCTTTCTGGAGATCACCCTTTCAGGGAAATAAAATACTGAAAAGTGTCAGGGGAATTGTAGATTAACTTGCTATAACTGTCCCTAGTGTTTGCAGAAAGGCTTTCATTCATCTTCCTCCCTTATGCACACAAAATTATAGCCCCCTCTGAGATCATGCTAAGAAAAATAAAAACAAGCACTCCACAAGTGATCAATAAACTCTGGGATTAAAGGCAATGGGAATCTGTGCTTTACTGTGACTGTTCATTGTATTCCTGCAGTCAGTAAAAGGCAAATGATACAAAGGGGGGCACCAGAAGGAAAGATGAATGGGCCTGTACATTCTTTCTTAAAAGTACATGGAACACAACTGTTTTTTGAAAGAGTTTAAAAAGGAACATTTTAAACATTATAAAAGTTGTTTTTGAATTAAAAAAGTATTAAAGGGACATGTAAGGTTTCTGGATTTCACCAAGAATGTAATATACCTATTTCCTTGTATGAACTTTTATGTGTTTACTTCTATGTACTTAAAAAAATAAAAATGAGGATGTTGCAGAATGTTGCCACTGATTGGATGCTATGAGAAAGTACAAACCCTATACTTAGAAGTATACTGTCTTCATGAGCCTGCAGAGGGTAAACCCAGTTAGGAACTATTTCTAGATTTTAGGTTGAAAACACAGAGTTTATTAACTTGTAATAAAATAAAGTACACCAAAGTAAAGAGATCCCTAGGTATATTATATTCCTAGTGAAAATCCAGAAACCGCATATGTCCCTTTAAGTAAAACCTCATTAAACTTCATTAAAATTAACAGGAAGTACAGAGAGCATACTTTAGTCTGTAGATCTCATTGGCAGAAGGGGAAGCCGCCTAGAGAAGTTAAACTTCTGAAAAAGTTTTTGTGATTTGAGACCTTTAATTGAAAAAAAAAAAACACTGTGACACATTATCAAATAGCTCTTTCTGATGCAACAAAGAAAAAAATTCCTTTAATACTGTCTCGGAGATACTCTCTCAGGCCCTCATTCAATTGCAATTTTGCCAATTGAATAGGGCTCTAAATAAGCACATAACATATTTTTTTTAAATAAGTTTTTAGTTAGTAAACATCTATCCAAAAGCAAATTTTTCACTAACTAAAAACTTATGTAAAAATAATATGCTATGTGCTTATTTAGAGCCCTATTCGATTGGCCAAATTGCAATTGAATGAGGGCCTCAGTGTGTTTCTAATTCTGTTTTGAGAAAGGGCATCATATTGACTTGCACAATGTTAAAAACTTTCCTAAGTTTATTATATACCAAAGGCAGTTGAATTTGGTAAGAGGGCACTCAACAAGGCCAAACAACGGACTGAACTAAAAGTTGGAGTAATACAAGCTACTTGCGATTGTTCTGAGATTGAGATCTGCTTAGACCATTTAAAAGAAGACAAGGCAGGCCTAATAGAGGTATATGGACATTCTTGATGCTCCTATGTCAACTGATATTAGATATTACTGATGATTATGCCACTATTACACAAAAAAAGTTATTGTTAAGATTATTGACTATTTGTTACTGGTGAGTCAAAAAGGGAGAATCATTTGAGGTATGATAAGGAATTATACTGTTATTAGTTCTAAGAGATTGGTATTTATAATTTCTCTCTATAAGTTGATTTACAATTGGGGGATTGCTCACAATCAATTTCAAATACTTAGATGGTAAAAGTGTTTTCATTTTCCACCAACTAAATTAAAGGTGAATTGGTATGCAGGCTTTTTGCATTATTTTAGTTAATTTTTATATTTAACTAGCGACTTGCCCGTCAAAAAATGACAGTCAATAAAAATTAAATGTTGTGAAATTTGTTTGCAACACAAAATGAGTCACCTACATTTGTCCCTTTTTTATTTTCTAAAAATAAAAACACATTAATTTTTTTAACTTTTTATTTTTTTAACTTTCAACTTATATTTCACAAACATTAAACTTTGTAACATGCAACTTGTATATGAAACATTTGTTCAACATTTTGTTAACAATACTAACACTTTTCAATACATATTTATCACTGAGTAACTGCGGAGTATATTAACTTTAAGAGTAAGTAAATAGTTTTAACAATAACATGCTTTTTATCATTTGTAACATATTTGTTAAACTCTTGTTAAACTAAATTAGCATTGAATCCAGAGGAAGGCAAACAATAAAACCCCCCTATTGAAACTTGTCCAATTGTATCAAAGAGGGAAAAAAAATAATTCCTTCCTGACCCCATTAACTGGCGATCGGATTTCTCCCTGAATCAAAACTTTCTCTTTAAATAATACATTTCCAATTATTATTAAAATACTTCAACTTTATACTAACAATACATATTTGACTATACCACATATATATTTAACAAACTTTTTTCAAAATTAAAAAAACACATATTTAACATCTGAAATTGTAACATCAAACAATAACATTTAACTCTTGTAAATCCTGAAAAATTCAGTTAATAGTTTTGTGGGACCAATCATGTAAATATAAAACTTTGAACCCATTCAAATCTGTTTAAGGATATTTTACTGTTGTTTTTTTTTTTATTTTTTTTTTTCAGTTTGTCCATTCTGCAAATATCACATAGATTGTCATAAGTGAAATAGTGGTCCCCTATTTAAAGAGTCCCAGAGTACTTTAATTTTGTACTGGAAGTCAAACCACTGTTCTCTATGTTTTTTTGTCCATTCTTTAGATGTTTTACGTGAAATATTTTTTTTGTGCAATCATATTGAGTCCCATAAAATGTTGGCATTAAAATGAAACCATTGTCCTCTATCTTTCCAACACCTCATAGTAGACAATGTTTTTGGTGTAAACACATCCATCGTCCAATAAATGACCTTGAGTTTCGTTTTCTTCAACATGCATTTTAATTTCTTTTGGATTAGTGCACCTTGAAAAAGCCACATAGAGTTGTCCATGTGCAAAAACTGTTTCCTTTTAAAAAATCCCAGCTGGCTTAAAAGTTTGTCCTTGGGATTTATTGATGGTCATAGCAAATGCCATGATAACTGGAAATTGTCTCAGTTGAAGGACAAAGGGCAAACCACTCTCACTTGGTGCTAAATCAATTCTTGGTATAAAAACTCGTTCACCTTTATGGGTACCAGTTATAATTTCTGCATGTATAAAATGATCTTTTAACTCATGCACAATTAATCGGGTCCCATTACAAAGTCCTTTTTTTGGATTCATATTTCGCAATAACATAACAATTGCGCCTTTTTTCAATTGTAAAATATGTGGTGGCATTCCAGATGGTGTTAACAAAATAATAAATTCGATACTAAAATTCGATTCACTGTCTTTATCATGTGACAGAATTGAATCTGCACTGTAATAATTCTTTTGTGGTGCATTGATATATTTTAAAATTTTGTTATTTACATTCAAGGCATCAATATTTTTTGATGTTAATATCACTTTGTTTGCAATGTCTGTGTAATCCTCATTATTAAGAGTGTTTAGAAATATGGCTGATATGAGTGATTCATTGCAAACCATTTCTGATGGAATTTCAATGGTATCGTTTTAAGGCCTACTACATCTGTGAGAATCTCAGAATATTGCCCTTCCCCCCCAACTCAGATTAAATTTATAGAGCCATGGAAATCACCTGACTTCCTACTTGCAGATATATCATCTCAACACTAGGGGTCGGCCAACATACTAGTCTTTCACCTCATATCCCTCCCCTCTTCCTCTAAAATAAAACTCATTCTATCTTTCACCTGCTTCCTGACCCTTGCTATTCCTATTTGTTACTCTTCCCCAGTTCTCTGCCCTTTAATTCCCTTTAGATTGTAAGTAGCGAGTTTCCAGTCTTGTAGGGTGCTTTGGGATAAAGCACTTTCTGCTAAGATTCTAAGCTCAAAACAGGGCCCTTCAACTTTGAATTTGTTAAATGTGTATTTCCCCTGTTCTTATCCCCTGTACAGCGCTACGGAATATGTTGGCGCGATACAAATAAAAGATAATAATAATAATAATAATCATTTGGTAAATGCTGTATTTCTGGATGTTTTCCATCTCCGATTTTAATCAGCCAGTCATTGAATTCATTTTGGCCTTCAGATCTCATATTTAATTCTAATTTGAGATGTGTAAATATTTGCCACAATTTACTGGTCTTGATACATGTTTCAATGATCTCTGTTCTATTTCCGTGTGGCACAACAGGTAATGTTTGCCTAAAATCGCCTCCTAACAGCATCACCTTTCCACCAAATGGCAACTTATTATCCATCACTTCTTTTAAGAATCTGTCAATACATTGCAGTGCATGACATGACATCATTGTTGCCTCATCTATGATAATTAGTTTAGTTAGTTTAATTTTTTTTTGCTTGTATGGAATTGAGTCGAATATCTGACACTGATGTTTCCAAAATGGGAACTGGCAGCTTAAATCCACTATGCACAGTTCTACCACCATCTAACAAAAGTGCAGCAGTTCCAGTTGTTGCAAATGGCATAGCTATCTGACCCTGTGATCGAATATAATTCATCAAACAATTATACAGATAAGTTTTTCCTGATCCACCTGGTCCGTCTAGATAGAAGTGATGGCATAAAATGCTTCTAACTGTAAAATATTTAAAGTTGCCAGTTTTTCTTGTTTTTTTTGTTTTTGAAGCTCAGTGTCATAATCATTAAAATTGATGTCATCTATAAGTCCTGGATCAGGTAAATTAAAACTTGCACAATTTAATCCATGAGCCAACAATATTTCTTGGATTTCCATCAATGTTTTTAACAGAGCTATTGGTTCTCTGTAACGTTTCAAGAAATCTTCTGACATGTTTAATTTAAATGTTTCCCACAAAGTGAAAGCATCAGGTACATTGCAAAATATACAAATGAATGCAAATTGTTGTCTCATTAGCTTAGGCATTTGACATAGTGCTGCTTCTTCCAGACACCTCTCCCATTCAGCTATGAAATTTTGATGTCTTGCAGCTAATAGGAATGTATCATAAACTATGTCATTCACTGTACGTAAATGCTCAAAAACTCTGTGCACCGGGAACATGTAACAGAAGTAATCTTAAGCTGAAACGTTCAATATCCCTTGGACTGACGGTATAAATGCGTGGTATGATTTTATGTGTATCTCTTCTTCGTTGTCGCCATAGACCATTTACAAATACATAGTGATATGGTATCTCTATGTATAAAAATTGTCTGGCTTGCGTATCCTGACAGTTTAATTTAAACCACGCAGTAAGTGTGGTATCTCTGTCTTCACTTTGATCAAATGCAGTTCTTTCCTTTCCTTGAGTAAAGCAAACCATCTGACTTTGAGGCAAATGTACAGCTAAACGATAGATAGCATGTGACCGATCATGCATCTCAAATTTCAAAAGGTGCCACATTGCTTCAGGAGCACTCACATACCATGCATCTAAATAATTTGATAGTTCATCATGTAAAATTGGATTTTCATTTTCATTTCCAGCACCTTGTACAACAACAGTAGCTGCATCATATCCTTTGTATATATATTTATACACATACTTAATTGATTTAATGGAAGTGCAAGCTTCCACATTGATGTGTGCATTGTACTTGATGAGCAAATGTGGATTGCATGGAACAACAAATCTATTATCAACCTTTTGGCCACGGATAATAGCTGTTTATACAAAGGATATCCATCACAATTTGCATAAGTTTGCATTTGAAATTGTTTTGGAAATTCTTTAGTACATTTTTTATTTTCCATGCATGGTGAATTCGGATTCATCTCTCCACATGGGCCATGAATCATTCTATGTGTAACAATCTCCCAAAGTTTTGTATATTTTTCTTGGTCTGGCAATTGTGCAGAAATTACTAAATCCACTCTCTCTGCAGTGTTCAACTTGTCTTTTTCCTGTAGTATTAAAAGTATGTGAGCATGTGGCAATCCTCTTTTTTGAAATTCAATGGTGTAAACAAAAGCCACACATTGTCCAAATAAGTGTGCTTTAGTGATATCATGTATTAATGAATTGAGTTTGATTTTAAATACTCTTGCCACTAAATCTGGTCGGTCAGACGTAGTTTGTCCCAGATTCAAATTTTCCTTGATCTCTGGCCATTGTGGATTACACGTGAATGTAATAAATAAATCTGGTTTTCCAAATGTTGTAACAATAGCCATGGCATCATTATACCTTTCTCGTATATTGCGAGGAGATCCTTGGAAAGAGGATGGCAAAATAATTGCTCTTCCAGCTGGAATGTCTCTGTTGAAAGCTAAATCTGCCACATAATCCATTAATCCACAATACTGTTCTACTCGTAATTTATTTTGTTGATATTTAATGAAATTTAGCTTATTGGCTTCAACTTGTAAATATGAATCAATAATCCATTGTTGAGTGAGTTTTCGTCCATGTAAAATTGGATTAAAACAATCACGGATAGCAGTTTGTGCCACTTTATATTCCAGCATGGAAATATTAGATCTAATACAAAATTTAATATTGGGATAACTTTCCAATTGTAATTTTGGTTCCCATCCTGGTTCCCCATTTGCAAAGAAAATGGGATATGTCATTGGATCTAAATTACAGCTTAATATATTGATGTTGATAAATGGTTGTTCTTCATTGCGTGGATATATTCTAATATCCCGCTGAAAAGGTGGTTCACCATCTTCATTTTTAAACACCATTGCAACCTCATTTACAGTAGGTAAATTATATCTTCTTTGATCAGTGTTGCAATCTCTTTTTAACACCATATTGACTCTTGGTGTAGGCAATTGATGTCTTTCAGCATGTTCCTGTTGTTCTTTTTCAAGCTGTGCTAATTGTTTGTATGCTTGACTATATGGGTTCTTTTGCATAATTTTATCCAGCTGTTCAAAGACTATGCGCAAACACTGTCTATTTTCTGGAAGGGTCATTCTTTGTTCCACAGCTTCCATCGTATCTAAGACATATAACTCTGCAAATTTCCTTTGCTCTCCTTCTTGTGGATGTAAATGTGAAGTTTGGTGGTATATTTGACCTTGAACTCTGAAACAGTAAGGACCATGTCCTGGTACATTTTCTGCTAATGTTGCACCCATTGAAGCAAATTAAATTGCACTGTTATAAGACCTTATGTTTTGTTTGAAATTATTATAATTTGGAAATGTTGGATCGCTTATAATGCATTCTAAATAATATGGAAATGGGTGTCTTACTGGAAGTTTCACCTTTCCTTTCTGACAGCAACTAATGAAATTTCCATCAGTAGGTCTTTCCTTTATAAAATGATAGGCCCCACAAAACTGACAAACCACATTAAGTAACCCACAATAATGAGTATCTACTTCTACTGCAGTAGTAAACACATTGTCATGCATTTCTTCAACATAGATATCAGACCCACTTTCTATATGTACATGTTTTTCTTGTGTGTCTACATTTAAGTCATTCTGCAAAATAGAATCATCCGACACTGGTTCACAGAGATGTTTTTGTTTACTTTTACATTTCTTGGAAGCCCCAACACACTCACTTGTGGCTTTCTTACTCATCTTTCTTTTATTTAAAAGTCTCTGTCGATCTTCTTCTCGCAAGCGTTGGGAAGTTTCCGGTGTCTGAGCATCTCTCCACCTTTGCTTCCTTTCCCTTGCCAATCTTCTTTTGCGTTCAATTTTGTCTTCTCCATTCTCCACCATTTTAATCTGTAATTGTAAATAGACATGTAATTATTGTTTATTCTTTGTTTTGTATACATTTTTTTTTCATTTTTGTACTGTTCCATTAAAGTAGATGAATAAAATAATAAAACATTTTAAAATATTGCACTTTAGACTGAAAGAAATTAAACCATTTTTCAAAGTATTTTATTGACATATATGAAATGGAAATAGCTGCACATATCTATCTTTATATTATTAATCCTTCAATTCCATTCCTTCTTGATTGAATTCACAGCATACCATCAATTTCTTTTTTTTGCAAGTGTTGTAAGCTTCCTATTTTCTTTAAATATTATTATTAATTAGTATTGTCTTTTCAACTTTTTTCAAGTTATGACTAAATATCATACATTAATGACTCAATAAGTACTCTCCATTTTCAACAAATATCCATTTTCACCAAATATATCAAATATAGCCTTTTTCTATGCATCACTACAAAATTAAATTTTATACCTGTGAGGATGCTGTTGATGTTGTTGAAAGGCTGCAAACGTCACACTGTCTGTTTATTCCCTTGCAAATCCAAATAAACTGTAAAATCAAATTGAGAATATTTTAAAACTTTTGCTTCATCCATATCATTAAATGAACATCAACAGACATATATTCAGCTACATTAAAAACCTAAAATCATATTTTTTAATATCTTGCTGTAATAATATAATTCAAATTCTGTATCTGTCCAAATTATCCTTATGATGTTCAATGTGTGCAAACGTCACTATCTCTGGTCATTCAGCTACAATTCACTGCAATTATACAAAATAGTCAAATTAATGTATAATCTGTTGCTTTATCTGTATTAATCAATGAGGCTTAACATACATATTTTTGCATAGATTAAAAACATGAAATAAATATATCAATCAATGAGCATGAACACACATATGTAAGCAAAGATTATAAACATACACTCAATATTACTATTAGACTTTAAATAAGAATCAATTAATCTGTATTAATCTTAAATTAATGTCTGACTAAATATAACTTCAAGACCTAAGCATGAGTCTCTTCCCTTTTTTTTTTTTTTGAGTGGTCTTTTAAAATGAGTATGTTACAACTGAATTCGTAAAATAATGTACATTACTAATGAAATAAGAATCAATTAATGTTCATTAATATTAAACTAAGGTGTGACTAAATCTAACATCAACATATAAGCATGAGTATAAACAGCCTTATTAAATTGCGATTCGGTAAATTTAAAAAGGCTCTATTTAAGCACAGAGCATATTTTATTTACAGAAGTTTTTAGTTAGTGAAGACCTTGCTTTTGGATAGAAGTTCACTAACTAAAAACTTCTGTAAACAAATATGCTGTGTGCTTAAATAGAGCCCTTTTAAATTTACCGAATTGCAATTTCATAAGGCTGATAGCCTTTAATTTTTATTTTTGGTTTATTTTATACAAAATATATAAGAACTAAATTATTTAAATAATGTACATACGTTAATAATTAATTAATCAACGTGTTACTTTTTTTTATGCACTTTCTTAAACGTTAACCTTTTTTGATATTAATGATTAGTAATGACACATTATGAATGTTATTTACAATTCTTTCCCACAGGTAATCACGATATATAACAAAATAATTATTAAATTAATGTACATTAATAATTAATTAATCAATCTGTTGCTTTTTTATTCACATTCTTATACGTTAATTAATTTTGATATTAATCATTAATTAATTAATTAATGTACATTATGAATGTTATTAACAATTTCTTCACACAGGTAATCACGATATATCCCAAAATAATTCTTAAGTTAATGTACATTAATAATTAATGAATAAATGTGTTGCTAATTAATTAATGTACATTATGAATGTTATTAACATTTTTTTCACACAGGTAATCATGATATATAACAAAATAATTCTTAAATTAATGTACATTAATAATTAATGAATCAATGTGTTGCTTTTGTATTCACATTCTTAAACGTTAACTAATTTTGATATTAATCATTAATTAATTAATTAATGTACATTATGAATGTTATTAGCAATTGTTTCACACACGTAAGCAAAATATTATTTTTCTATTAATTAAATTTCTTATTTTTTATTTATTAAGGGCCTCATTCTATTATCGGCCGTAAATCGGCCGTCAGGCTGCGATTCCTTGCGGGGGTTCTGTTAACTCGCAATTCAATTATACGGCCCCGCAAGGATCTCCTCTTAAGGCCGGCCGCATATTTTGAAACCGGCCGTAAGCTCTGAAATCTAAAAACGCAAAAATAAATTCAAGCCTGCACTGTACAGCTCTGTAAATGCTAGGGATCATATTGGGGGACATGAGGATTAAAAGTAACCCACTCTCCAGCTTGCACATCAGCCCAAACCCGAGTTCAAATTAACTGTTTATTTTCCGGCTGCGGCGTGGGCGTGTCTGAGGTGCTCCAAGCCCTCTGGACTTTTTACATGTATATTTTACGGATATATAAAAAAAAATATTTTACGGATTTGAGTATAGGGTAATTATGTGCTATTTTTGCTAACACCGAATATCACTTTATAGTCTTCTCGAAGTGCAGGATGGCTTTATTTGGGCTATTTTATGTGCTTAATTGGTGCTAGCGGGACCTCTTTCCTGCAAGTAAGCTGCGGCTCGCTTTTAGCCTTGCAGAGAGGGTTCCCGGAGCAATAGAATTGCAAATAGGATTTTCTTACGGCCGATTTCCTTGCAGCCGTTTTAGATCAAAGGATTTCCTCCGGCGCGAGCGGCCGCAAGAGATAGCAAGGCACCGGCCGCAAGCCTGCCGGAATCCCCGGCCGGAGGGGAATAGAATAGCAGAATAGCTTGCGGCCGGTCCTTGCGGCCCCGCAACGGCTGCGGCCGCTAATAGAATGAGGCCCTAAGTACGTACCAATTTATTAATTAATAATTATAAATTATATATTTACCTTCTTGTAATGTAATAATGCTGAAGCAGTATACAGAAGAGCTAACAATCTCTTGAGATTTCCCGGCATCAGAAAACGTCCAGTCAGACTGTCATCACCTGAGGAGAAAGTGTCAGTTATGTGTCAAGTGTGCCCTATATATAGGCTTTGTGCGCGAGACAAATGCATTGTTTTAGGAGGGAAATCCGCAGTTGCGTGAGCCAAATGCGTTGTTTCGGCAGGAAATCCTATGTGGCGCGCGACAAAGGTGGGAAATCTGTGTTAATGCGTAAATCTGTAATTGCGTTTCGTAAAATGTACTCGCTACTGTCTTTTTACTCATTGTGCGGTTAATCTGCATCCTTTATCTCGTTGTTTTTCTAACACATACGTCTATGGCTGTGTTTTACGCAGTTCGTAGTAGTATAGCCTCGTTTTCATTTTTTTCGGCGTCCATTTTTTTCTCGCTTAGCCGATTTTTAATCTTTGTAACTCGGCTAAATCGATCTAAATTGGAGTTCCAACTCACTTCCAGACGTCCTGCCTGGTTCCCCATGCTGTAAGTGACCTTTATTTAATTTTTTAGTGTGTATTTAGTGTTTTTTTTATTGTTTTGTTTCCGCCGCTAATCTCGTAATTTTTTTCACCTCGTATTTTTTTTTTGCAACGGTTTAACGGCGAGCCTCGCATTGCCAAAGTGGTACGGTTTCACATAATGGCTCGCCTCGCTATGCGAGGCTCGCCTGCAATGAGCGCCTGCGGCGCTCATTGCCAAAGTGCTACGATTTAACGGCTCACCTCGCGATGAGCGCCTGCGGCGCTCATCGCAAAGTCGTACGATCGGCAAAGTGGTACGGTTTAACGGCTCGCCTCGCTGTGCGAGGCTCGCCAGGGGCGATGAGCGCCTGTGGCGCTCATCGCTAAGTCATACGCACTACGCAACGCAGCGTGACGACGAATCATAGTTAGACAATTATAATATGTGATATCAGTCCTTTGCCACAAATAGCCCACTATTTACCATACTATACCTATTGTACCATTAGATTTAATTTACCAGTTCTTTTTTTTAAATCCCAATGGAAGTCCATTAACAGACTGTCTTGCTTTATTTAATTTAAGCCATGGGACTGGATTCCTGATTTCTTTTGGATCCTCCCACATCACCAGGTCTAATGTAAATCTGTATCTATGATTTTGAGATGAGGAGGGGCATGTGTGACAGAGTGCTCCCAAAGGTTTGTGTGAGCCACAAACCTTTAAAATATTTATTTCCCAGGAAGTCTGAAGAAGTTAAACTCCTGAAGCAATTAATTAGCTTCACCTGACCACAAGCCTTCAAGAGGGAGCTGAGAAATTGGTGTGGCATTTGCATGCACAGTTGCTAGAAGTGACAGGTTAGCAGTGTAAGAGGCAGGCTGTGAGTAAAGCTTGCAGGCATTTTTTGGAGGTCTAAAGCTGACATTTTGACTGCATGCTTGTAGTCTCTGTGACTGTATGAACTGCAGTATGTGAAGCTGCTGGATTGGATTAAGTACTCAGTTAAAGAAGAGACA
Source organism: Discoglossus pictus (assembly GCA_027410445.1). Classification (NCBI taxonomy): domain Eukaryota; kingdom Metazoa; phylum Chordata; class Amphibia; order Anura; family Alytidae; genus Discoglossus; species Discoglossus pictus. The sequence continues at coordinate 127,355,669 of CM050167.1, read as the reverse complement.
AACACACAGAAATGTTTTGTTTAAGCTGAAGAAAATAGACAACCGTCTGGAAGAATGAACTCTGGAGAGAAAAGTTTTGCTGCAGGAATTGCTGTACCTATGATTGGAGAAAACCTGGGACAGACAGTTTGGAGACTGCTTGTAAAGAAAAAATTCACCATTTCATGATACTGATTAATTTACCACACTGAGAAGTCTGTTGTGTATAAAGAATACTGAAAGATGCATAAAGCAATTAAAGATTGGAACAGCCTTACAAATAATATGTAACACTCACTTAGGCTCTATATTAGAAAAAAAATATTGACAATGTTACACTGCCACATGACATATATCAAGTACCAGGAACATATACCACACTATGCAAGAGGTTAATACCAATCTGGAAACACACCAAGACCACAAGAGCTGCTTTCATGCAATGACTAATAAAGGCCTAGACACACCTCAAATAATTCTCAGCAACACTGCTGATCATCACACCAGAACATTGCTGACACAAATTATCTACCCACATCCATGGGGAGGTATGGCATCTACAACAGAACCTTAGTTTTTAGAAAATGGGGTGGGAGAAATGTCAGCATGGGCAGCCTTGGGTCTTAAAGAGAGGAGGGCGACATTGATGCTGGATACATGATTATATCACTAAATAGCCCAGGGAGCATGTAAGGATCACACTGTTAGAGGCTCTGGAACATTGGGGATTCAGGGACAAATTATGACAAGGAGAATTGCAATAATGTGGTCAAGATGTTCAGGAAGGCCAATAAACACACAATGAGGCTATGGAGAGGCACATGGAGCAACAGAAAACTGACCTCCATCAAGGCCAAGCTTGGGTACACCCATCCTGTAAATTCCCACGCCACTCTTGTTGGGCATGTGGCGAGATTTATACCAATAATAATTATGGGACATTACAGCAATTGTTTTTTTATTAATTATTAATACTACCTGTCATTTGGTTAACAACTCTTCAGGGGAATGGTGATGCTGAACAGGGCTGCAATTTATAGTTTTCCTGAGAATTAACTCACAAACATCACCAATAATGTTGTTCAAGCATGATATCAGTTTGGTTAAGAAATAATTTCAAAATATGGAATAAATTAAATAAAAAATATTTATTAATCTCCTTTCCCAGTCCAATTATACCACTGGCATTCTTAGCGAAAGAATGGGAATCACTCTGGCTAGGAAAATTGTTGAATCAGAGTTTAATATTACTTAAAGATCTATACTCTAACAATAAGATTAAAACATTGGAAGAAATAAAAAAGACTGACTCAACCTAAGCTAAGGATTGGCTAGAGTATATCTCACTAGTTAATAAACGAAAAGCATCAAAGTTCCACTTGAAAGAGCATAGAGAGCTGACTTATTGTGAGAAATTGACTATAGCGGATAATAAACGGCACTTATTGTCCAAATGTCATGATATAACAAGAGGTAGGGTAGAAGTAAAGAAAGCGAATGCGATGTTAAGATGGGAAAAAGACCTAGAGACAACTTGGTCTATAGACATCTGGCAAGAAGCTTTTGCCTTAACAGAAAGATTCATAAAAAAAGGTAGTTATAGAGAGGTTTATTGTAAGACTTATAATAGACTAGCGACTTGTCCGTCAAAAATGATGGCAATGAAATTGTAAGTGAGCTAATGCTGTTTGGTGTATAATAATGAAATATATAATACATTAATAAATGAATCTACTTTACGTATTTTGAAGCATTGTGTTGAAGAGCTGGGAATCTGTTTTGATGTTGCTGCAGCATTAGTGGTGTGGAGGTGCTGTGTAAACGTGATGAACGTGTGCAGTGTAATAGTATGCGTGTGCGAGACAAAACCGTTAGCGTAGTTGGGTACTTCCGCATTAGCGTAAAATGGCGGGTAATGTGTGGTATGCGTCTTAGCGGAATATCCGTAGGTCGCCGTCTGGACCAGGTGCCTGGTGCTGCGGATCCGCCCTCTCATTCATTTGTGTGGCTGCCAGGGAGACGCGTGTGAGGTGCAAGCCGTGTGCTGGTGGGACCCCCGGGAAGAGGATTAGGGGGGAGCATACAGCCAGGAGGACCCGGGATATGTGATAGAGCAGCGCCCGAGCATCATGGCCGAGGAGCTCTTCTGTAAAGTTGTGTCTATGCAAATCAAGTGTCAGGAACTGAGGCCCTCGCCCGCAGCCCTCGCTATGCGAGGGCCGCTGCTCCTTCGGCGCTCCATCACAGCAACTGAGGCCTTTGGGCAAGGGCAGCGAGGGCTACGGGCAAAAGCCTTAGTTGCTGGGATGGTGCTACATCCCAGCAACTGAGGCCCTTGCCCGCAGCCCTCGCTATGCAAGGGCTGCGGGCAAGGGCAGCGAGGGCTGCGGGCAAGGGCTATGCGAGGCCGCAAGCTTGAGCAACGGCCCGTACGCTCACAACTATATATGTGATATATGTATACACTCTGCACATTACACACACACCTGACACACACACACAATACATCATTATATATATATATATATATATATATATATGTATGTATATATACACACTGCACATTACACACACACCTCACACACACAATACATCATTATATATATATATATATATATATATATATATGTATACACTCTGCACATTACACACACACACAATACATCATTATATATATATATATATATATATATATATGTATACACTCTGCACATTACACACACACCTCACACACACAATACATCATTATATATATATATATATATATATATATATATATATATATATATATGTATACACTCTGCACATTACACACACACACAATACATCATTATATATATATATATGTATACACTCTGCACATTACACACACATCTCACACACACACACAATACATCATTATATATATATATATGTATAGGGCTGCGGGCAAGGGCGCTCCATCCCAGCAACTGAGGCCATTGCCCGCAGACCACACCCGGGAGAAGAGCTTAATGTCGGGCGACAGCAGCCAAGAAACACTGAGGCCTCTGGCCCAGTATAAACCCCTCCCACACTGTCATAGTGATGTGCTGGAGTCTATGCAGCCTCTCACTTCCTTAGAGACATGAAGCCGGCTGGCTGCTAGGGCCGCGAGGGCTGCGGGCAAGGGCCTCAGTTGCTGGGATGGATCGTGAGGGCTGCGGGTAAGGGCAGCGAGGGCTGCGGGCAAGGGCAGCGAGGGCTGCGGGCAAGGGCCTCAGTAGCTGGGATGGCGCTCCATCCCAGCAACTGAGGCCCTTTGCATGCAGACCACACCCGGGAGAAGAGCTTAATGTCGGGCGACAGCAGCCAAGAAACGCTGAGGCCTCGGGCCCAGTATAAACCCCTCCCACACCGTCATAGTGATGTGCTGGAGTCTGTGCAGCCTCTCACTTCCTTAGAGACATGAAGCCGGCTGGTTGCTAGGGCCGAGAGGGCTGCGGGCAAGGGCCTCAGTTGCTGGGATGGAGCGTGAGGGCTGCGGGCAAGGGCAGCGAGGGCTGCGGGCAAGGGCCTCAGTTGCCTTCGGCACTCCATCCCAGCAACTGAGGCCCTTGCCCGCAGCCCCTCGCTAGGCGAGGGCTGCGGCTCGCTGCGCAAGCCGCGGCCTTCGCTACGCGAGCCCACAAGCGTGAGCAATGGCCCGTACGCTCACAACTATATAAGTGATGTAAAACAAAGTGTACTAATATGTATATTGTAAAAGAAATATTGGGGTGCTCCTAATCTTCATTGTAATGTACAATAAATATTATTAAAATAAGCATGATATCAAAACTCATGATAACACATAAAAGAGTACTTGAACGTATTTTGGAAATATTTATGTGATCACTTGGAAACCGCACCTGTGTCACTGTAATGGGCTGGAATGTTTACATAACAATGTTATGGACAGTAAATATGGATTATTATTTCAGAAGGATGGCACACTTCATGCAGATTTTAGGTGTTAGGTGCAACAGTATGTGAAATTATGTTAAAAATGATAATATAAACATTACTATTAACATTGAAAATGTAAACACTTGGCCATAACAACATCACATCCCAATTAACTGAAGATTAGTGACATGCAAACATATGATTACAATACTGAAATGCATGAAGGGATGGGTGTCCAGGAAGAAGATATAATTACAAATATATGATCACTAGCTACTTGCCTGTCAACAGTGACGGGTTTAAAATTGTAAGGCTAGCAATGCTGTTTGGTACCGAATGTAAGAGTCCCGCGTTGTTGGAGTGTGCTAGTGTCTTTGGAGTTGTGTATTTTCTAAGTACTGCGTGCAAAGCCTTGTTTTCATGCATTTTCAGATTTTTTACGTTTTTGAGTCCGCCATTTTTTCCCTGGCTTAGCCTATTTTCGAGTGTCGAAAAGCTTCCAATATGGTTCCAACTTGTTTGCAACTTAACTCCCAGGCTTCCTGGCTCTCCCCCTGTGCTGTGTGTGAGTGTTTTATTTTATTTTAAATTTTTTGTTGTTTTTTTGGTTTTTAGGAATAACGCTTTTGAAGCAACTGCGTGCTTCAACTGGTCACACAAGTAGTGAGTGCCTCAACAGCTTGCCTCGCTTCGCAAGGCGAGCAGTGCAATGAGCACCTTCAACGCTCATTGCAGCCTAAGTTCTGCCTACTTCAACGGTCTTGTGTGCTTCAATGGCTCGACTTTGGCGCTTATTGCAGCCTAAGTGCTAAGTGCTTTGCGAGGCTCGCATGTGTGACGGCGCCGCTGGCTCGCTTCACTATGCAACTGCGTGACCAACATCAAAGGTGACGCACACTGACAACTACATATGTGATTAAATACATGTTATGTATGTTGATGTCCCAAAACATCAACCATTAAAAGCACATGGAAACAGTGATAACGGTATAAGAAAACTTTATTATATACATAGAGCACACTCATAAATGTATACAATATCATGGGTATGGTGTGGGTAGATCCGAGAGGGCAAGAGGCTGTTTGGGGAAAAGGCGAAACCTAAGGGGTTATAGGTAATACTGTATGATAATACTAGGGTCACATGTGGTTACAACACCACAGTAACCAGAATCTGATGAATAAAAATATCATCATATATCACTAATAGAATTAACCAGTAATATGCATAGCCCTTAAATCTGGTCTTCATCTGCTCAATTAAACAGACCCATAAACTTCTGGACAAGTTTATGGGTCTTTTATGGGTCTGTAATCCAATTCAGTTACACACACACAGTGTGTTCCAAAAAACTAAAATCCAAAACCTAAAAAAGGCAGAGGAGGATGAATATACTTACAAAATGACATGTACAGTACAATTCTAAATACTGTAAAAATAACAATAAACCAACTTACCTGATCTTCATCTGCAAGCCTTACTAACCATTAGGTGGGTGTCATGATACATCACTATCCATGAACATTAATAATGATGTACTATCCGTAGTCCAAGAGTACTATCACCATCTCTAATTAAATTACTTAGCCACAATGAAATCACATTCATCTGCTTTACAGGTGCCAGCACATTTTGAATGAATCTTATGACCCATGATGGATTAACAACCACTAATTAATACTGAGAGGACACAACGGTCAGCAGACATATTGTCTGTTAATTACATCTGAAAAAATAATCTGTTCTCATATTGCAATTGAGGAGAGGATGACATGCTTCACTAATGCATGTATTAATGCTGGCTTTGATTACTATGCCATTGGGGTACTTTACAAGTCCCCTGCCATATCTGCATTGGTCTAAAATGTATGATAACAACAACCATGTATTCTAAAACAGAATATAGCGTGTGAGCTACAGATGAAGAAGTTGCCTTCATAGACCTGAATTGTGCCTAATATAAAAAAAATACTAAGGCCTGAAAAAAAATAGGGACTGCACCATCTATTCCCAACGGCAATCCTCAGTAATCATACATTTTGGAAATATAAAACATAACCCTATGTGTCCCCAGAGAAGAGGATCATGGATCATGTGTTGTGAGGTAGCCATCTGCTTACAAAATATCACCTTCACATAGGCCATGATCCTCTACTCTGTAGCCAGGCTAGATTATGTTAACATTTGAACCAATACATTGTTACAAAGGAGTGCTGTTGAGAAGGTCCAAGACTATAGGCAGCCCCTATATCCTCCACCGCCTTGCCACAGGGCCCCAGGAGTGGCCAGGCTTTGGGTGTGCGGGGGAGGCATCTTGGGTGCAGGAGGCAGTACTTGGAACTGGAGCATGCTTGGTGGCGTCAATTTTCAGTTGGATGAGCTTGCTCTGGTTATCTGATGACTGGAGCAGCCTGGCCATCATAAGTTTGTGCCTTCTCACCTCCCTATAGAGCCTCCGGAGGCTACTGTCCACCAAGGCCTGGACCGAGGCCTGGTCCACCGAGCCAGTTTGTGCTGCTGGTGGGAGGAGGAAGAGGTGGTGGTAGTGGTGGGGGAAAGGACCTCTGTGCCGTCCAGTAGGAGGGCCTTCTGATCCTATCCTTGCCTTCTCCTCCTGCAAAGATTCCTGTTTGGTGGTGGCACAGTCCTGGACATCTAGCTCCAATGGAGCCGACCCCCCGCCTCTTGCTCACAAGTGGATCTAAACCTCCTGCCAGCTGAAAAAGAGAAAATAATGTTGTTATGATCTGCTTCTTCAATTGGGCTTACCAATAACCTAGTTCAAACTTAACTGCTAGCAGAGGATAGACCATTAGCTCTTGAAGAGTCTAGGCTTGGCACTATATTTGCATATTTATTAGCCACCTGCTGCAACTAGACCTTTAACCATGTGATATTTTTTCTGATAGAGTTACAGATACAATGACAGACATGTTGAGTATGTCAGCCAACTGCCACTTTTTTTCGTATGTTACACACATTTATATCATGTAGTTAGAACCCTTCTCCACCATGTGCTATGCAAATCAGAGTGAGTTTAATGTTGTGCTGATAGTGTCATTGGTGATCAGCAATTACATGTGTTTTGTATTTTCTATGTGCGTGTGATATACATGTGGGGGCATGTTGTTGTATCTGATAATCACCTGACAAGGAGGCTGGATCCTGTTGGGTACCCAGGCCTGGAACTCCAGGGACGGTAACCTGGCTCAGCATCTCCTTGAGCATCCTCTCACATCTTCCGTACTTGACAGCCAATTGGGGGCCACTACTTGGAGCTCTCACTGCTCTCTCCTCCTCTGACATCATCCTCCTCTGACATCATCCTCCTCACAGCGAGGGCTGCGGGCAAGGGCAGCGAGGGCTGCGGGCAAGGGCCTCAGTAGCTGGGATGGCGCTCCATCCCAGCAACTGAGGCCCTTTGCATGCAGACCACACCCGGGAGAAGAGCTTAATGTCGGGCGACAGCAGCCAAGAAACGCTGAGGCCTCGGGCCCAGTATAAACCCCTCCCACACCGTCATAGTGATGTGCTGGAGTCTGTGCAGCCTCTCACTTCCTTAGAGACATGAAGCCGGCTGGTTGCTAGGGCCGAGAGGGCTGCGGGCAAGGGCCTCAGTTGCTGGGATGGAGCGTGAGGGCTGCGGGCAAGGGCAGCGAGGGCTGCGGGCAAGGGCCTCAGTTGCCTTCGGCACTCCATCCCAGCAACTGAGGCCCTTGCCCGCAGCCCCTCGCTAGGCGAGGGCTGCGGCTCGCTGCGCAAGCCGCGGCCTTCGCTACGCGAGCCCACAAGCGTGAGCAATGGCCCGTACGCTCACAACTATATAAGTGATGTAAAACAAAGTGTACTAATATGTATATTGTAAAAGAAATATTGGGGTGCTCCTAATCTTCATTGTAATGTACAATAAATATTATTAAAATAAGCATGATATCAAAACTCATGATAACACATAAAAGAGTACTTGAACGTATTTTGGAAATATTTATGTGATCACTTGGAAACCGCACCTGTGTCACTGTAATGGGCTGGAATGTTTACATAACAATGTTATGGACAGTAAATATGGATTATTATTTCAGAAGGATGGCACACTTCATGCAGATTTTAGGTGTTAGGTGCAACAGTATGTGAAATTATGTTAAAAATGATAATATAAACATTACTATTAACATTGAAAATGTAAACACTTGGCCATAACAACATCACATCCCAATTAACTGAAGATTAGTGACATGCAAACATATGATTACAATACTGAAATGCATGAAGGGATGGGTGTCCAGGAAGAAGATATAATTACAAATATATGATCACTAGCTACTTGCCTGTCAACAGTGACGGGTTTAAAATTGTAAGGCTAGCAATGCTGTTTGGTACCGAATGTAAGAGTCCCGCGTTGTTGGAGTGTGCTAGTGTCTTTGGAGTTGTGTATTTTCTAAGTACTGCGTGCAAAGCCTTGTTTTCATGCATTTTCAGATTTTTTACGTTTTTGAGTCCGCCATTTTTTCCCTGGCTTAGCCTATTTTCGAGTGTCGAAAAGCTTCCAATATGGTTCCAACTTGTTTGCAACTTAACTCCCAGGCTTCCTGGCTCTCCCCCTGTGCTGTGTGTGAGTGTTTTATTTTATTTTAAATTTTTTGTTGTTTTTTTGGTTTTTAGGAATAACGCTTTTGAAGCAACTGCGTGCTTCAACTGGTCACACAAGTAGTGAGTGCCTCAACAGCTTGCCTCGCTTCGCAAGGCGAGCAGTGCAATGAGCACCTTCAACGCTCATTGCAGCCTAAGTTCTGCCTACTTCAACGGTCTTGTGTGCTTCAATGGCTCGACTTTGGCGCTTATTGCAGCCTAAGTGCTAAGTGCTTTGCGAGGCTCGCATGTGTGACGGCGCCGCTGGCTCGCTTCACTATGCAACTGCGTGACCAACATCAAAGGTGACGCACACTGACAACTACATATGTGATTAAATACATGTTATGTATGTTGATGTCCCAAAACATCAACCATTAAAAGCACATGGAAACAGTGATAACGGTATAAGAAAACTTTATTATATACATAGAGCACACTCATAAATGTATACAATATCATGGGTATGGTGTGGGTAGATCCGAGAGGGCAAGAGGCTGTTTGGGGAAAAGGCGAAACCTAAGGGGTTATAGGTAATACTGTATGGTAATACTAGGGTCACATGTGGTTACAACACCACAGTAACCAGAATCTGATGAATAAAAATATCATCATATATCACTAATAGAATTAACCAGTAATATGCATAGCCCTTAAATCTGGTCTTCATCTGCTCAATTAAACAGACCCATAAACTTCTGGACAAGTTTATGGGTCTTTTATGGGTCTGTAATCCAATTCAGTTACACACACACAGTGTGTTCCAAAAAACTAAAATCCAAAACCTAAAAAAGGCAGAGGAGGATGAATATACTTACAAAATGACATGTACAGTACAATTCTAAATACTGTAAAAATAACAATAAACCAACTTACCTGATCTTCATCTGCAAGCCTTACTAACCATTAGGTGGGTGTCATGATACATCACTATCCATGAACATTAATAATGATGTACTATCCGTAGTCCAAGAGTACTATCACCATCTCTAATTAAATTACTTAGCCACAATGAAATCACATTCATCTGCTTTACAGGTGCCAGCACATTTTGAATGAATCTTATGACCCATGATGGATTAACAACCACTAATTAATACTGAGAGGACACAACGGTCAGCAGACATATTGTCTGTTAATTACATCTGAAAAAATAATCTGTTCTCATATTGCAATTGAGGAGAGGATGACATGCTTCACTAATGCATGTATTAATGCTGGCTTTGATTACTATGCCATTGGGGTACTTTACAAGTCCCCTGCCATATCTGCATTGGTCTAAAATGTATGATAACAACAACCATGTATTCTAAAACAGAATATAGCGTGTGAGCTACAGATGAAGAAGTTGCCTTCATAGACCTGAATTGTGCCTAATATAAAAAAAATACTAAGGCCTGAAAAAAAATAGGGACTGCACCATCTATTCCCAACGGCAATCCTCAGTAATCATACATTTTGGAAATATAAAACATAACCCTATGTGTCCCCAGAGAAGAGGATCATGGATCATGTGTTGTGAGGTAGCCATCTGCTTACAAAATATCACCTTCACATAGGCCATGATCCTCTACTCTGTAGCCAGGCTAGATTATGTTAACATTTGAACCAATACATTGTTACAAAGGAGTGCTGTTGAGAAGGTCCAAGACTATAGGCAGCCCCTATATCCTCCACCGCCTTGCCACAGGGCCCCAGGAGTGGCCAGGCTTTGGGTGTGCGGGGGAGGCATCTTGGGTGCAGGAGGCAGTACTTGGAACTGGAGCATGCTTGGTGGCGTCAATTTTCAGTTGGATGAGCTTGCTCTGGTTATCTGATGACTGGAGCAGCCTGGCCATCATAAGTTTGTGCCTTCTCACCTCCCTATAGAGCCTCCGGAGGCTACTGTCCACCAAGGCCTGGACCGAGGCCTGGTCCACCGAGCCAGTTTGTGCTGCTGGTGGGAGGAGGAAGAGGTGGTGGTAGTGGTGGGGGAAAGGACCTCTGTGCCGTCCAGTAGGAGGGCCTTCTGATCCTATCCTTGCCTTCTCCTCCTGCAAAGATTCCTGTTTGGTGGTGGCACAGTCCTGGACATCTAGCTCCAATGGAGCCGACCCCCCGCCTCTTGCTCACAAGTGGATCTAAACCTCCTGCCAGCTGAAAAAGAGAAAATAATGTTGTTATGATCTGCTTCTTCAATTGGGCTTACCAATAACCTAGTTCAAACTTAACTGCTAGCAGAGGATAGACCATTAGCTCTTGAAGAGTCTAGGCTTGGCACTATATTTGCATATTTATTAGCCACCTGCTGCAACTAGACCTTTAACCATGTGATATTTTTTCTGATAGAGTTACAGATACAATGACAGACATGTTGAGTATGTCAGCCAACTGCCACTTTTTTTCGTATGTTACACACATTTATATCATGTAGTTAGAACCCTTCTCCACCATGTGCTATGCAAATCAGAGTGAGTTTAATGTTGTGCTGATAGTGTCATTGGTGATCAGCAATTACATGTGTTTTGTATTTTCTATGTGCGTGTGATATACATGTGGGGGCATGTTGTTGTATCTGATAATCACCTGACAAGGAGGCTGGATCCTGTTGGGTACCCAGGCCTGGAACTCCAGGGACGGTAACCTGGCTCAGCATCTCCTTGAGCATCCTCTCACATCTTCCGTACTTGACAGCCAATTGGGGGCCACTACTTGGAGCTCTCACTGCTCTCTCCTCCTCTGACATCATCCTCCTCTGACATCATCCTCCTCACACCTTGGCGCAGACGTCATCGAAGCAATGCTTAACTCGACCTTGCATATGTTTCTGCCAATCCGATTGCTGTCACTGTGGCTTCTACCTTCTTTCCCCCTTCCCGCAAGGATATTGGGGCGGTCACGAATGGTACAGAGGAGGACCAACATCTCCTCATACCTGTAGTTAGGGGCCCAGTGCTTGCCCCCAGCCTCTTGTCCTCGTAAATATGGGCTGGGATCCTGTCCTCCCTTCTCTGACCCTCAGGCGTATCCCTCCTCCCCACTACCCACCCTGGAATCATGCCCCTCCCTGCTAGGCCACTTCATATAAAAAACATTTTAGAACTGGAAAATGTACAAGAAGAAAGGCTAATCAAAAGAAACATATTTTCTCTAGAAAAAAGGGTGTCTAATAGGGGATATGATTACCTTATATAAATACATCCAGGGTCAATACAAAGCTTTGTCAAGTGAGCTCTTTGTGCCAAGATGTTTTCAACTGACAAGGGGGCATCCTTTGAGGTTAGAAGTAAAAATATTTCACCTTAAAGAAAGAAAGGGGTTCTTCACTGTAAGGGTGGTTAAACTGTGGAATTCTCTACCAAAGGAGGTGGTGAAAGCAGATTTGATAGATAACTTTAAAAAGGGATTGAATATATTTCTAAATAAAAAGGGCATTCATGGTTGTCCAGGTTAATTAGAGAGTATTGATCCAGGGAGGAGACAGATCGCCAGTATCTGGGGTCAGGAAGGAATTCATTTTTTCCCTTTTTAAACAATTGGCAACGTTTGAAGTGGAGGGGGAGAGGGAGGGGGAGAGAGATAGAGAGAGTGAGGGATGAAGGGAAGCAGAGAGAGAGGAGGCAGGGAGGGAGGAAGGGGGAGAGAGAGAGAGGCAGAGAGAGATGGAGAGAGAGGAGGCAGGCAGAGAGAGAGGAAGGGAGAGAGAAAGGTTGGGAGGAAGAGAGAGGGGGAGGGAGAAGGAAAGAGAGAAAAGAAGGGAGACAGAGAAAGAGAGGGAAGGATAGGGAGGGGAGAGAGAGGGCGAGGCAGAGTGAGAGGGAGTGAGAGAGGGAGGGAGTGAGCCATTGAGAGAGAGAGAGAGAGAGAGAGAGAGAGGGAGGAAGGAAGGCAGAAAGAGAGAAAGGGAGGGAGAGACAGAAAGGAGGGAGAGAGAAAGGGAGGGAGGGAGGGAGGGAGAGAGAAGAAAGGGAGGGAAAGGGAGGGGGAGAGTAACAGAAAGTACACAAAGCGCAAAGAGAGTGTACAGAGAGAGAGGGCACAGAGAGAGACAGAGGGCATGCAGAGAGAGAGAGAGAATGCACACTCAGAAAGAGACAATGCACACAGAGAGAGGGTGCACAGAGAGAGAGAGAGGTCGCACAGAGCGAGAGACAGCGCACAGAGAGACAGAGGGCTCACAGAGAAAGATACTGTAGAGAGAGACAGCACAGAGAGAGGCAGAACAGAAAGAGAGACAGAAGAGACAATTGAACATAACATATGTCACCATTATTTATGACGGGCAAGTTAATAGTTTTATTATAATAGCGGAGTTCCATGTACCAGAAAACTTTACTTTCAATAGTATTTTTCACATTATTATATAATACTAGCGAATTGCCCGTCAAAAAATGACGGCAATGAAATTGTAAGGTAGCTAATGCTGTTTGGTGTATAATAATGAAATATGTAATTCATTACTAAATGAATATACTGTACCTATTTTGAAGCATTGTGCTGAAGAGCTGCAATCTGTGTTGATGTTGCTGCAGCATTAGTGGTGTGGAGCTGCTGTGTAAGCATGCTGAATGTGTGCACTGTGTGGTATGAATATCCGTAGGTCGTTTGTTGCGTTTTGCGAGTTTGTTGTGGTGTTTTGCGATTTTCTTGTGGTGTTTTGCGAGTTTAGAGTGCTGTAGCCTCGTTTTCGTTTTGTTCGGCGGCCATTTTTTCTCTCGCTTAGATTTTTTTTTAGTCTCTAAACTGTTTTATTTCGAGTAAAATCGAGGTGTAAGTTGTATTTTTGAGGTCCTGGGTTCTCCCTCTTGGTGTAGGTAAGGTTTTTATGTATGTGCTGTGTGTATGTATTGTGTTTTACATTTTGTAATGTTCGCGAGTTGCGTCCGAGTGTTGCGAGGCCGTAATGTGTGTGAACGTGTGTCGTATGTTGTTTGCGAGTGTCGTAATGTGTGTGTTGTGCTGTTTGGTTTGCGACGTGAAGTTTGCGAGGGTCGCAGTTGCTGGCATGGAGCGCCTTCGGCGCTCCATGCCAGCAACTGCGGCCCTCGCTTTGCGAGGTCCTCAGGTGCTGGCATGGAGCGCCTACGGCGCTCCATGTCAGCAACTGAGACCCTCGGCCACTGCCCTCGCTTCGCGAGGGCCACGGCTCGCGTAGCGAGCCCGCAGCGTTAGCAACAACTCGTACGCTCACAACTATATATGTGATCCAAAGGTAACAAATATCTTATCCCTTGACAACATAATTGTTTTCACCTCTTTTAGCCTTGTCTTTCAGCAGGAATATATACAAGGAATATATAACACATACAATACACACAAACACTGTGATACAAAAACAATTGTGATCCCTACTCTGTAAAGCCTACAGTCTGGAGGAGTTGATGCCCCTGCACAGCAGAGTTTACGGAGAACTTAGGGGTCACTACTATGAAGAGTTTACAGTTTAGAGAAAACTGAACAAGGTTAAGAGAGGTACATGATGGATAAAGGTCCAGTCAATTGACTTTATTCATGGGAGGAGGAGCAGGTGGTTGCTTGTCATGGGGTATTTTTTGTCTTAGTGCTACAAACCCTTCCACATAAGGGTAAGGCTGCCACCAATGGAGAAGATGGATGCATGCCATGGGGTCTGAGTGAAATGAACATTGAGCCTATGAAGGGAGTTTGAGTTGTTGGTTTCCCTAGTTTCATTATTTAAAAAACATTTCCAAAACATTTATTTGTTCACTTTTTGGTAACAACTGGTGCTTTTGTTACCCATTATCACCTGTACATATGGGCATTCCTTGTAGAATTAAGGATTACAATCCAATTGATGTTTGATGTGTGCATCCTCTACAATAAGAGGATGTTAACTCCATTTGACCAGTATGAGATCTTGTTTCTTCATACTGGCTTGCATTGCTGTCCACATAATGTTGCCATTGTTTTCTGATTTTTTTTTTTATTTGAACAGTTTCAATAAACAAATTTACACAAATGCTGCCTCCAATGTTCAAGACGTTAGTACTTACCCACTTGAAAATAAAATATTTTAGTAGGATGAACTTCTGGATATTGCCAAACTTGCAAGAATATTTTACATTTAGCATTTGATGGCTTGATGCAATTTATAAGCTATAGTGGAAAAAATCTAGGAAAACTAAATTCTGTTCAATACAAATTAGTTTTTGTTTGTAGTTTTGTACTGATATAAAGCAAATATAATAATATTTGCATTATAGTGGGCACATATGGTATGTTGTGAAATGAAGGTTCCAAATATAGAATCATTGAAAGCTATAATAAAAAACATGCACAGTTCATAACAAAAACCTTATAATATACTAGCTACTAGCCAGTCAAAAATGTCGGAAATAAAATTGTAAGCCTGGCAATGCTGTTTGCCACACAATGCGAGCACCTCATCACGAGCCGTGCAAGTGCCTTTAATGCTCATTGCGAGCCTCTCCCATGGTGTACTGTACAGGCCTTGCGATGAGCGCCTTTGGTGCTCATCCCGAGCCCTGCAATAAGCGGTTTTGCCACTCATTGCTGTTTTTGACAAACCGCAACATTCCTGCTTTGCAATGATCATCTTCGGCGCTCATTGCAAGCACCACAATGAGCGCCTCTCCCCCTGTGTACTTTATAGGCTCCCCCTCTCCCCCCGTGTACTAATGCTGTTTGCGACACAATGTGAGGCTCTGCCCCCTCTGAGCACCGTCGCCGCACATCGCGAGTCTCTCCTTCCGTCTACTTAACGAGCCTTCGGTGCTCATTGCAGCCTAAGCCCTATGGACCTCACGAGTAGCACCTTCAGCGCTCATTGCAGCCTAAGCCCCACAGGCCTGCAATGAGCACCAAATTGCAGCCCTGCAACTAATTGCGAGGGACGCAATTATTTAACATTGAGTGACCAACACCGTGAACGTGGCCAACGTCCTTGGTCCACAACTATATATGTGGTGGATGTTGGCCAGACGTAAATTATAATAATTTGCAACTGTTGTCTAAGGAAGAATCCAAGTCAGGATCTAAAATGTCTGGCCAAAAGCCCACATTTCAAACATATAAAGGTCTAAAAGCTTACTATCAGAAATAATAAGAAAAGAGGAAAGTACAGACACCTTTAAATTCTAATCACTAGTCTTAGACCCATAAAGCCATATATATTAGCATGCTATATATAATAATTGAAATACAAAAAGGACCCACTCCATATGTAATTAAAATATAACTTTTATTATAATACAATATAAAAATATGTACACAAAATATAAATTTAAAAAGATATACTTACTTAAATATCAGTCAAAAGATAAGAGCAAGTGGAAAAATTATATAATACTATAAGTAGACACAAATATGCGTATCAAAATATGTAAACTTGTATCCACTTGTCATTGGGTGAATACCATTAATATCAAAAACTGATTGCGATACCGATAATATTGTTCTCCCCAATTGTGATAAATAATTGCATATAATTGCGGATAGTGCTATAATAATAAATAGTAGAAAAATATATCTATGGCCTGGACTTAAGTGGAGATAGAGGGGAAAAGAAATTCTACCTCCGTGGCCCTATCTATAACATCATAGCGGATGACCCTATAGAGAAATCTTGGGGGACCCGCTATTTGTCCCTTGTCCCTATTATATATAAATTCCCTTCTCTACAATGTCTATGACTAGTCCCCTCTACTCCACTTACCTTGTCTGAGTCCAACCGTAAAGCTCCCAATCTCAAGCACAATCCAAGTGTTTGTCTATGGCAGCGTGTAGCCATTTGCTGACGTCATCAACGGGGGACCAACAGCTCAGCTGATCCAACGCGCGCGTTTCGCGTCCTCTGCTTCCTCCGGGATCAGTTCTATCACAGAAGTGACATGGCTCTTTTATAGAGCCCGCAAGTGCTTGATTAAACAGGTGGAAAATCTTTATTGTAAGTTCTATACCATCCTGAGTCCTGTAAGGACAATAAAGTGTTACGATGATATGAGAATTGCAGAACAACACAATATAAACAAAATATAATGTGATGAATATACAGTGACCGTTATCAATACTTGATAAAAGTTAATATAAACATAGTATTAGTTAGAGGAAGGCAAAGATTTATTATTTGACTAATAGTATCTGGTAACTCTTTTCATTGAGTAAGGTGATATAAAAAGATCTACCTGTCATGATGTTATGCATCTAATATGCTAAAGAGAATGAACTTATATCAATATGAGGCAATCATCAAGATACAAAGCAAAAATAAGCCAAATATAGATGTATCTAATGTAATTTATTATATTAGAAAGAACTTGAATCTAAAATTATTTCTAAACATGTCTTAAGGCCATAATTAAACTATAATATAACCAAGAATCATTGGAGATACAGTTTTTAGATCCATTAATAATATAATACGTAAAGTTGAAATCTGAAAAATATATATATCAGTAATGGAAGATTAAATATATACCAAACATCGGCATAGTATGTTTTTAAAGATATACACCAAAGTTGTTATATTCATTAGACCGTTCGGAGATATTGTGTTAAGTAATGATATCCATCTAGTTTCTGCTTTAATAAGTTCCTGTTCTAAATCACCTCTTCTAATGCCCAGTGTTATTTTTTTAAGTACCCAGCATTGTAATTTAGGTTTAGACATATGATATTCATTAAAGTGTCTGGCTACTGATGTCAATTTCTTCCCATTTTCAATGTCTCTGGGACTATTACAGATATTACGTATGTGCTCGCCCACTCTCTTTTTAAGAGCATGTACCGTGATACCAGCGTATCTATAAGGGTGAGGGCATTCAAAACAGTAAACGACACCTTGTGATCCACAATTGAAAAGGCCTTTTAAAGGAACTTTTCTAACAATTCTATCAGTCACATTACTCCTTTTGTTCATATACGGGCAGAAAAAAACATTGGCCACAACCAAAGGTCCCATTGGGTAAGTATGTAGATTGTTTCTTCTTTTTCACAAAGTGACTACGTACTACAGTGTCTTTAATGTTTTTTGATCTTCTCCATCCCATCTTTATTTCATCACCTATGAATTTGTTAATAACTGCATCCGTCTGTAAAATATTGATGTGTCTGTTCAAAATCTGGGTGATGTTTGTTGAATCTTCACTATAAGTCCCAATGAATCTTATAGGGCCTTCTTTCTTATTTTTCGGTTTAGGACATAGTAAATTCTCTCTCGTAGTATGGAGTGCTCTTTGATATGCCTTTTTTAATGACAGATTACTATATCCCCTGTTTTTTAATCTGTCTCTGAGCTCCATCGCTCTTTTCTTAAAAATCAGTACATCAGTTTCTTCTCAGTCGTAAAAATTCACCAACAGGTATGGCTCTCAAAGTGGGAGAGAAATTAGAGCTTTCAAAGTGTAAGGTACTATTTGTAGCAGTTGGTTTCCTATACAAATCTGTAGTTATATACCCCTCATCATCTTTGATGATGGTAATGTCTAAGAAATCAATCTTGTTGGAATCAATTGTGTGTGTCAATTTTAGATTCAGAGTATTCTCATTAAGTGCTTGGATGAACTTTTCAAAGTTCTTGGCAGTATCATTCCATATAATGAAAATGTCGTCAATGTATCTAATCCATAGTGATATATGTTCAGTGAACATTATGTTCTTCTCATTGAAAACGATTTCTCTTTCCCACCATCCAAGATAAAGATTTGCGTAGGTAGGTGCTACTGCAGATCCCATGGCTGTGCCACGTTTTTATAAGTAGAACTTATCATTCAAAACAAAGTAATTATGATGTAAAATTAATTTAAGCATCCTTATTAGGAAAGTATTTTTACTTTGATTATTGACGGCTTCACATCCAGCTTTGTGATCTATTGAAGTATAGAGACTCTCTATGTTACATGTAATCAGTAACGTAGAAGTAGATAATAGGATGCCATCAAGTTTGTTTAATACATCCATAGTGTCTCTAACATACAGTAGCTGGGTAAATTCCTCAATTTAGAATCCAAAAATTGGCTCGCTTTCTCTCCCAAACTGCCGTTCCCAGATATAATAGGTCTACCTGGAGGTTTGCATTGATACTTGTGAACTTTGGGCAACATGTAAAATGTTGCAATTCTAGGATTCTTCATCGATAGGAAAGCAAATTCTTTTGCACTTATGACATTGTCATCTTTGCCTTTCTCAATCATTTTTTCATACAGTTTAATATAGTCATCCATTGGATCGACAAATAGGCGTTCATAGCAATGCCGTTTAATTGTCTTTCTGCTTCGTCTACATACATATTAACAGGCCAGATAACAGTGTTACCTCCCTTGTCTGAAGGTTTAAGTATCACATCCTCCCAATCATTTATTTCTTTAAGGGCCTTCCTTTCATTTTGTGAAATGTTACTTTTATTGCTTGATATAAGTTTTTTCAAATCTTTTGTAACCGCTTTCACAAATATATCCACTGCCGAACAGCTCGAAAGTATAGGATTAAATTTCGATTGACCTTTAATTTGTCTATCTGTGTTGTCTGATCTTCCACAGATAGTGCTGTCTCATTAATATCAAGATCTGATATAGGGATTGCAGGAATGTCACTTTTATAAAATCATTTTTTAATAAGTACCTTACGAGCATCTAAATGCAAATCTTTAAAAACTTCAAAGAAATTAAATTTCTCACTAGGTGAAAATGTGAGTCCTTTGTGTAATAGAGATACCTGTGAGGGGGTGAGATTTTTCTCTGATAAGTTGATGGTATGCATATTATCATCATTGCTCACCTCTGTCTTCTTGACCATTGATTCATCCAGGTTTGTTTGTCCCTCCCCCTCGGTTCCCATCTCTGATATTCCCTTTGGCTCTCTCCTCGTGGAGGATCCAATCGCTCTTCTGGCGGATATATCGGATGTCTTGCCGACCTTAATCTCTGTCTGTAATCTAAAAAATCAGGTTGATTTCTATTAAACTCTCCCTGATTTTTCTTTCTTTTATCTTCATCATCCGTCGCCGATGTGTCAAATTCAGATGATGATGGATGGGAAAACCTGGGGGTATCTGTTTTAGTTCTCAGTCTTCTTCTATTGTGCTTGAGATTGAGACACAAAACAACATTAGCTACCTTACAATTCCAAATGTATATTAATAACTAAACAACTTTCCAAACATACACATCTCATTGCCGTCATTTTTTGACGGGCAATACGCTAGTTTATATATAATAGGGACAAATAGCGGGTCCCCCAAGATTTCTCTATAGGGTCATCCGCTATGATGTTATAGATAGGGCCACAGAGGTAGAATTTCTTGTCCCCTCTAGCTCCCCTTGAGTCCAGGCTTCCATAGATATATTTTTCTACTATTTATTATTATAGCACTATCCGCAATTATATGCAATTATTTATCACAATTGGGGAGACCAATATTATAGGTATCGCAATCAGTTTTTGATATTAATGGTATTCACCCAATGACAAGTGGATACAAGTTTACATATTTTGATACGCCAATTTGTGTCTACTTAGTATTATATAATTTTTCCACTTGCTCTTTTCTATTGACTGATATTTATTGCGTGTCTTATCATTACGATATCTAAGTATATCTTTTTAAATTTATATTTTCTGTACATATTTTTATATTGTATTATAATAAAAGTTATATTTTAATTACTTATGGAGTGGGTCCTTTTTGTATTTCAATTATTATATATAGCATGCTAATATATATGGCTTTATGGGTCTAAGACTAGTGATTAGAATTTAAAGGTGTCTGTACTTTCCTCTTTTCGTATTATTTCTGATAATTTATACACTGCTAATCACATAAGTTGTTTCTTGTGCTTGTTTGTGATAGGGTATTGAAGCTATAACATAGCGAATCCTAACCAACATAAGGAGATTCCCATTATTGTTGTTCACCTAAAAAACTCTTTATAAAAGGTTATTATGTATATTGATTTTAAGTATGTTTTTAACTGTTTTTAAACATTTGCAGCCTTATTAAATTGTGATTCAGAAAATTTAAAAGGGTTCTATTTAAGCACACAACATATTTTATTTACAGAAGTTTTTAGTTAGTGAAGACCTTGCTTTTGGATAGAAGTTCACTAACTACAACTTCTGTAACATAATTATGCTATGTGCTTAAATGAAGCCCTTTTAAATTTACTGAATCGCAATTTAATAAGGCTGTTGGTATTTGACCTTTCTCCACTTCCACTGCACACATACCAACTAGTAAACCCATCTCCACAACCACCTAACACACCATCTCCACAAGCAGCCAATAAAAGGTATCCTAGTTTATAAAGCTTACCTTAACCATTGCAATCCACATGATTCACAGTCTTTATATATGAAGTCTTCCTTAAGGTATGCTATATACATTGGTGGGTGGGGGGAGGGGGATATTTGATCCCCTGCTGATTTAGAACATTTGCCCACTGACAAAAGAAATGATCAGTCTAAAATGTTAATGTTAGGTGTATTTTAATAGTGAGAGACAGAATAACAAAAACAAACAAACAAGAAAAACGCATGTCATAAAAGTTATAAATTGATTTGCAGGTCAGTGAGGGAAATAATTATTTGATCCCCTATCAATCAGCAAGATTTCTGTCTCCCAGGTGTCTTTTATACAGGTAACGAGCTGAGATTAGGAGTAGTCTCTTAAAGCTTGTTACCTGTGTAAAAGACACCTGTCCACAAAACCAATCAATCAATCAGATACCAAACTCTTTACCATGGCCAAGACCAAAGAGCTGTCCAATGATGTCAGCGACAAGTTTGTAGACCTACACAAGGCTGGAATGGGCTACAAAACCATCGCCAAGCAGCTTGGTGAGAAGGTCACAACAGTTGGTGCGATTATTAGCAAATGGAAGAAACACAAAATAACTACCAGTCTTCCTCGGTCTGATGCTCCATGCAAGATCTCACCTCGTGAAGTTTCAATGATCATGAGAATGGTAAGGAATCAGCCCAGAACTACACAGGAGGATCTTGTTAATGATCTCAAGGCAGATTGGACCAAAGTTACCAAGAAAACTATTGGTAACACACTATGCCGTGAAGGACTGAAATCCTGCAGCGCCCGCAAGATCCTCCTGCTCAAGAAAGTACATGTACAGGCCTGTATGAAGTTAGCCAATGAGCATCTCAATGATTCATAGGAGAACTGGGTGAAAGTGTTTGGTCAGATGAGACCAAAATCATGCTCTTTGGCATCAACTCAACTTGCTGTGTATGGAGGAGGAAGAATGCTGCCTATAACACCAAGAACACCATCCCCGCCGTCAAACATGGAGGTGGAAACATTATGCTTTGGGGGTGTTTTTCTGCTAAGGGGATAGGACAACTGCACAGCATCAAAGGGACAATGGACGGGGCCATGTACTGTCAAATCTTGGGTGAGAACCTCCTTCCCTCAGCCAGGGCTTTGAAAATGGGTCTTGGATGGGTATTCCAGCATGACAATGACCCAAAACACACAGCCAAGGCAACAAAGAAGCGGCTCAAGAAGAACCACATTAAGGTCCTGGAGTGGCCTAGCCAGTCTCCAGACCTTAAACCCATAGAAAATCTGTGGAGGGCCTAGCCAGTCTCCAGACCTTAAACCCATAGAAAATCTGTGGAGTGAGCTGAAGGTTCGCGTTGCCAAACATTAGCCTTGACACCTTAATGACTTGGAGAGGATCTACAAAGAGGAGTGGGACACAATCCCCTGTGAGATATGTGAAAACCTGGTGGCCAACTACAAGAAACGTCTGACCTCTATGATTGCCAACAAGGGTTTTGCCACCAAGTACTAAGTTGAAGGGGTCAAATATTTATTTCCCTCATTGGCCTGTATAACTTTTTTAACATGCGTTTTTCTTGGGAGGGGGGGGGGGTTCTCACTGTTAAAATACACCTACCATTAAAATTATAAACTGATAATTTCTTTCAGTGGACAAACGTTCAAAATCAGCAGATGATCAAATACTTTTTCCTACCACTGTATGGGACCAAGGCGCACAGCTGTTCCTCAGTTGATCTTTCTGCTCTAAATGACTTTTCTCTCTCAACACGGCTACTTATGTAGTGCTTGTGTTTTGTGACATCATCTATTATGACACATGTGTGATGTAAAGACTCTTGGTTTCAGGGTACTTTGTTTATCTAATGATGCTCATATACACATGGTTAAATTTACATTTTTGTTATCCCTAAGCAGAGCTCTCTTAGCTGACCAGTGTGAGCATCTTGTCTCGCTGCCACAGATATAGACACTAAATGAATACAGATATAATTACATGGACCACATACAGACCCACATACACACAAAGCCAACATATTAATCTACTCCACACACTGACTGTACTTACTGTAAATGGCACAGCTCAGCCCATATTATATTACAGCATCATATAAGTAACAACCATACAGTACATACACCAACAAATCCAATAACTTTCTGAAATGTTGTACTGCTGTATTTAGCTGTCACCTACTTGATGTCATAATAAAGTATGGGTTGAGCTGTACCCCTTGATTAAAAAGTGACTGCATGCAGTGGATTTATATGTTGTTTTTGTGTTTGTGTATGTGCTCTGTGTAAATATCTGTATCATAGCCTATATTTGTGACAGTGTATTTATGTGTATCTGCTATTGTCACTGATTATCACAGTGTGTGTATGTGATTGCCTGCATGTGTACATAGGTAAAGTGTAGTACTGTGTTAGCCTTAGAAAAATAGAAAATCATTTCAATGGAGATAGTTCCTTTCAATTAATTAATTTTAGATTGCAAGCTTTCAATGCCATTGCTCCTTCCTCAAAGCAAGCTCTCAAATGAAATCTGTATAGCTTTAAGTACAAATAAACAAGCTGACTTACAAGACTGTAATTAATGTTCACACTATCACATAAAAACAAAGGAAGTCTTTTGTGAAAAGTATGCTAATTTGTTCACACAGTCTCTGTAGGAAGCAAGTGGTCCAACAATGGTGATGAGAAATTTCTCAAAGGAGAGGATTCACTTGATATGAAGTAATGTGACATATATTCCCTGACATTTAATCCACATCTTTCAAATTTCTGCTTTGTATTCCCAGTTCTTCCTGTCTCTCTGTGTGTTGAAGTTCCCCATGAGTATCATGTCCCTCAGATCATTGAAACTCTGTCCATATTAACAGAAATGTTCACCAACAGGTGTCTGTTTTATTCTTATTTACATTACTAGCAACTTGCCCGTCAAAAAATGCCGGCAATATGATTGTAAGGCAGGTAATGTTGTTTGTTTGCGACATTCATTTTGTTGCTGTTCCAAGATCCTTCGGCACTCATTGCGAGCCTCGCGCTGAGAGCCTTTGGCGCTTTTTGCATGGCTGGCAATGAGCGTCTTCTGTGCTCATTGCGAGGCTATTGGTTGTTTGTGTGCTATGAGCAGCAGTGTTTTTTTTTATTTTTGTATGCCAATGAAATAATTAAGGAAATAATAAATTAATATACTTTACCTATTTTGAAGTACTATATCCAGGAAGCATTGTGTTGAAGATCTGGCAATCTGTTTTCTGCTGTGGAGCTGGTGTGTAAGTGTCAGCAATGTGTGCAGTGTAAATAGTGTGCGTGCACGAGGAAAACCCGTTAGGGTAGCTGTGTACTTTCGCATTGTGTAAGTTAGTGTTGTAAAATGGCGCCTAATGTGTGGGGAACGCAGCTGTGGCTGATTTTGCGTCCTTGTTCTTGGACCCCAAAGGCGCTCATCACGAGGCCCGCAAGTTAGAGGGGGGAGAGCCTTGCATTGTGTGGCAAACAGCATTGCCAGGCTTCAAATGTTATTGCCGTAATTTTTGATGGGCAATTCACTAGTTTCTCATAATTTACATGATATCTAGCATTTGAGAATCAATGTAACTATAGAACAAACATCACTGTTATTACTTCATGCAACTTTTTTGTATGGTAAAATGACTCTTGGAGGTACAAGAAACCCTGAGGTTCCCAAGGATGTCATTGTGAGGTTCCTGAGACAGAAATCCAGAGACCTTCTGCTTTCAGCGACCAGAAAGCTCCAGACAATTAAGGCGCCATGCCAACTCCAACCTACAAATCTACGCTGATTTGTCCCCCAACACGCTGGACAGATGGAGGTCGATGAAACCAGCCTTGGCTATTTTCCAACAACACAAAATCCAATATCGATGAACTTCCCTTTTGCTCGCACTTTTAACTATCAGGGTACAGCACATACTACACGTACACTAGCAGATTGTCTTGCTGTATTACAGCAACTGCATCTATGCTCTCCAGAAACAATGGTAGGGAGGCAGGACCATCCTACCCCGCCCATTCCTAAGAGACAATGGACTTTGGTTACTTCACAATCCCAAGACAAGCAACCCTTGCCACCTAGAGGTCCAAGAGAATATATTACTGGCCGAAAAGGGCAGAGTATCTGTAGCTCTCCTCGCAAGGGGGACTCCGGATTGTTACTGACTCCGCACCTATCACGAGATCTGACTGAATCCAGTGTATCTTGACTCTGCTAAAGCAAAGTGGATAGACAGGAGGGTGCTGGACACTGACTAATTTCCTATCTACTGTCTAGAATCAAGACTTAGGAAGACACAAGACGGAAGTTTAACTTAACTTTAATTTTTGCTAGTTAAGCCCCTAGTTTTATGCATGGCAGATTTCTATATATTTTTTGGGAATCTGACATAAGTTTTTTGTTGTTTTTTTTATTTTTTTTTAGCTTGTGATCAAGAACTTTAAAATGTTTTCTTGTCTGTTATCTACTAGTTATAGTGAAAGAGAAATGCTAATATTTTTGCTGCTGCTACACAGTTGCTTGACATGTAAAGCTCCTCTGAATGCTATCAAGTTATCTCTTAATAATACCATCGTTATAACTGATGACCTTTTCTATGTGTATCTGAAAGAAGCAATGATAATGCCTTATGTCTTTGTTTTGCTCCTAATCTCTACTGAAAACAAGCTGACCTGCCTACGTTTTCAGACTTCTCCTTGTCAATGGATTCTGGATCTTCAGGCATTCCTTGACCTCGACTCCTCCCGAGGGTGTAAGATGAGAAAAAAGCGGGTAATAGACATCGAGTCACACACACTGTTGTTCATTTAGAATTAATACATCTGATTATACTTTTATAACCCACAAAGTGAAGGGGTTTAACTCCCCCTTCAAAAGGAGGAAAGCCTTCTCATTTTATAAAAAATGTAAGCCCTCAGTTATATTTAAGCAGGAAACTCACTTTTCTCATGAGAAAAGACCAACTTTTCTGCATAAAGACTACTCCATAAAGACTACTCATTCCACAAAAAAGGCTGGGTCAGCAGTTCTTATACATAAGAATTTTCAAATCCAACTAGAACATAGAACCATAGATAAAGATGGACACTACATAATAGTAACTGGGACTGTCTCAGGTATTAGAATCTCCCTAGTATCTCTCTATTCCCCCACGACCTCTCCCCATAAAACTTTAATCAACTTATTAAGGGATCTGGAATTGATAGAACGGGAAGACTGGTAATTGGAGGTGACTACAACTTCACCTTTAACTCATCTATTGATAGATCTGGGAAGACTTCTGGTAATAAATTCTCAAATAAACTAAGACAAGTTACCTTCTTGCTAAATAGATTAGGCCTGTTAGATGCTTGGAGGGGGCTCCATCCAGGTCAGAGAGAATACACTTTCTACTCCCCTACTCATGCAACATATTCAAGGATTGATACTTTCTTAGTGGAGTCTCTCACCTATGATTGTTCCCAAGACTCTTGCTTTCTGGGATCACTTGACCTCTACTCTATAACAGAACAACAATTATCTAGCTTGAATTTAGACGTTTCCCAAGAGGAGGTCAAGGCCACCATTTAGAGTCTTAAATTGGGCAAGTCCCCAGGGCCGGATGGCTTCTCAAACTTATATTATAAGAAATTTGAATCTTTGCTTACACCATACCTCACGCCTCTATTCAATGCAATTCTGAGGGGGGATCATATGCCTCCGGAATAGAATCAGGCCGACTTAGTTGTGTTCCCCAAGGAAGGTAGGGACAATCTTGAAGTCAAGAACTTTCGCCCTATCTCATTATTGAACGGAGATGTCAAAATCTTGGCTAAAATCATGGCATCCTGTATTTCAAAAAATTTACCTGGAATTATACATAAAGACCAGGCAGGATTTATTCCATACAGGCAGGCTGGGGACAATGTCAGACGAATCCTGAATATCCAACACTTAGCAAGTAAAGCAAAAAACCCTTTGTGTCTCTTGGCCTTCGATATTGAAAAGGCCTTCGACACTGTTGACACTGTTGAATGGCCTTTTCTCTATAAAACGCTAGATAAATACGGATTTAAAGGACGCTTTATTAACTTACTTAAAAATTACTACGACTCCCCAGTAGCCAACTTAAAGCAGCCAGGGAATCACAGAGCCCATATTCAGATTCAAAGGGGTACTAGGCCCACTCTCGCCTTTGCTGTTCGCTTTTGCCATAGAGCCGCTAGCACAGGCGATTCGAACTCACAAAGTGATTCAGGGACTCCAAGAAGGCCTCCAGCACTTTAAGTGAACTCTCTTTGCTGATGACTTGTTATGCACCCTGACTAATCCCTTAATCTCTATCCCAGCGCTTATGTCTGTTATAGACAAGTTTAGCAGAATATCAGGCCTTAAACTTAATCTAGAGAAGACTGAGGCTCTAAGCCTAGGCATCACCTAATCCGACGTAGAAACCCTTAAGTCCAACCATAATTTTATCTGGCCTGAGCATTACATAGAATATTTAGGAATCCACATTACGCCTAATTTCTCAGACCTTTATAAAGCAAACTATCCTCCTATGTATAAAAGGTTGGAAGAAGAAATGCAGAGGTGGTTAAAATACCAACTTTCATGGTCTCGCAACATAGCAGCCACCAAAATGAATATTTTGCCCAAGATTTTATATATTTTCAGAACTTTCCCTATTCCAATCTCCTTAAAAGAATTAGATAGATTTCAAAATAGTTTATTTCAATTTATTTGGAAAAACAAGAGGCCCCGTAAACCTTAAAGAATAGTGTACAGACATAATAGCAGAGGGGGACCCTCATGCCCAAACTTAAGAAACTATTTTAAAGCAGCACGACTAGCCCAGCTACCCTTGGCACACTCTACTAAACACCAGCCAAGCTGGGTTTTCTTAGATAACCAACAAATATCCCCCCATAGTTTGTATAAGATAATCTGGGTCCAGAGTAGACTGTGTCCTTTTAGATCACCCCAAAATCCTATGATAAATTTAACCCTAAATGCTTGGGGATGGACAAGAACCAGGAGCCGACTTGATCTGGATACCTGTCCTCTGCTATCGATTCTCTCCTTTCCTCAGGTCTTAGCGGATTCTAGCGTAGTCTCCAAACATTGGTGGATCTCTATAGGCCTAGATAGATTTGGTTTATGGTTTGCTGATGATCATCTTATGACTTATGATCAATTCTGTCTGAACCACAATCTACCTCAAGAGGAATTTTATAATTATTTAAAAATAAAAAGCTGGCCCAATGAAATGCTCAAAAACTTAGGGCCCCCTAAATCCTCTTGGATTTCAACTGTTTGTAAAAATCTCCCACACTCCAAGGGTATAGTAGGGACACTTTATGATATTTTTACAAATGCGGTTAATGACGAGAAGCCCAAATGTATGACTAGATGGGAGGAAGATTTAGGAGTGGAATAGGAGTGGAATAAGTGGGTAGAGTCCTGCTCGAATTTAAGCAGAGGATCATTTAATTATTCCCACTTAGAAACCTCTCTCAAGGTCCTTCAGAGAGTCTACTGTACACCTGATAAGCTACAGAAGTTCAATCCCCATAAAAGCCACAAGCGTTTTAGGGGGTGTCAACAGATAGGGGACCACAACCACACAGTGGTTTTGCCCGGTAGCCCAAAATTTGGGGGGAGACCTAATTCAACTTGCTACTACACTTTTTAGGAAGGCGATACCCATCAAGATAGAATCCTGTCTTTTAGGAATGCCTATTAAAAAAAATATCTTTAGCTCAAAACAAATTATTCCAACTAATGGCCATTGCTGTTAAATTACATATAGCTACTAGGTGGAAAGCTAAGACCTTAAGCTTCCAAGAGGCAGTTAAAAAATTAACTATATATTTATAAATGAAAAACTTACTTGCACTATTTTTGACCAGATTCCTCAATTTCAAAAAATGTGGGAGCCTTGGTTAGGATCACCTCTTAGTACTCCACTAACTTGACTCTAAAGTTTCAGTAGAACCCAATGAGGTGAGGACTCGAGGCGGAGGAGGCTCGGCTCTGGATTTCTCTTACAGAAAGGGTGACTGGAAAGGAGGTAACTATTTTGATAGATGACTCCAAAGTTACTTAATCAAAGTACATATTCAGGTCTTAAAGAACCAGCTAAAGATCTTATTAAAAATGTTTATAGGAGCTGTATTGGAAATATCTCTACTTTTTTATCTACTATAGTTAGTTATGTTTGTTTGTTTAGTTTATATGACTGTTTATTTTTTATTTACTTTTTGTTTTGTTTTTCTTTTTTATGTTTTTTCTTGTTTCTTGTTTTGAACTTTTGTTTTTATAGAGGTTATTAATAATCAAAAACATAAAATGAAAAGGCTTGGTCAATTTTGATAGTGAAATATTCTATTGTGAAGCAGGACACTTGTCTGATGTAAAACATTTTTGAATATATTGTAATATTTGCACATGCCTTTCAATAAAAAAGAATAAAAAACAAAAATAAATTAAAACTGTTCTTTAGAATTTAAAAATAGCTAAATAGTAAGGAAGTGGTGAGTCATGCAAAGATGCTGCACATATGTTTTTCAACAAAGAAGGGCTAATACAAAATTATGCAACTATGCAAAGTTATTGCATGTGGCACAATCTACAAGTGGCCTTCGTGGTACATATTGTGACATATGAAACAGCAATTACGTTTTCACTTGTTTAAAAACTCACATAATTAACATTTTAGTCTTTCTTACATATGTAGAACATGGTCTTTTCCTCAAACATATTGCTGAAGACCCTGGCAATGACAAGGTTAAATAAAAAGATCTATCTCTGTTTTCTACATTTCATATGTTTTGAATTAGGCAAAGCCTGTGTAAGACAGCAAGGAAAACACAGGTTTCTGCCAAGGGCAGATTATGCTTCCATTTGTAGTGTTTTGACAAGGAAATGAAAACCTCAAAAGTACTGAGAGAGTTTGTGGCAGGGAAAGAAACATTTCTTGGGATAGAAAGATTCCTGATAAAAGTGTTTTTGTCCCTGAAAACCAGTGCGCTATTACCCAATCCTAAAACATGTTGAAAATTAGAAATGTACTTTAATCTTATATTTCTTCATATCCATCTTGCTAAAAGCCAGTGCACACGAATAACAGCCTTCTCTCTCTTGTTTGTCTAAGCTAGATGCCACATTTAAGAGTGACTGACTCTTCTATGTGCACAGTTTAAGGGACACTTACTATATGTGCTTAAAGGAATATATGCAATTAGATATTTACAATATATTATTTTGAGGAATAGCACTTAATGCAACATATTTTTAAAATGTAAAACATAATATTAATATAGCATTTAATGTATTCCTGTTTATATGCAATTGTGCTTCTATGAAAATTACCATTACCAAGTCTGATTTGTTGACAATAGTGGTTGACTCTTAGTTCTTCAAGACTTAATTTCCTCTACCTGGACATATGTAGGGAATGAGGGCCTTGCTTTATTTTTCCCTGCATGCTTCCTTTTGTGCAATGGTAATGAAATTCCTCAGAATCTGGGAGAGAACTGAACCAGATAAGCTCCATCACATCCTAATGTTTCTATCTGTGTACATCTTCCATCTTTCATCAGCTTCTTGGTATTTTAAATTAAGGTCTTCAACTTCCTTTATAGCCTAAGTCCATCTTGTTTCCAGTCCTGTCCACCCTGTCATTAAGCAAACTAGTTTATTGCCTTAATTTTATTTTGCAATGCCATATTTTTAAGTGACAGCATTCATGTTATTTACAGTTTGACTTGATAAGTTCCATCTTGTTTTTTCACATTGTCACTGCCACCATCTGCTCAGAGCAGCCGGTCCTGAGTACTCCATAGCGAGGAATGTGAGGTTGAGGGACCTATTTGTTTTCTTTACAGCTCTTTAATTCCGGCTGGCACAGCTGGCAGACACTGAGCCTCCTCACAGAGCCAGCTCTGTTTTACTAAAGCATTGGCTTTAAGCAGTGCGTCCATCAGGAATTTGGAAAGGACCCAGGAGCGAGGGCTGAATTATAGAATGAGCAGAGAAGGGCAGGTCACAGCTGGAGAAAGCACTGACACTTCTTACATACATAATACATATACACACATATGTTTTTACCATGTATATATTTTTTACCTATGCATTTATATTATGCATATATAATATGACACATCATGTACACAATTCCTATTAATAATATCAATTTCAATTTTAAAAGCAGTCATTTTGTACAGTGCCAGAAATCTTTATAAACCAGAATACATGCTTATCACACAATTTTATAATTTTTTATGCAGATGTTTTCTATTTGAAGATATATGGGCCCACAATCAGTATGAGATAAACTTTCAAACATACCCCAATGTAAAACATCCTGTGTTGTCAACAATCTAATTGTGGATTCTGTACTGACAATGCGTACAATGCGTATTGACAATGCGTACACTGTATAAAGAGCATATTTGCTCCAACATAAAGACAAGAACATTTGACAATTTTTGATGGCCTGTA
Organism: Discoglossus pictus; assembly: GCA_027410445.1. Classification (NCBI taxonomy): domain Eukaryota; kingdom Metazoa; phylum Chordata; class Amphibia; order Anura; family Alytidae; genus Discoglossus; species Discoglossus pictus. The sequence goes on along the minus strand of CM050167.1, from coordinate 127,324,403 downwards.
CACACAGCTCCAACATTACGTACCAATGGATTTCATCCATTGAAATAGAAGTTAAAGCAACCCTTTGTGCAATTTTGTTTTATTTTTTATAAATGTTTTATATAGGTGACAGCATTATTGTTATCCTCCTCAATGTAATTGATATATAAAATGTACACTTACTTTTAAAAAGTCCCCAGAGTAACAGATATACAACTCCAACCTTTCTTCCTGTTCTATCTCATTTACTGTGCCATTTTCACAGCTGTAACTTAAGGTCACGTCAACAGGGAGGGGCTTCACACTCAGTGTCTTATTATGCTCAGTCACAGAGCATGTCGCTGTCTGCTTGTAGCAGAGCAGTATTAGACAACATTGCCTATATTTCAATACATCTATTAAGTAAGGTTCGCCTACTGTAATATATCAAGCAGGAGCTCGTTTATTGTCCACAATTCTTCTTATTTATCAACATAGATCAATTTTATTTCTAATGTGTTTGCCTGAAAGAAATAATGATACCAGCACTTGACCAGATTAACAGCATATGAACATAAATAAAATACCCAGCAAGTACCAGTAAAATACTAACATTATATGAGTAGTTTTAATAATAAAACAATGGGCTTTTTTGGTGACCAATATTTTCAGTCCCTCTGCTAGTGAAAAGTGAATATATCCTAATATTTATTGTGTTCAAGCCTCTCTTAGTGATACTTATAATATTTCAAGCATGACAATGACTGAATGAGTCACTTCCAGGCTTCAATATAAGAGAATAGCATTTATCCGAACATATTTTAAACTTGGGTATAAAAAGCTTCTACTGACCTTGTTAAAAACACATAACTTCACATTGTGGCATTAGGACTGTCTATGTAAGTCTTGGAGCTGCAGTCCTTTGGCCAATGTATTAATGTGATTCAGGAACAAATACAGAACTATAAGACTTAATTTGGCACCTGTAACATAATGCTGACAAACAACCAGATGAGGCAACATGTGTGCTTACTAAGGCTTATATACAGAACCTGCCATCCAGGATTTTCAACATCTGGTCACACCAGTCAAAATATTGGACGTCTGAAGTGTCATATTTAAAAGGTGCTCTACTGAAAAATGTTACTTTATAACAGGCACAGTTTTATTAGAAAGCAATAACTCCAACAATGGAGGATATAAACAAGCTTTTTGGTACATCAATATAATCTAAAAAGCAACAATGGCAATAAGAATAACCAAGCCTGGGCGTCTGCAGGAAAGTTTTAACCTTGAGTGACGAAAGCTAGGATGTCTGAGATTGAACCGACTTGTGTCAATTTTGATAGGGAAAGTTGAAATCAGTCTGGGAGTCCTGTATCCAAGCAAGGTTCTAATGATACACAAATGCGTCATTCTCTTAATTGCTGTATGATTAGACCTTCTGTTGAATCATCCTGATTTGCTTCTGGCCCAAACGTCTGCCTGTGACCAGTCTGGTTGATGCCTACTAAAGACCTGGGATATTTTAAAGGCTGCTCATCTGCAAGGTTTGGAACCAAATTTGAAGAATGGTTCTATTACACTAACTCAGTTTTATGGGTCCACCGTTACTTGAGCAATGACTTGCATTACAGGTTACTCGGGACATACATTGTGGACCACTCTGAAGTAGAGTATCCCACATACCATTAGTGACAATTGTAGGGAGCTCATGAATTCCACCAAGTGTCTATATAAGGGAATATATATATATATATAATTAATGTAGTTTTGGAACAGTTTTGCATTCATCTGGCAGCCCCATCTACTGCCAAACAAATACATTATTTTATATATGAAATATATACCTATATATTCTAAGAACTTTCATGCCATCAGTAACAACCTATAATGTACTTAAAAATCTCAGAGAGCAAATAAAATGCCTCCTCAATTAGAGCTTAGGACCTTTTGTATACTACACATAACACCTTGTGGACTCAAAGTAGATCATAAGAAGGTCTCTACCATTCTTTCTTAGCAATCACTGACTACAATGAATGGGTCATTAGCTTTACTGACTATTAGATGTGATTTATCCACATATAACACCTTTTAAAGGAACAGGTACTTGGCACTGGACACACAGAGGAGATCTTAAAAGGTTGAACTTGATGGACTGAAAGTCTTTTTTCAACCTTAAATACTATGTAACTATGTAAATATGTAACACACAGCATTTCTCAATCTCAAGAAGGCATTTTCCTAATTTCCTATTTTGTCTTATTCTGATACTTTAAAATTTATGTTGGAGACTGAGGCCTCAGAAATAAGAGTGGGAGGTATATTACACCCCTGTACTTGGTTTGCCAGCAATTTCTTAAAAGAGAAGATGGCTTTTATCTCATAGTGGGTGTCATCTCATACAAGGGGCTACTTTACATGTCACCATAGTTACCCATTACATGAATCCATCCCACAATTATTGCCAAACCCAAGATGCTTTTTTCTTCATGGTGTTTACCTTCATGATATCCTATTTTCCTCGACCCAACAATACTAAAACATTTGCCCCTCTCCAGGTATTCTCTTAATGTACAAGCATATACTGTAGTAATGAGAACAATCCTATTTGACACATTATACAGAAAAAGAAAACACCAGAGTACATTCCTGAATGTCTAGACCTTCCTACTCATTGCTTATATTTGTCACTTGCTTGGAGGGTGACAATACTCCAGTGGCACTAAGTTTCATGTCTAGTAGAATGCAAGATGCCGAACTTGTTCTCTATAAACTTTAAGTGGCCAACAAATCTAAAGAGACCCAAGAGTATTATTAATCTGTGCAAAGTGTGCTCAAATGCTAAAAAACGGTCTACTTCAATTTGTTCCTATCTCTAAAAGATCATGGACCTATATATATTTAATTTTCTGGATCTGCCAATCTCCAAATCTCCATAGGAATATTGCCCATATGGGTCACACTTTTTCAGTTTAATTCTTATCTACAAACTCTACTTTTCACTACTGTTTTAATTTTCTTTTATACTAAGCCTATGTGTAGTACAGTGATTAAGGGTGAAAATGTCTGTTTCTATCTTTCATTTTGGAATAGCCCTCATGTGCAGAAAATTGGTATTATATATTAATAACTCATTTTACTAATAATTTTTTTTCACAAATAGCTATTGTTTTGACTGACTTTTGGGGGCCAGAGTGGGACTCCCCAGAAACCCATAAGCAAGGACCCTTTATGGCCTAAGACTGAACTGTCACAGCCTTGTCAGCTATCAAAATGGACATGAGATGTGTTTTAAGGATTGTCACAATTTGTCTTTCATTTATGTGTAATGTTTAAAGAATTTATGGGTGTTCTTAATGTGCTCTGTGCTAGTGACTCGCTTAATATTACTGTTTGAAATTGATGTATTTCATAAATTAGCTAGTAGCAGCCATGATTACTGCACTGTAATAATGCTATTTTACCGTAAACACTTTCCTCTTTCTGCCATGTTGTGCTCAGAACCCCATGTTTGTTAGTGTTACAGCAAAGGGTTTGCCCAAAGTTTCTGCAAATATTAAGATGCATATATGACCACTTAGATAAACCAAAAGATTGCAAACAGGACGAAGTTATTTTATTACCCTGTGGAATGTTTGTTCTGTCAGAGAGGGAACTAAGGGGGTGATATAGGTTCATAGGTTAAGCACTAAGCAAAGGTGTGTGCTTCTATTTATCGTATTATATTCTATCCTAACTAAAGGGATTCAGTTCAGTTCCTATTATGTTTCTCCATTAAAGATCTGCCCAGACTGGCAGGCTGGGCTCTGAGATAAACACAAAATCTCACAACTCAGTGATTGTTCCTGTAAGTTAGGGGTGTACTTTAGGTAGGTGTAATTTTTCCATCATAGGCATTCATGGTTACAGTGTTTCAACATCCCTTTGTTGATGATATTCTTTTATACTCAGTCTGAGCCATCTCTTGCAATTTCAGTGTCTTTTATTCCAGTACCAAGGTGAGAGCCCACGCCTATATAGACCTAATGAGCACCATATATTTATCCAGAGAGTATCATGACTCTTGTGTGACTTAAGTTTTTCTGGGATACAGTATTACTCCTTTTATATAAAATGCCTAGTTCTGTCCTTCACCATTGATGTGGAATTTATCTGCCACCCTGTCCCCTCTTTGGCCACATATCCTATGTCATGTTTTCAGTGTCTTATGTACCCAATGTGCCTGGTTTTTGAGTCTCACTTGGCATTCTACTCTCCTCATAACTCTCCATTCCTTCTCTCCTCAATATGCTTCCTTAAGAGAACTTTGATAAGGTCTCTTCATCTGAACATTTATACTGGCAGAAGACCTATTAGCAGCAACCAATTATCATTTATTGATATTAAAGGGACTCTTTAAGCATTTTTTGTTCTTTTTTATATAAATGTTCAACTAGGTGACAATTAATTGTATCCTCAATGTAACTATGATATAACACTTCCACTTCCATTCCTTCTCAGAAGCCCCCAGAGTAATAGTTCCTCACCTTCTAGAACTTTCCTCTGTCTTTCTCTCTTTCATTTTCTCTCTCACAGCTGTGATCTAAAGTCATGTCAACAGGAAAGGGATTCACACTAGCAGTATCTAATCCTGCCCTGCTTGAACAAATAGTGACATGCTGTGTGTCTGAGCATCAATAAACACAAGTAGGAAACTCCTCTTGGTGGGCATGGCTTTAGGTCATAACTGTGGAACACGTCACCCTATATGAAAGAGAAAAGAAATTCAGGAGGAGTTCCAGAAGGTTAGAAGGGGCTTCTTAGAAGTAAGTGATGTATAAATGTTATGTCATGTAACCCAAAAGAGGTTGGAAAAAATAAATGTTAATAAAGCTCCAGGCCTGATGGAATACATCCAAGGGTACTGAGGGCACTGGGTTCGGTAATAGCCAAACCATTATATATAATTTTTCAAGATTCAATCAACACAAGGTCTCTACCAGATGACTGGAGAAAAACAGAGGTGATACCTATATTTAAAAAGGGAGCAAGAGCAATTCTGGGGAATTATAGACCTGTAAGCCTCACATCTGTAGTGGGAAAGCTTTTAGAAGGCTTAATAAGGGATAATATACAAGAATATGTCTATTCAAACAGGATTACAAGTAGGAGTCAACATGGATTTATGAGGGATATGTCATGTCAAACAAATCTAATTATTTTCTATGAGAAGGTTAGTAAGAACTTGGATCAAGGCAACTCAGTGGATGTAGTCTGTTTAGATTTTGCAAAGGCTTTTGATACAGTGCCACATGGGAGACTATTGTGCAAACTAAGGGATGCAGGAATTGCAGTAAATATATGCTCATGGATTGAGAGCTGGATAAAAGACAGGAAGCAAAGGGTTGTTGTAAATGGAACATACTCAGATTTGACTAATGTGGTAAGTGGGGTTCCTCAGGGCTCAGTATTAGGTCATTTCCTTTTTAACATATGTATTAACGACTTAAAAGTAGGACTGGAAAGTATTGTCTCCATTTTTGCTGATGACACGAAGTTGTGCAAGGTAATTACATCAGAAAATGATGTACTTTGCATAAATTAGAGAAATGGGCAATTAAATGGCAGATGAGATTTAATACGAATAAATTTAAGGTTATGCATCTGGGAAGGAAAAGTAAACATGCAATGTATGAACTTAACAAAACAAATCTAGGGGTATCAGATATTGAACGGGATTTGGGAGTGCTTGTGGACAACCACCTAAGTAACAATTCTCAATGCCAAGCAGCAGCTGCAAAGGCAAATAAACTATTAGCATGTATTAAGAAAGGTATAGAAGCAAGGGTAGCAAATATAATTCTACCACTATACAAATCCCTATTACGCTCTCATTTGGAATATGGAGTACAGTTTTGGGCACCATTTCATAAAAAGGACATATTAGAACTGGAAAGGGTACAGAGAAGGACAACAAAACTAATAAGGTGAATGGAGGGGCTAAATTATGAAGAAAGACTAGCCATATTAAACTTTATTTTCTCTAGAAAAAAAGGCATCTAAGAGGGGATATGATTACCCTATATAAATACATCCAGGGTCAGTATAAAGATGTGTCAAGGGTGCTTTTTGTGCTCAGAGGTTTTCAATTGACACAATGACATTCTTTGAGGTTAGAAGTAAAAAGATTCCACCTTAAAGAAAAAAAGGTTTCTTTACAGTAAGGGTGGTTAATCTGTGGAATTCTCTACCAAGGGAGGTGGTGACAGCGGATTCACTAGATAACTTTAAAAAAGATTTCGATATATGTTTAAATAAAAAAGGTATTCAGGGTTATCCTGGTTAATTAGGGAGGGAGTATTGATCCAGGGAGAAATCCAATCACCAGTTTCTGTTGTGAGGAAGGAATTCTTTTGTTTCACTTTTTTTTTCTGTTTGCCTTCTGCTGGATCAATTAACAACTAATCCGCATATTGCAGATCAAAGGAGATCTTAAAAGGTTGAACTCGATGGGCCAAAAGTATTTTTTTCAACCCCAATTACTATGTAACTATGTAACTATGTCATCATTACAATGAGTAGTGCAAAAGTATTTGTCACTTAGTTTAAAAATGTATATAAAACAAAGAAATGCCTAACCAGTGCTCTTTAATGTAATCTCTGATTTACTGACTGTACATGCACAAGAGGACAAAAGGGTAATATGAGTAACTGCTGCTGTTGCTGAAAAAGTTTTAAATAAATTGAATAGCATTCCAATTGCTAACATCGTAAGGGAAAGAAAATGTCTTTGACAGACACTAGGTGATCCAGAACAAAATAGAGGAAAGGTTCAAACTGGGAACAAGTTTGATCATTTTCAACAGTCTGACAATTTTGTGTGCTGTATTAAAATGATTCTTAATTTACCACATAATTTGAGGGGCATAGCTATTAAGCAGTGAATTACATAAGTTCTTGCTGCAAAGAGTTTTAAAGAGCCACTGTAGACTATATGTAACTTTTGCTCTTGCAGAACTGTGCAGGATAAAGGGCAATTATTTATAGAGAGGTAAAAAAGATGACGCTGACTAATGTACTACCTTTAAATATGCAGTGTTGCTGCAGTGAATCTAACATTTTATTTTCTGATGATCAATTTCCTGAGTCGAGGAGACTTTGCATGCAAACAGGAGATTTTCAATGGAAATGTGGGCCACTACAACTGCCAGTGCTTTCATTAGGTTCAATAGAAGGCTCTTTATTGCACAAGGACACATTCTCCTGAGACAGCAGCAGAAGGAAGAGGCTAAGTGAAGGAAATGGGACCCTGAAGTAAAGAATAATTGCCCATAAAAGTCATATATTAAAAGACTGTTTGTCTTACTAGTATTTTTTTCTAGAAACATCTTGTACAATATCAAGTTTAATTATTCAAAAGAACAGAAAAAATACCACAGTGGTTCTTTAAATCAGTTCTTTGCTTCCTTCATTTGATTATGAATGCAGAAGGGCAGTTGTAAATGCAGTATTTACAAGAAAAAAAAATGTTTTTGACCAGCTAACACAGGCTGTGTACTTTTAAAGCAATAAAACATTCAGTTACAGCCATCTCTCTGTCTGCTGTTTCCATTTGCAACACTAATAAGATTTCCAGACGTTATGCAAACATTCCCTCATCAAAAGGGGCAGAGAGCAGAAACATGAGCTATTCCACTTACCTTGAAAAAACTGAAATACACTCTTAGATTGTCAGGAAACAGCAGAAGTAAAACTCAGGTTTACTGACATAACAGCTGGAATATGGCAATGCCATTAAAATGTTTTTAAACTTTTTTTATAGCAATCAATATCATAAGCTACTTACATCAAATAACAACTAATACAGCAAGAAAGTATATGTAGTAATATCATAGCATCATCAAACCTACGGCATCATTAAAATAAATATAAATCTATGTCACAGAGTGTTTGATACATCATTAAGTAATTTGAGCAGATGACTCTTGTCTCTGATTCATGTTTTAATTTAATTTGATTAAATAATCGGTCTTCTATGTCAGATTCTGAAACATAAATTATAATTTTTTTACATTTTATACACACATATACACTTTTTTTATATATAAAATTAACAAAATGAACAAATTCTGATGTCTCATAAACAGGTCTAAACTTTCAGCATGGCAAATCTATTTTTAAATCTATTTTTTATCACTTAAAGGGACATGGAACATAAAAAAAAAAAATTCAAGCAACTAAAAGAGCTTTTTTTTTATTTCCAACCTTTGTTTGCATGAAAATATATTACCGTACATATTTTGGAGCATGCACGATAGTGCTGAGCACAAACAAATCAGAATTGCCGTATCGGATTGCTACAACATACAGGAATAGAAGTATTTAAACCCCCAAAAGAGCACAGTTTTTCTCTTAAATGCTATTAGCCTTTGACAAAGCCCATGCAAGGGTGAAACGGTTTTCACCTAAAATTGTCAGGTCCAATCATTTATGCAGCCTATAGCAGTTACCACTTACTAGCCAGCAATAGTTGCCTTAAGAATGTGACATTAGTCCTCTGAATAATTGCTAGTCCAATAATAGCGGGATACTGGAATGAGGCAGTTAGTCTCATTGAGGACACTAAGCTAAAAATGTATTATTATTTTTAACAGTGTGGATGTGGTATATGTATTTTAAATTGTCTTTAGGACTTTGCATTTGGTACTTATCATGACTTTGTATCTGGCATATATTACCATTACACACAGGGCATCCAGCTAATTTGTGGGGAGGTCTCAGAAAGAGACACAGGAGTTTGACTTGATTATATATTAGCTTGGTTGTTTGCTCCCCGAATTGTATGACGCGGAGGCTGCACAGGCTCCCTGTGTCAGCCCGTAGCGTCGCGTGACCCAGCGGAGCCTGTGAGGCTGACAGCCAATCAGGTGCGCCGGGGGCGTGTCGGAAGCCCGTTTTGCGCCGTTTGTCACAGCAGCGCGGACTCCCGACTGAAATCCCACACACCCACCCTGTATTTTGTTGTTAAAAAATGTATATGGAGTATTCTTTAAAAAAAAAAAAAAAATATGGAAATAAATATATATTTTGGTTAAAGAATTCGGAGAAGTGGCTATTGTATGTTGTGTATTGTTAATTTATGACTTGGCGGCGGGAGATGGCGATGGCCCCACCTCACAGGGCGTGCTTAAAGATAAGCATTGGGGCTTTGGCCAGGGCTCAAAGCGTGAGGTCACTGTTCGTGGCCGGGCTCCTCCCCCGGAAAGAAAGGACTAAATTAGTCATTTAAATAAGTTATGGTTGTTGTTTACATTGTTCAAAATAAAGCTGTGGCCCGTTGTTTCTCCCAACTCCAGTTGTCGTGTCCGTTATTTCATTACCTAGCCTAAATGGATCATGCATGGGTCAGGTTGCTGTTCAAGTCTATTAGACGTTAGACATTAGGGATTCTAGCCAGTTTGTGGAGCACACCACAGCCCTTAAATCAGGAGGTCTCTGAAATGAGACATAGGGATGCTACATTTTCTATTTTTGTATATATATCAAGTACTATTTGGATGCTAACTACTCAGTCTGATATCTCATCAACAATTTCACTGGGACTGTGTATTGAGTCTATTAAGGTATATTAGTAGATATATCCTTTCAAATAACATTAATCCATTATTGGGATTTGTGGTAAAGATTTTCAAATACACATCCCCTCTAGAACTACTAGTATTATCAAATGGTTATATATTTTTTTAAGCGTCAGATAATTTTTTTTAATGCGCCATAGTTGATTTCATGGTATAAATAAAGGTTTACCTATTTTTTGTTGTTCATGAAAATATATTGAGTAAACTTCAATGAAACTAACAGGAAATACAGAGAGTATACTTTAGTCTGCGGATCTCATTGGCTGGGAGAAGGCATGCTCCAAAGAAAAGTTAAACTTCCAAAAAGGTTTTTGTGCTTGGAGAAATCAAATACCCTCTTTCTGATGCAACAAAGACAAATATTTCCATGTTGCTTTAAGTTTTATTAATGTTATAATTTTACAAATACTCTTTTACATATTATACAAGTTAAATAACTTTAAATTACATAATTAAAACAACCTTTACATCTAGAGGACACAGTCTTACTTTTTTTTACTCTCTGGGTTGCCTATAAAATGTATTTTTGGTAGCACTTAAATTGTATGCAGCATACTTTAAGCTGTTATTGATGCTCTAATTTTATTAAAGAACTAGGAACTTGCCTGTCAAAAATGACCAAATATGGGTGTAATTCACATGCAACCTCACTCCCAGGCTTCCTGTGTCTCCCCCTGTGCTGTGTGTGAGTGTGTTATATTTTTTTGCACATGATTTCTTTTTTTTTTTGGTGCATTTTTAGAATTAAGCGCTTTAACAGTACTGCGCCACTAGCTGCAATGAGCGCTTTTGGCGCTCATTGCAGCCTTAGTATGACGCTGCTGGCGAGCCTCGCGTTGCGAGGAACACAACTGAGTTACCAGCATTGTAAGCATTCTGAATAATCGCAAAGATCCACAATTATATATGTGATAGCAACAGTATGCAATACGAGTACTGAAGTCTAATCATCCAAGCTCCCACACACCATGCATTTCAGCTTTTAATGATATCTGACTTCCTCACAATTCACTCAAAAATTATTCTACTCATGTGTATATTTGCACAAACACTTAAAAAAAAAATGATGCAATATTTTTCTAAACACAACAAAAAATAATTAAGATATCTACTTTAAAATTATTTCACTTATTCATTTTAAGGGAATCATTGATTCAAGTCCTGAAAAATATTTATTTTTGTCTTATTTTATGTTATAATCTATTTGTGTTAATAAATTGTTTCATAATATTGGAATCTTGCACCTATATTATGTTTTTGGCACTACTTTTGTTTTAAGAGGAAGTCTCTCTCTCTATCTAGAAGGTGAAATGTATTTACCCCCAAACATTTCACTTAAAGGACCACTGTAGGTTTATACAAATTCATTTATTTATTTAGTTAGCAATAAAACCAGAATTTGTAGACTAAAACAATGAATGTAGCTTTTAAATCTTACATTTGAAGTTTGTGGCCTTCAACATATATGATGCTCTCCACCCCGAACAGGGGTCCAGGAATTTGAAGATGAACCAACTAGGAGGACTGTCCTCATGGGAGTTTTAAGGCACCACTACAGGTCAAGAAAAAAATATATTTGGGAAGTATGTACCAAAATAACAATAGCAGCAGTATTAGCTATAGGTTATGAGAACAGGAATATATTTTGTGTTGTTACATCATATTATGTGAGCTGGATGATGGGTTATCAATGGAGTTTTATGTTTTTGTGGTGACCAATGGAGTGAGCACCTCCTTTGGCTCAAAGAGTGCTGTGGAACTATCTGGCCTGTCCAGAAACCTATAGTGTTGTGTCAGCCACATTGGGTTTGGGGTCTGTATTGTTTCTGGAGATCAAGCAATGTGAAGTGGGAGTAACCGCGAGTTAATAGAGTGTAGCTATTATGTGATGAAGCAAGTAGGATGACAAATTCTTACAGCAAGATGTAGTCATTTGTCACTTATGCCTAATAAATGTGACCTAGAGAAAATTCCACCTCTTGCACTTTTTGTTAAATCACTCATCCAAGCATTTCATCTAGTTTGCTTGGACACATTGACTCATCCTAAATGTAATCTTTAGAATCTTAATTTGGGAATAGGAAATCAGGAAGTAGTCCAGAGAGCATAACTTCACAATACTTTCCCTCCCAGAAAACTTCTCTTTCATTGCTTATTCCGTACCAAGTCCTCAAAATACACAAATACAGTGCCTAGCATTAAATCTGCTTAACATAACACATCAATTATGACATTACATACGTTCCTGCATTCCAGGGACACTCTTGACCCAAGAAACTCATATAAACCAGACTATATCCTTCTCATGCTGAGATTGATTTATAAGCCAATCAAAAAAGTTCAATGACAAACATGCTTCCACTGAACCGACCATAAGTGCACATGTTAGTCCCTGTCAAAAGCTTCTGAATGATCCAGTGCACTTAGATTTATCCCAAACCTTTAGCCTTGCACTGATGCAAGGAGTACAGAGACTGTAGAAATAAATATTCAGTCATTTACAGAGCACAATTTACAGTGGAACCAACTTAAATTTTTGGTTAAACACATCACATCATGTCTCTACTACTCCTAATTTTCTCTTATATTGTAAGCGCTAATGAGAGCAGGACCATCATCTTCTCCTATACTACTGTATATGTATAAATGTGCTGTCTTGTCTAATTTACATGTCTTCAACATGTATGCACAAACGTTATTCGTGTGTTAACAGTATCAATATAAACTAATATGAGTTTGTTTTACGACCCCCACTGAAAGTGTTTAACACTACTATTTTAGGTATAAAAAGGGGAACAAAAGTGTGGAGAGAAGTACGTACTATTTACATTTTATTTACATACATTATAAAAAACGGCACACATACGAAGTTATAAACATTTAAAAGGAGGAAAGACACCCTTTGTAATGTTAGATAGTAGTAAGAAACTTATAATTTCAATGACTCAAGGTCTATCTCCCTTAAATTGTGGAAGAAGTTCTTACTAATTCTGTGAATACGTTTTTAGAGAGAGACTGAAACGAGCTCCTAAGGGGAATAGTCTTATGTGCTGAATAAATTATTGTTGGAGTCTGGGTTTGTCATAAAACACAATCGTACACAATCCTGCTATAGGTCCGGGTAATATATAGAATAGGCCATTATGCCAACAGTGTTGTCATATACAGGGCAAGTTTGGATGATTGTGTTATACAGGTTTGTGTACATTTGTATTCTATGACAAATCCAGACTCCAACGATAATTTATTCAGCACATAAGACTATTGCCCCTTAGGAGCTCGATTCAGTCTCTCTCTAAAAACGTATTCACAGTTTATTAACTGCACCCATAGCACTATGGAAAATGCTGGCATTTTACAAGTAAAATAATAATAATTATGCAAATTTTTATCCATGCTCTACAGACATCCATATATAAACAATTTAAAATTCACACTTGCTGGAAGGTCTAAAATGTGAAGTCTAAATTGTGCGTAATTGTACATGTATTACATCATCCAAAACAAAAAACTAATATGTTTTGCAGAATTACAAAGTAAATAATATCTCCCAGAGAGAGTTCATCATCATGTAACTAAATCTTGAACAGCATTCAACATTACACTCAAAGATATAGACTGCAGATAAGAACCTATAGGCACAGCTATTCTGCTCACTCTTTCTATATAATCATTTTTGGCATAATAGATTCTTAGGATAATCATATCCATTATGAGTTTCTTTACAATATTTGTCCCCATCACTTTCACTGGAAGGTTGTTCTTTTTTACCACCCTTTCTTTAAAACAGTACTTCCACACATTATACCTACATCTTGTACCATTTAACGTCAAATCATGTTCCTGTATTTTCCGTACTCTGAAAAATCCTTGGCTTCCTGTATTACATGTTTTAGTATAACTAGTATTCTGTCATGGGTCCAATCTCATCTTTTGTATGAAGGCTACTTGTTTTAATGGTTTTGAAGTTTTTTAGTCCATTGAGTTCAACCTTTTAGATCTCCTCTGACCTTTGTAATATGCGGATTGATTGTTCATTAATTGTTAATTGATCCAGAGGAAGGCAAACAGAAAAAAATAAACATCGAAACATTGCCAATTGTCTCAAAAGGGGGAAAAAATCATTCTTGTTAACTATATTTATGTTGGCATGTGGAATTTGTTTTTGCATCTTACAGTATAAAGGGAGAAACCTTGGAAGCAACTGACATCTCTGTTCAGTTCTACTGAAAGACTGCCATTATAGATAGCACTCGATAAAGCACTAAGGAGAAGAGCAAGTCCAAATAGCATAACCACCCTCAAGCTTCAAGTAAATTAGCTATGCAGGATAGAAGTGGGTGACACAAGCAGAGTCTGCTTTGCGTCTTTAAGATTTGGGCTTTTTTTTTTATGGCTAATGTTGAGGTTATGTTAAACAACTCAAATAATGTAGCATTATTTAAAATTAAACTAGAGTGCATCCAAATGTTCTGGACCAGTAAATTTCATATCAATAGTTAATTTCTTACAAAGATATATAGAGCAATATATGTATGTTAAAAATGCTAATCGGTAAGGACCCTTAAAATATTATCATGTTTTAAGAAGAAAGAGAGGCAAATATAATTCTGCCACTATACAGTATAAAACATAGCCAACACTATATCTGCACTATGGAGTACAAGTTTGGGCATTACATTTAAAAAAAGTACAGCATAGCTGGAAAAGATGATGCAACAAACTTAATATGGAAAAGGTTTATAAACAGACATAACCAAATAGTTTTCCTCTAGAAAAAGCAGCCTATATGTTAATATGATCACCTTATATAAATATACCCAGAGCCAATATATGATTTTATTAGGTGAACTTTTTAAATTTAGATAGTTTGTGGAACTCACTAGCAAAGGAGGTTGTTACAAGTCGATCATTTAAAAAAAGGAGTTTGTACATTCCTGAATTAAATGCCATACAGGGTTATGACAATTAACTTAGAATATGTAGGATATTTATTCAGAGATTAATCTGTTTGCCACTTTTTGTTGGTAAGGAGGAATTTATTTTTCACAATATTAGGTAACTGGCAGTGTTTCATTGGGTTTATTTTTTGCCTTCTTGACCAATGCACATTTCACATAACACATCTATCAAAGGAAATATGGTGGTTGAAGTTAATGTGCTAAAGTCTTTTTAAACTTCAAATACTACATTACATACTGTGCTTTACTGACTTTCTAATTAAACCACACACAAATATTTTCATTAGATGCTGTATAAATAGGAATTCACCAGCTAAATGATACATTTCTAAGATAAAACAGCATGTTTCATGGTGGAGTGTGATAAGACAAGATAATCATGCGATTCACAAATCCAAGTTTATATAATATGTGGAGCTGATTAAAAGCATTATTGGCGATTATGTGCGTTACAGACTGAATATCATTGTCTGTGTTTTTGCAGTATCATACTGAGTTAAGTAAACAACTTCTTATCTCTTTTCCGCTCTAAGTTCCTAAAAAAAAAATCTATATTTGTACTGGGCAAATAATATAGGCAAACTATTAAGTAATTATTCAAACGTGTTTCAAAATAAATACATATTCACAAAACAGAAACACATAACTCCCAGCACATAAATCATAAATCCTAAAGAGACCATGGCCTGTTTTAATTTTGTCAAAACTACCTTAGGGCTGACTAATTGTTTTTTCTAAAAACAATTCAAAGAAGAGCAACTAAAATGGTGCATAGTCTAGAAAATAAAACTTATAATGATGACTTGAATATGTATAGCTTATAGGAAAGAAGTGATATGATAGAAACCTTCAAATATATCAAAGAATTTAACAAAAGTTCAAGAGGGAAATGTCGTAAAAAAAATTATGGTTGCAAGGGTAAGAGGTCATGATTTGAAAGGGGTTGAAAGATTTAGGGGTAATTTGAGAAAGTACTACTTTATAGAAAGAGTAATAGATAGGGTCAAACTCAGTTAAAGAATTTAAGCATGCATGGGATAAGCATAAGGCTATTCTGAGGCTAAATTAGATAGAATTAGCAGACCTTTTTGATTAATATCTGCCATGAAATCTATGGGAAATATTCAATTCGAAGCCTGCTACTCGATCGCAGATAGCCGAATGTTTGCGGGTGTGTTGGGCTCCCGTTGGGCTCTGATTGTGATGCTATTCATTTGCTCAAGCCCGCAAGTTACGGGCCCGAAGTCAAAACCGTAAACCATGCTCTGGTTCAGATTTGTTCAGGGTGGGAACATGATCAATTCAGCAAGACCGCAACCGTCCATTTCGAATGAGCCAATAGAAAATGATACTGTCATTATTACGGCAGTAAAACACGGAGGTTACATGTCAATCAATTAGGTTTGGGGTCCGATATGCGAACAGACTTGCAAACCCCGAAAATAAAAAATTATGAAAATGAATGCCAATACTGTTCTAGTCCATATGGGTGGCCTGATATGTATTAACTCATTGATACCCGAGATTGTTTTAAACCAGAAATGACACATAAGTATAATTGTAATTTACTGCCAATTTGCGACCTTGAGACTGTTGTGCAATTAATTATAATGTCCTACATCACTTTCCCCATTATTTACAGTGCAGTATTGATTTTTTATTTGCATTTACAGTACTACGAATAGGTGTTTAACCCCCTTTGCGGGTCCTCTCTAGCACCCATGGGATTTTCTCCTTAATTTGCCGTTTACAGGTGTGAAAACATTTGCGGGCTTGGGGAAATTGAGCAATTGAATAATGATTTGCGATTGTAGCCTTGCAAAAGTGAGAGATCAAAGGCTTCTGGAGACTGTAAGTTGCGAGTTTAACCATCGCAATATTTTCAAGCACGTAACTCGGAAGTTGATCGGAGCTGACAAAAGCCGCCAGTTGAATAGCAAAATAGCCTGCAACCTCACTTACGTGCTACCGGATCTCCCGAAAGCTCGATTGAATATGGCCCTATGTTTCTATTTTTTCAAGTAAGAAGTAGAAAAATACACTGGTGACTCAAGGTGTAGATCACCAGAACAAAAGTTTCAAAGGTGGTCCTGAGAAATAGTTACATACTATGTGATAATGAATATGAGATAGAAAAAATCCTTTTTTCAGGGCACACCTATTTCCAAATCTCTCAAGGGAGAGTAAATTGTTTAAAAATTAACTTTTATTAAAAATAACACCAATTTATACTGGGTGATTGGATATATAGTCTGATATTCTGTGGTAGTTTAACTATGATCATCTATCATTAATATAATTTTTGCTGAACATAGGATGATGCTGAATAGTGCTATGTGCTTGCTTAGTGAATAAGTGAATACATAAAACAATATTAAAGTGAATCCTTGATTTATATACCCAGAGTATTTGTCTTACGCAGTCTAAAGTGCAAGTGCTAGGAAAAAGTGCCTATGCTAATAGTTTATGATGAGAGGGGTGATGATGTGCTAATAAATTAATAAAGTGCTGACATTAGCATCTTTGATATTAATAATTCAATCAGACTGTAAAATGTATTTGTGTTAACCACTTGTATTGAATATCTGCAGTGGTTAACTAAACATATCAAGTTAGATAGTATTGCTGATTTAGAGACCAGTATAGTGAGTCTTTTTGAGTCATTATCATTTATAAAGTAGTTCAATTATTTTGCGCTAAGAACCAATCTCTTCAAGCCCTTAAGTAATCTATTGGCCTTGGAGGTATTTTGTTTGCTACTATGGGGAGTTGGGTTCTAGTATTTGCAGTGTCTTTATGTAATATGTTTTAATGGAACATTTTTTTTTATAAAAGTTACCTTTTAAACAATTTTCTCTCTCTTGGGGGATTGGGAAATAAAGTATGTCACAGAAGTGAGTACACCCCTCACATTTTTGTAAATATTTTATTATATCTTTTCATGTGACAACACTGAATAAATGACACTCTGCTACAATGTAAAGTAGTAAGTGTACAGCCTGTATAACAGTGTAAAGTTGCTGTCCCCTCAAAATAACTCAACATACAGCCATTCATGTCTAAACCGTTGGCAACAAAAGTCAGTACACACCTAAGTGGAAATGTATAAATTGGGTCCAAAGTGTCAATATTTTGTGTGGCCACCATTATTTTCCAGCACTGCCCTAACCCTCATGGGCATGGAGTTTATCAGACCATCACAGGTTGCCACTGGGTTCCTCTTCCACTCCTCCATAATAAGATTACAGAGCTGGTGGATGTTAGAGACCTTGGACTCCCCCACCATCCGTTTGAGGATGCCCCACAGATGCTCAATAGGGTATAGATCTGGGGACATGCTTGGCCAGTCCATCACCTTTACCTTCAGCTTCTTTAGCAAGGCAGTGGTTGTCTTGGAGGTCTTTGGGGTCGTTATCATGTTAGAATACTGCCCTGAGGCCCAGTCTCTGAAGGGAGAGGATCATGCTCTGCTTCAGCATGTCACAGTACATGTTGGCATTCATGGTTCCCTCAATGAACTGTAGCTTCCCAGTGCCGGCAGCACTCATGCAGGCCCAGACCAAGCCACTCCCACCACCTGAAGTATACATCTATACCGAACCGAGGATATATGCATACCATATATATTTGACAGCATCACGCTGGAGGTTTTGTTCGACAGAGAGAGAGAGAGAGAGCAGGAGAGAATTATATTGGAGTGCAGGTTTATCTTCTTTTAATTATTCCAGAGAATCAGATACTATTTTACACTTAATATTACAATACACATAAATACCCATATCACATAATATACAGTACATACACATAGATACACTTATAGCTAGGACACACCATCCACCATCTCCCTATACCCAACACATAAAAAAAAAAACATACATTATTTTTTCCATCAAAAACATATACAGAAGGATGATGGAGGAGGAGGCCAGAGCAGCCACATCTACCAGACTCACAGTGACTGTCCGTTAGAAGCATTGGGAGAGGATGCTGAAAGAGATGATGGAAGCAGGGATCGTCCCCAAAGCTCCAAGCCTGTTGGCTACACAGGATCCAGCCTCCTTGACAGGTGAATATCGCATGCACCCACATGTACACCACATATACATCACATGTACAACCATACACATTGATAATTCTAATGCTACACAACAATGACAGTAACATCTCAGCTCCCTGGATTTCAATAGGGATAGATGGATTGTCTATCCTTCAGCAAATCCAAGGAACCCCACATACCACTCCCATTTGTGGCCAGCATCAGACATGTGACAAATACTTGCAGCTATTAACAGTTATAATTCATTCAACACTAATTGAGAACACAGTTGTGGGTGAGACCACTGCACCATTTGCAGATACAGACTGTGTAGGAATGGTTAGGCTGTGTAGTGTACTAGCCCATCAGGGAACACCTCTCAGCAGCATCTTAACAACTTTTGATGAGAGATGCTCACTGATTTGTTAGTATGACACAATGAGCAGCAGCTTCTGTAGAGTGTGTATATGCATGTGCTGCAGAGGCCACACATTAGTTATAATCAAGATTATATAAGGAAATGATCACATTCAGGAAAGGAGAGCTACAAACATTAATTGATAAGTGCACAATGCAGGTGCATGATAAGTGCATGTCAGATAGATAGGAACACACACCAATTAAAATACCATAGAATTAGGTTAACCATATACCATTCTTCTCTCATTATAGCTCTCAGGAGGCCTGGGTTCACCACAGAGACAGAGGTGGTGGCATCAGCTCAATCGGAGCCCATGACTGCAGGCAGTACCAACATGCTCCATGAGAGGAGGAGGAGCCGAGGAGAGGGTCCGGGGGGTGAGGACTAGCACTTTCAGATGATGTGGTCAGTGGGGAGACATGCAGGACCTTCAGCCACACATGTGGCATTCAACCCCACTGGCCCTCTCCTCCCAGAGATCGGTTCCCCACCAGGGCCCAGCTATTGGACAGATGTCCGGTCCATGTCACTGTCAGCTCCTCCTCTCACCACCATCACATCCTGGGCACCACTACCAGCAAGCCCGCCACCAACTTCACCCACATCTGCTTCTCAGCACCTCCCTACTGGGCCACCACTGCGACCTTCCCCCACAGCAGGGGTGGGGGCCCTGTGACATGGCAGAGGAGGAGATAGGGGCTGCATTTATTGGTCCAAATGTTAACATAATCTAGTCTGACTACAGAGTATTGGATCATGGGCTATATGATGGTGAAGTTTTGTAAGCAGATGGTCCATGATTCTCTCAGTGGACACATAGGGTTATCTTTAACATTTTACCAATTGATGGGCACTGAGAAATGTTGTTGAGAAGAGATGGTGCAGTCCTTATTTTGTTTTTCCCAATAGGAATATTTTGTTTTTCTTTTTAGGCACAATTCAGGTCCAAGAACGAATCCTTGTCATCGGTAAGCAGTTCTATCAAATAATGTGTATGTGATATCTACACAGTGGCTGTCAAATAGTAATTTCATCCCCCTATCAGAACGATCTGACACGCCATTAAGCAATCATAATTCATGTTCAATAACACCTGTTAGTCTGGTGTGGGACTATTATAGTCCAAAACTGGTGATTTATTCAGAGGCAACATTAATACATGCATTGAAATCTTCTAGAGAGATGGTGATAGTAGTCTGGCCCCACTGACTGTGGTCACAGCTAAGCATTCCTTGTGAGACACCACATCATTACTCATGGTGATAGCAAGAGATTTTAAATGAAAGATAGGGAACATTTTGCACTAATTGTGGATGAAGTTCAGGTAAGTTGGTTTATTGTTACAGTTACAGTATTTCCCATTGTACTGTACATACAGAATTTTTATAGATAGTTTTTTTCTCCTCCTCTGCCTTTTTTAGCTTATGACCAACTTTTAGTTTTTTTTTGGAACACACTGTATGTGTGTAATTTAATTGGATTACATAATCCTTGATTTTCAGCATCTGTGTAATGTAGCAGGTGAAGACATGATGTGCTTTGCGCATTAGTGGTTACTTCTATTATATGGAGATATGATTACTAATGCTGGCCCTACCATTTTCTCTTCACATATTAATAATAATAATAATAATAATAATACAAATAAGAATGATAAAATAATAATAACAAATCCCAGCAACTCATCAGATAATATATGAGAATTGCATTAGTAACTGTGTAACTATGTAACCATGTAACAATTATATAACAATTAGTACAATTATATTACAGCTCAAATGAGACATTAAAAAGTTAGACACCCGTACACTTTCATAACTGGGGAGAGTTTGTTCTCTAAAAATAGTAGCTATGAGCCCTAGAAGTGCTACCATTGACTTTAAGGGAAACAGATGAGAAAGCTATCAACCAGCTATTTCAATCATTTATTTGACATCACAAATATTCATGAATACCAGTAAATAAATTACAACAAAAAATGTACACGGTGGACTTAAACTAACTAATATACAAATATATGCTGAGTAAGCAAACTTGAATAAGTCTTTGATTGGATCAATAACTTAAATAATTATGCTCCCATGTACTCCCAGCATTCGTATAAATGTATTTCAACCTAATTTATTACATTGTATTTATCTAAAGAGAATGGAAGAGGCAGAAACCTGGGGAGAAGCAGACAATGAATAGAAAGGTTAGCAAGGAAATGAGAGTTTACATAGGTAGGAAGTTGTGAAAAGTTAGAAGGTTAATCAATAGTTGGACAGGGAAGGGATCTAATGTAATGTGAATAGTACTATTATGTAATATGGTATCTGCCCCTAGTGGACCTGCAGATGGGAATGTCAGGAGATACATAGTTTAAACACCACTTGAGTAAGAATAGCTCATGGGGGAACAAAAGAGGAGTGGAGGTCAGGAAAGGTGGAATGGTTATGTTGGAGACAAGAAGGGGAAACGTTAAGAAGAGCCTGAGGAAAAAGCAGGGGGATATGAGGAAGAAGATGACACAATTAAACATTGTGTAAACGGTTAATAGATTTTTGTTTCTCAATAAATTAAAAGCAAACAAAGGCAGGGAGGGAATTGCAGCCAGGAATCAGAGAGAGACCAAGGAGATAGAGGGCCTTAGCTGTAGCAGTGTTTGCTGTGGTGCCAGGAATCAGAGAGAGAGAGACCAGGGAGATAGAGGGCCTTAGCTGTAGCAGTGTTTGCTGTGGTGCCAGAAATCAGAGAGAGAGAGACCTGAGAGACAGATGGCCTTAGCTGTAGAAGCGTTTGCTGTGGTGCCAGGAATCAGAGAGAGAGAGAGAGACCAGGGAGACAGAGGGCCTTAGCTGTAGCAGTGTTTGACTGTCGTGCCAGGAATCAGAGAGAGAGTGAGAGAGAGACTAGGGAGATAGAGGGCCTTAGCTGTAGCAGTGTTTGCTGTGGTGCCAGGAATCAGAGAGAGAGAGAGACCAGGGAGATATTTGGCCTTAGCTGTAGCAGTGTTTGCTGTGGTGCACAAAACTTAGGGCCTCATTCAATTGCGATTTGGCCAATTGAATAGGGCTCTATATAAGCGCATAGCATATTTATTCTACAGAAGTGTTTAGTTAGTAAAGACCTTGCTTTTGGATAGAAGGTCACTAACTAAAAACTTCTGTAAAAAAAAAAATGCTATGTGCTTATATAGAGCAAGCCAAATCGCAATTGAATGAGGCCCTTAGTGTTTGCACATACTTAGAAAAATACTTTACAAAATTAATTTCATGAACCCCTGTTTTGAACCTTTAGATTCCAAGCAGGATATTCCAAATATCTGGATGATATATAGTAATTTACAGGTCCAAGGCAGACTGAACAGGTATTATGTAAATCCTAAACAAAAAGAGTCAGAGGCACTCATCTGAGAATTAAAGTGAGCTAAAAGAGGCTGCTCTCTGAGTAGGTAACCAGACCTATAGAACAAACCTACTTAAGTGTTGCTCAATCTCAGATGAGCACCTCTGACTCTTTTTTTCTAATTTTATTATTATGTAAATCCTCTCACACAGAAAGCCTGAACCTGATAATCAATATAAAATATTTACCCATATAGACACACATTTATATAATTTCTTACAAGGTCAAAATTTTGCACTGAAATCCTTACAGTGACACGGAAAACATCTAATTTATAGAAGAAATTATTATTATTATTTATTTGTTTGTAACGAGCCAATATATTCCGTAGCTCTATACAGGGACTGAGTAAAAGAAATACATGATATTAACACATGACAAAATGAAGGGTCATGAATTTGAAATTAAAATCTTGGATACATAGTGCCTTTTCCCACAGCCCCTTCCAAGATTAAAAATTCACAGATTTACAATCTAAATGGAGTGGGAGAGGCAGAAACCTGGTGTAACGGAACCCATCACTGTTTTACCCTGTTTTATGGTTATGTAATTACTAGAGAATTGCCCCCTCAAAAAATGACGGCAATGAAATTGTAAGGTAGCTAAATTAGTAAATGAATATATTGTACCTATTTTGAAGCATTGTGATGAAGAGCTGGCAATCTGTGTTGATGTTGCTGCAGCATTAGTGGTGTGGAGCTGCTGTATAAGCATGCTGAATGTGTGCAGTGTAACACTGTGCGTGCGCGAGACCAAACCGTTAGCGTAGTCGTGTACTTCCGCATTGGTGTAAAATGGCGAGTAATGTGTGGTATAGGTCTGTATCGGAATATCCGTAGGTGTTTTGTGGTGTTTTGCGAGTTTCTTGTGGTGTTTTGCGAGTTTAGAGTGCTGTAGCCTCGTTTTCGTTTTGTTCGGCGGCCATTTTTTCTCTCGCTTCGTTTTTTTTTTAGTCTCTAAACTGTTTTATTTCGAGTAAAATCGAGGTGTAAGTTGCATTTTTGAGGTCCTGGGTGCTCCCTCTTGGTGTAGGTAAGTTTTTTATGTATGTGCTGTGTGTATGTATTGTGTTTTAAATGTTTGTATGTCGGCGTGTTGCGTCCGATGTTTGCGAGGTCGTAATGTGTGGTAACGTGTTTCGTACGTTGTTTGCGTGCCTCGTAAAATTTAGCGAGTGTCGTAATTTGTGTGTCGTGTTTTTTGAGTAGCGACGTGAATTTTGCGAGGGTTTGAGGCCCTTGCCCAGTGACCTCGCCAGCAACTGAGTCCCTCGCTTCGCGAGGGGCCTCAGTTGCTGGCATGGAGCGCCTTCGGCGCTCCATGCCAGCAACTGAGGCCCTTGCCCAGTGACCTCGCCAGCAACTAAGGCCCTCGCTTCGCGAGGGGCCTCAGTTGCTGACATGGAGCGCCTTCGGCGCTCCATGCCAGCAACTGAGACGCGTGCCCAGTGACCTCGCCAGCAACTGAGGCCCTCGCTTTGCGAGGGGCCTCAGTTGCTGGCATGGAGCGCCTTCGGCGCTCCATGCCAGCAACTGAGGCCCTTGCCCAGTGACCTCGCTACGCGAGGGCCGCGGCTCGCTGCGCGAGCCGCGGCCCTCGCTTCGCGAGGCCCGCGGCTCGCTACGCGAGGGCCGCGGCTCGCTACGCGAGGGCCGCGGCTCGCTTCGCGAGCCACGGCCCTCGCTTCGCGAGGGCCGCGGGCTCGCTACGCGAGCCCGCAAGCGTGAGCAACGACTCGTACGCTCACAACTATATATGTGATTGGTTAAAATATGATCCTACTGTTATATTATATGTATGTTGGTTTATGCTCTGCAGAATATTAGCCAGACTATTGCAGACCTAGGCTAATAGATAATCCTATTACAGAGACTTCAGAGATAAGGGAGTCGATTGTATAAAGTGTTTTCATTCTCAGATAAGAACAAAGACGGCTGATTTAATCAATGTCTGATTATATCAAGTTGCCAGGGAGGTGTGACTCACCTATTGTCCCTCTATGTGTATTGTGTGGCCAACTATGGGGGATGTGGATTGCCTGTGGGAAGAGATGTGTATAAATATTTCTGCACATAACAAAATAAAGTCAGTATTCATTTGACTCCCAAATTGTGTGTCGTCCAATATGGGAGGTCGGGAATGGTGAGACTGTAGTGCTTCTTGGATATTTTGCTGTATACCAGCGGAGATATTGAATTCGTGTTCCAGCTCCGTTACATTTGGTGGCAAGTGGCGGAATTGTTCCCACGGTCAGAAGGACAGCTACAGGAGACACCATTCCGTGGAGTACAAATTGAGGGCAACGCTAGTATCCGTACAGCGCCCCTGGCTACAGCAGGATGGAACCGGCTAGTTATCGGACAGCGTTCCATGATGAGGAGGAGGAGGCGGCCGCGGACTACAGGGATGCAGACAGAAAGGAACTCATGGTTACAGTACCTCTTATTGCCCCACAGACTGAGTTTGGAAGAGAACTCCAAAGCAGACTGGCCTTTTTCCCAGGTACGCTTCCCATAAAAACCTTGGAATGGTTAATGACAGATGTCCACAAATACATAATGGAAAAGCAGCGGGCACGGGAGCGGTCCATCTTGGGAGCTGCTAACCCACCTCCCACCATTAACCCCCCCCCCCAGCACTGCGTCCGGGTGGTGGTAACTACCAAACCCCTCCACGGTACATCAGGTGCCACACGTGTAACCAGCAGGGCCACATGCAGAGAGACTGTCCCAGAAACAGAAACCGCTCCACATGGAATACTCCAACTAATTCTCCTCCCCAGCGACAGTGTGTATCCCAGGGGGCCGAAGGTGTCGTCCTTCCCCCCCAGCGGCAGTGTGTACCCCAGGGAGCTGAAGGTGTCGTCCTTCCTCCCCAGCGACAGTGTGTACCCCAGGGAGCTGAAGGTGTCGTCCTTCCTCCCCAGCAGCAGTGTGTACCCGAGGGGGCCGAAGATGTCGTCCTTCCCCCCCAGCTTCAGTGTGTACGCCAGGGAGCTGAAGGTGTCGTCCTTCCTCCCCAGCGGCAGTGTGTACCCCAGGGAGCTGAAGGTGTCATCCTTCCTCCCCAGCGGCAGTGTGTTCCACAGGGAGCTGAAGGTGTCGTCCTTCCTCCCCAGCGGCAATGTGTACCCCAGGGAGCTGAAGGTGTCGTCCTTCCTCCCCATCGGCAGTGTGTACCCCAGGGAGCTGAAGGTGTCGTCCTTCCTCCCCAGCGACAGTGTGTACCCCAGGGAGCAGAAGGTGCCGTCCTTCCTCCCCAGCGGCAGTGTGTACCCCAGGGGGCCGAAGGTGTTGTCCTTCCCCCCCAGCGGCAGTGTGTACCCCAGGGGGCCGAAGGTGTCGTCCTTTCCCCCTAGCGGCAGTGTGTACCCCAGGGAGCAGAAGGGGCCGTCCTTCCTCCCCAGCGGCAGTGTGTACCCCAGGGAGCTGAAGGTGTCGTCCTGCCTCCCCAGCGACAGTGTGTACCCCAGGGAGCAGAAGGTGTCGTCCTTCCTCCCCAGCGACAGTGTGTACCCCAGGGAGCAGAAGGTGCCATCCTTCCTCCCCAGCGGCAGTGTGTACCCCAGGGGGGTGAAGGGGTCGTCCTTCCCCCCCAGTGGCAGTGTGAACCCCAGGGAGCTGAAGATGTCGCCCTCTCCCCCCAGCGACAGCTTACCCTAACAAGGGGAAACACCAATCTCCCAGATGGCGCAGATGGGACCAGGGTCTCTGTGTCTGACCTACCGGGATGCTGGACAGCCTGTCCAGATCCCCAACTACTCTCACTGGGACAACCGGAGGAGGGGGTAAGTACAAATTCCCCTCCCCAGCTAACTCCTAATGTGGCCCCAGGGTTAACAGAGGAAATGTTAACCCCCACTGACCCCCACCTTTCCCTGGCTACTGAGCCGGAAGACGTCCCAAGTACCCCAGCAGAAGAGCTGGCATCAGGGAAGAGTGCCGCTGGCCTCTGCCCCTCAAGTCCCCTCAGCGTGTTGCCCCATCACCACAGCGAAATATCCAGGTACCTGGTTAGACTTCCCCCCAAAGGGGAGATGTGTGACGAAGTGCCCTTCGCCACTTTGTCTTGGAGAGGACTGTTTGCCAGCCTCCTGCCCTGCGACTATGGCCCTGGGACATATTGCCCTTCACAGTATTCGGCCATACCAGAGTGTATGTCACTCATTCTGGCCCTTTACATACAGGGGGGTCATTCGGTACTTGCCCTGTGGGAGCGGTGATACCCCAGATAACTATGCCATGGAGCTCATTCATATGATGAAAGACTATGGGAAAGACTTTAGCTACATGGCAATTGAACTGTGTGAAGAGGATCTGAGCGCTATTCGGTAGTTTTGTGCGCTCAGATCCCAGCTATCTGGGGATATGTGAAATGTGAGTAAAGGTGAATTGCAGTAATGCTGATGGGTTGTCAAACTAGAGAATTGACCAACAAATACTTTTGTCCGGACATCCCCAGGCCGATCCGTTGGGATCAGACCGTGTATGCCGGCTTATGGTCACGGGGAAGGTGTGTAACGGAACCCATCACTGTTTTACCCTGTTTTATGGTTATTTAATTATTGGTTAAAATATGATCCTACAGATATATTATATGTATGTTGGTTTATGCTCTGCAGAATATTAGCCAGACTATTGCAGACCTAGGCTAATAGATAATCCTATTACAGAGGCTTCAGAGATAAGGGAGTCGATTGTATAAAGTGTTTTCATTCTCAGATAAGAACAAAGATAGCTGATTTAATCAATGTCTGATTATAGCAAGTTGCCAGGGAGGTGTGACTCACCTATTGTCCCTCTATGTGTATTGTGTGGCCAACTATGGGGGATGTGGATTGCCTGTGGGAAGAGATGTGTATAAATATTTCTGCACATAACAAAATAAAGTCAGTATTCATTTGACTCCCAAATTGTGTGTCGTCCAATATGGGAGGTCGGGAATGGTGAGACTGTAGTATACTTCTTGGATATTTTACTGTATACCAGCGGAGATATTGGATTCGTGTTCCAGCTCCGTTACACCTGGACAGAAACAGAAATTGGGCATTTGAATTGACCAGAGAGAAAATGACAAACGCAAATGAGAGGTTAGAAGAGAAGACATTTCTTTTGCAAAGAAATCTGAGAAGTGTAATGTTTTCCTAGGTAACAAATGTGCGAAGTTTGGAGGATGTTTCCGCTAAGTAAGAGAGAGTAGGAAGGTTTCCATGCTTTAGTGCTGCAGTGATGAGATTGCATGCTGACAGGAGTGTAAAGAGTAAAGTTACAAAGAGCAAGGGGGGATGTGATGAGTGAGGAGAGTAAAGAGTTAATTAAATAGTGTGTGTCTTTAGCAGGTGTGTGAAAAGCAGGTGATAGTGCAAAGACCTGCACTATAAAAGAAAAAGCATTGCAGTTGGGTGGGTGTGGACAGGATAGGTGGGAGAGAATGTGTGTCCAGTCGTAAGCAGGTAAGCAGGTAAGCAGGTAAGCAGGTGAGTAAGGTGAGAGATGTGTCTGTGTCCTCGGTCTGAATGAAAAAGTTTTTTTATTTGTTTTTGAGGAAGAAAAAACATAAAAAATACACATAAAAATAAACATATTTGCAATTAGTTTAGAAGCCAGAGTTATTTAATGTATGTGTTAACTCAAAGACCCACTCTCTGAGATTTTAAATTAACTAACATCAGCCGTGGTGTGTAAAAAAGAAGAGAGAGATAATAGTAGAAGAAGTAGATAGTAGATCGTAAAAGAGCAGTTTAACAACAAAATGATGAATAAACCAAGTAATCCACTTAGTTACATAGTTACATAATAATTGAGGTTGAAAAAATAATTTTAGTCTGTCACGTTCAACCTTTTTAGATCTCTTTGTTGTAAATAGATTTTTAAAAAAAAATCAAAATAGACCTTTAAAAATAATATCCTGGGTGCATAACATCTCTAATTTAAACTGTAGAAAAAAATATACTTTTATTGGATACTATATGAATAAAATGTTGCACAAAAGTTTCTAAAAGATGTATCAATCTAATATTAATCCGATTTGTCTCAATTTAGATGTGTAATTGGGGGAAAATATTTGTATATATCCCTACTACCAAACAATAATTTAAACACCCCTTGTATAAATCAATATTTAGACAAAACAAGACAATCCTCATGTATCAGGATAAACTGATAACCCTGAAAAAAAACAGGATAAGCTGATAATCACAGGTATTGTCAGGATTTTACAGGTAAAATGTAAAGTACTATTTAAACATTAAAAAACAAACAAAAAACTAGATTATGATTACAGATCTAATAAAAAATATAGGCTCATTTCAATAATATGTTGCAAGACTATTAAATAGTGCACAAAAAATGGAGAATAACATCTAGCAAGACAAGAAAAGTGTATACTTGCACTTCTCATTCCATTTTGTGCATAAACCTGTTCAAGAAAAGCCTAAATATAGTATTCCAGTAAGCTCTGCCTCTAAGTTATGAATTCCAAATGCCAAGGGGCCGATTCGTCCATCGCATGGACTTTTTCTTAGGCTTTAGATCTCCTCTGATCTGCAATATGCGGATTAATTGTAATTGTTAATTGGTTTAGATGAAGGCAAACAGAAAAAAGCCCCAAGTGAAACTTTGCTGATTGTCTCAAAAGGGGAAAAAAATATAAAATTCCTTCCTGTCCCCAGATCCTCTTTGGATCAATACTCCCTCCCCACCCTTACTGTTAAGAACCCTTTTCTTTCTTTAAGGTGAAAGCTTCTTACTTCTAATCTCAAAGGATGTCCTCTTGTCATTTGAAAACCTCTTGACACAAAAAGCTCACAAAGCCTTGTATTGACCCTGGATATATTTATATAAGGTAATCATATCCCCTCTTACACGCCTTTTTTCTAGAGAAAATTTGTTTAATCGGGTTAGTCTTTCTTCATAACTTAGGCCCTCCATTCCCCTTATTAGTTATCTTGCCCTTCTCTGTACTTTTTCCAGCTCTAAAATGTCCTTTTTAAGAAGTGATGCCCAAAATTGTACTCAATATTCCAAATGAGGGCATACTAGGGATTTGTATAGTTGCAGAATTAATACATAATATTATTTATTATTATTATTATTTATATTGTACTTGCCTTTGCAGATGCTGCTTGGCATTGAGCACTGTTACCCAGGTGGTGGTCCACAAGTACTCCAAAATTCCTTTCAATATCTGATACCCCTATATTTGCTCCATTAAGAATATAAATTGCATGGCTATTTTTCCTTCCCAGATGCATAACTTTACATTTATTCATTTTAAATCTCTTCTGCCATTTATTCACCCATTTCTCTAATTTATGCAAATCCATTTGGAGGGAAAGTACATCATTATCTAATTAGTCCAATCAGAGTATGTTTCATTTACTACAACCCTTTGCTTCCTGTCTTTTAGCCAGCTCTCCATCCATGAGCAGATATTTACTGCAATTCCTGTATCCCTTAGTTTGCTCAATAGTCTCCCATGTTGCGTTGTATCAAAAGCCTTTGCAAAATCCAAAAATACTAGATCCACTGAGTTGCCTTGATCCAAGTTTCTACTAACCTGTTCCTAGAAACAATTTTTTTTTTTTTTAACATGACCTATCCCTCATAAATCTGTGTTGATTTCTACCTATAATCTTGTTTAAATAGACATATTCTTGTATATTATCCCTTATTAATCCTTCTAAAAGCTTTCCCACTACAGAAGTGAGACTTACTGGTCTATAATTTCCTGGTTTTGTTCTTGCTCCCTTCTTAACTATAAGTATCCCCTCTGTTTTTCTCCAGTCATCTGTTAGAGACCCTGTGTTGAGTGAATCCTTGGCTATTATAGAGCCCAGTTCCCTCAGTGCCCTTGGGTGTATTCCATCAGGACCTGGGGCTTTATTAACATTTATTTTTTCCAACCTGTTTTGAAATCTTCCTGTGTTAACCAATTATTTAGTAAAGGTAGTGTAGCCCCATTACGTTGCAGTGCCCCAACCACTGGTACCTCCCTTGTGTATACCGAAGAAAATAACCTGTTTAGCTCATCTACCTTTTCCTGGTCACTAATTATCAGAAAGCCTGTTTCACATTGTAATGTTCCTATAGCTTCCTTCCTGCCCTTCTTCCCATTATTATATTTAAAAAATCTTTAAGGGTTAGTCTTACGCTCATTCGTAACTAACTTTTCACTTTCTATTTTAGCTATTTTTAGCCAGTCTAATAGCCCTTTTGCAAGCCTTGTTGACTTCCTTGTACTCATGTAAAGCAGTCTGTGACTCTTTTTTTGTATAATTTAAATGCCTTCATCTTTAAGTCATTGTTAAGCCACATGGGATGTGATATTATCCCTCTACTTTATTTACCCATGGTATATGGTGATAAGTATGTATATTTAGTAAGGATTTGAACGTTGTCCATTTATGTTCAGTATTTTTACCTGCCAGTACTCTGTCCCAGTCTATACTTTGTATTGCCGCCCTTAGACCGTTAAAATCTGCGTTTTAAAATTAAGAGTTTTATGTTGGCCGCTTACAGTTTTGTTTTTTTAATTTAATCTCAAATGAGACTGTGTTATGATCATTGTTTCCCAAAGGTTGCCCTATTTCAACATTTGATACTATATCAATATTATTTGTGATGACTAAATCTAAGATTTAGATTTCTAGTAGGTTCTTGTATAACCCGGGTCAGATAATGATCTCTGAGTGTGCCCAAGAACCTGCTTCCCTTAGCTGAACTGCTGGTCTAATTCACCCAGTTTATTTCAGGGTAGTTAAAATCTCCTATTATTAAAACTTGCCCATGCTTAGCTGCATTTCCAATCTGTAACAATAATTGCAGTTCCTCACTTTCAATTATATTTGGGGGTTTATAGCATACGCCAACCAATTTTTATTTTAGAATTTGCTCCTCTGCTATTTAACTCTACCCACAAACATTCAACATTACCGCTAGTTCCAGCATAAATATCTTCTCTGACTATAGGCTTAAATTCCGTCTTAACATACAGACAACCCCCTCCACCTCTTTTACCATTTCCCCAATCTTTGCTAAATAGGTTATGACCATCCAGATTAACAGTCCAGTCATGAGATTTATCCCACCATGTTTCAGTAATGCCTATTAAATCCCATTTCTCATTAACTGGTAATAATTCTAACTCTCCCATTTTCGTGACAAGTTTCTGGCAATAGCAAGCATACACTTTATGTTATGACTCTGTAGTTCTGAAGTGCCTGCCACTGTACTTGAGTTACTTAACAATACCTCCCTATTGACTATACTAACCCTCCCCCATCTCCTCCTCCTTGACTAGTTAATTTGTTTCTTATCCCCTCTACACTTTCTATCCCATTACTTAAATCTAGTCCCTCCCACCTACTAGTATTAAAACTCCCCCAGTCATTCTACCATCCTTTCCCCTAGCACACCAGCTCCCTCTTCGTTAAGGTGCAATCCATCCCTGCTATAGAGATTGTACCCAAGTGAGAAGTCAGCCCAGTGCTCTAAAAACCCAAACCCCTCCCTAATACACCATTTTGTTTAGCCACGCATTAACCTCCATAAGCTCCTTCTGTCTCCCTGCACTAGCACATGGCACAGGTAGTATCTCAGAAAATACTACCTTGGAGGTCAGCTTATTACCTAGTTCTATAAAATCTTGATTTAGGACTCTCCATCTTCCACTAACTTTGTCATTGGTACCAATGTGAACCAAGACCTACGGATCAGTTCCAGTCGCTCCCAATAATTTATCTATCCGATCCACAACATTCCGTACCCGAGCACCCGGGAGACAGCAAACTGTTTGATTGCTGGGATCTGGGTGAAAAAATCACCCTGTCTACCTTCCTAATAATAGAGTACCCTACCACCAAAAAACTTTCTATTGCTCTGCCTATGCTGCCCTCCCTCTCCTCTAGTAGAACTGTTCTCCCGGATGTTAGAGGGAATAGCTCTATTTGGCATTGCCATTCTTTTTTATAACATAAATTTTATTGAGAAGTTCTGGAATTGCAAAGACAAGACAAAAAAGAATAATGAAAAACATAGACCAAAAGTTGTCTTATAACTAACATCGTATTGCTAACATGTTGAAACCATTCCATTTAAATAAAAACTCCATTACAACTCTTTTTTCGTATTTTTGGTGATTCTGTCCAAATATATTCACATTAGTTTCTTTAGATTCAGCAATATATACAGCTTATAAGGTCACATTGTTCAAATTGCAGAAATTCACATTTCCATAGATGAACCAGAGCAGCAAGAAATATGATAAAAGAAAAATAAAGTAGAGAGAAAACAAGTAGCATTGTACAAAACACAGTGGCGGCTGGTGACTTTTCAAGTTGGAGGGGCAACAGGGCGAAACATAGCCACTCCCCCTTTTTCAAACCACACCCATTTTTATAACTCCTCCCCCTGACGTCATAATGACCTTTATAAGCCCCGCCCAATGACCTTATGCTTGTGAAGCCATTGAAATACATGATCTGCAATGCAGAAATGTCAAGAAGTAAAGTAACAATGTGTTAAATTCATTGGTATACAATATAGATTGAAAAAACTCATGTGACAAGACTACAGCAATATCATAATTGCACCTATACGTATTAACAGAAAAATTAAAGGAGTGACACCTACCATTAGTCAGCTCTTCTTCTCAGGGTATTCATGTTCATTAAGTTGACCAATGAGTAGAAACAAATCTGCAGCCACATAGGGTTTGCACCTGGGGTTGAAAGAAAACAAGCAAATCAATCAGACCATTCAAGAACAAAACCATACTTTCAAAACCTTAAAAGACCAAGTGGAACCATATAGGCCCCAAACATACCTTAGAAGACCAAGTGTGACTATATAGGCCCCAAACATACCTTAGAAGACCAAGTGTTTCTATATAGGCCCCAAACATACCTTAGAAGACCAAGTGGGACTATAGGCCCCAAACATACCTTAGAAGACCAAGTGTGACTATATAGGCCCCAAACATACCTTAGAAGACCAAGTGTGACTATATAGGCCCCAAACATACCTTAGAAGACCAAGTGTGACTATATAAGCCCCAAACATACCTTAGAAGACCAAGTGTGACCATAGGCCCCAAACATACCTTAGAAGACCAAGTGGAACTATATAGGCCCCAAACATACCTTAGAAGACCAAGTGTGGCCATAGGCCCCAAACATACCTTAGAAGACCAAGTGGGACCATATAGGCCTCAAACATACCTTAGAAGACCAATCAGCACTGCATAGGCCCAAACCAGTGGATCTTGGGATTCAAGAAAACAACAACATTTCACTTCTGTTTAGACCACACAATAATCAATGTCAAACAAACACGTTGAATTAGCATATGGATAACCATATGAGCAGTAACGCCACGCCAAGGCTTCAACAATTGTTACTGACCATTCACACACCTTTCATAGCTCCTTCAATATGCACACCCACACACCATTCATACTTTACTTACCACTAGTTATTTTTGGTAGTGAGGTGGTGCCATTTCTGAGAACTTTACGTACCCTTGAAGGTGCCTCCAATTCCTTCAAACCAATGCATTTAACCGCTACAGGGCCATGGTGCTTTTTAATTACTTTTTTGATCCTCTTCAATGTGGAGAAGCATCTTTCTGGTTCTTTAGTAGTCTTCGTTGTTGTAAGCAGGATTCCTTATAGCTTCACTCACTCTGTTAGATTATGTAGATTAAATTGATGCTAAAGTTGCTGCAGAGCAACAGCACTTGTACAGACATGGAATTCTTGCTTCCTGTACACAAGTGACAGCTACCCTTGGAAGTGCCTCCAATTCCTTCAAACCACGCCAAGGCTTCAACAATTGTTACTGACCATGCACACACCTTTCATAGCTCCTTCCATATGCACACCCACACACCGTTCATACTTTACTTACCACTAGTTATGTTTGGTAGTGTGAGGTGGTGCTGCTTAACGCAGTTTATCTTTGCACACCTTGGGGGTATGCATTCTTCTTTGCTTCAATCACTTGTATTTTAATTTTGCACGGCGATCTTTCAAAGAACAAAACTTCTCAATGGTTTTTTCATTGAAGTGTGGGATCTCGGAAATCAGTTGCTTTTCCATTGAGAGCATCGCCAATGCATTCAACTGCTCCAGGGACATGGTGCTTCTTAAAAAGGTTTTTATCCTCTTCAATGTTGAGAAGCATCTTTCTGATTCTGCAGTAGTCATTGGTGTTGTAATCAGGATTCTTAATAATTTTACTGTCTCTGTGAAATCATTCTGCAGATTAAATTGATGGAAAAGTTTGTGCAGAGCAACAGCACTTGTACAAGTATGAAACTCTGTCTTCCCATACAGAAGTGACAGCTCAGTGCGTAATTGTTCCTTCTTCAGTATTGGATATGCTTGCACGGTGTCTTCCAGAGCTTGGGTTGGAAAGCAAGTGCCATGGGTTTTATACAAGTCACTTTGAACAAGTTTGGCACTGACTAGGTGATTTGAAAATGAAAATCGTTCTTTTGCATGAACCACCACTATGTCACATACCTCTCTTGAAAGTTGTCTCAAGGTTGAGATCTCCGCACTCCGTCTGTTGACTGTTAGATCGCTTGGCAAACTTGCTTCTATCTCTTCCACAGAATTCCGGATTTTCTGGATGCTGGCGACAAAGTCTTCTGTGACTTTTTTGATATAAACAGTATCCGTGTCTCGCTTCTGAAGCTGACTATAGAGGATGTCTACATGTGGCATTATTAAATGAAATAATTTAAGGAAGTAAAGGAACTCCCTGTCTTCCAGCATTCCAATGAAACCTGCGGCTTCCCGTATAGATGTTGGATCAAAGTTTAGACATGCTTCAATTGTCTGGAAACACTCAAGTAGCGCATCTCTGTTCTCGTAGATCACGTTCACGGTCCTAACGTTGAAGTTCCATCGTGTCGGTGCACCTCTTGGAAGTCTTCTACCAACTACCTCATCCAGAACTCCAGTCCTTTTTGGAGAGCGTGAAAAAAAAGATGGTATGCCGCCTATGTTTGAAAAAAAAACTCTAACTCTTCCAATCCTTGAAACTGCTTTCTCCATTATTAGGTTCAGTTGGTGAGCATAGCAATGGACGTAGTGTGCGTTCGGGTACACGTCTTTTATTTTTCTTTGAACTCCTCCTTGATCTCCACGCATCACACTGGCACCATCATAGCTTTGAGCTATGAGTTTCTTCTTGTCTTCTGGCTCTGGGAGAACAGTATTCAGTGTTTCCAGCACAACAGCAGCAATGGAGTCTGCATCCGTTGATTTCATTTCCGTGAAGCCATCAAATCTTTCCACCACTTGATGCTTCTTGTCAATGTAGCGATAGACTACAACGCACTGTGTCCTAGCGGAAATATCGGTTGTTTCATCCGCTTGGATTGCCACAAACTGGGCTTCCTTAAGCTCTTGGTGAATCACTTCCTTTATAACTTCATGCATGCAGTCCAGTAGCTCATTCTGCACGGTTTTGGAAGTGCCCTTAAACACAGTTGCAGTCTTCAAATGCTGTTCCATTGCACTATCGATACTGCCAACCAAATCCACCAGGCCTCTAAACACTCCTGGATTTAGCGATGTTTCACTCTCGTCGTGTCCTCTTAATGCCAGTTCAAAGGCGCCACAAAAGCGAACACAATCAATTATCTTCGAAAGGATGTACCGGTTCTTAGCCACTT
Organism: Discoglossus pictus; assembly: GCA_027410445.1. Taxonomy (NCBI): domain Eukaryota; kingdom Metazoa; phylum Chordata; class Amphibia; order Anura; family Alytidae; genus Discoglossus; species Discoglossus pictus. The sequence continues at coordinate 127,288,335 of CM050167.1, read as the reverse complement.
CTTCGTTGTGTTTTTGAATGCTGACTTGGTATCCTTGGTCCAGTTGAACAGCAATGTTCGCCTGTCCAAGCATCTCAAACTTGATCCTGTTATCCAAGTGAGCTTTAGAACTTTTGTGTTTTGCCAATTTGTCAGCTAGATGTTTGACGTCAGTCACTCCAGTTTTGGTCCAAGCAGCGTCACCACCAAATAGGATGCATGGGAAACAATATAAGGACTTCCTAGAAACGCTTCCAGAAAGCCAGTCGTTCTTCTTGTACCATTCAGTATTGAAATTACGGACATATTGCTTCCCTCTATCTCTTGCGATTTGCTGCAGATTTATCTCTGGTTGGTCAGCTCCTAACCGTTTTACTTCCACCTTCTCCTCATAGGTTAGGGTGGCGAAAGGCTTCACAAGTAGAGAGTCAATAGTATTCATTTCTGATATTGATACCAATAAAAGAAAGAGATCACGGTATATTAATTTATATTATGTCACAAAATTACTTAAAAATAACAGTGTGTTGATTTCATTGGTATACATTACAGATTGCAAACCCTCATGTGACAAGACTACATCACCATCAAATTTGCACCTATACACATGGACAGAAAATTAAAGGCAATGATACTCACCAACAGTTGACGCTCCTTCTCGGGGTATTCACGTCCAGTAAGTCAACCAACGAGTCCAAACAAATCTGCTTTCACAGATAGTTTGCACCTGGGGGGTGATAGAAAACAACAAAAAAAACATTAGAAATCTCAAGACCCAAACCGTAACTTTTAAAACCTTAAAAGTCCAAGTGTGACCATATACTCACCAACAGTTGACGCTCCTTCTCGGGGTATTCACGTCCAGTAAGTCAACCAACGAGTCCAAAGAAATCTGATTCCACAGATAGTTTGCACCTGGGAAGTTATAGAAAACAAAAAAAAAAACATTAGAACGTTTAAGACCCAAACTGTAACGTTTAAAACCTTAAAAGAGCAAGTGTGACCATATAGGCCCCAACCGCACCTTAAAAACCTTAAATAACAAATTGGGACCATATAGGCCCCAACCGCACCTTAAAAACCCTAAATAACAAATTGGGACCATATAGGCCCCAACCGCACCTTAAAAACCCTAAATAACAAATTGGGACCATATAGGCCCCAACCGCACCTTAAAAACCTTAAATAACAAATTCGGACCATATAGGCCCCAACCGCACCTTAAAAACCCTAAATAACAAATTGGGACCATATAGGCCCCAACCGTACCTTAAAAACCCTAAATAACAAATTGGGACCATATAGGCCCCAACCGTACCTTAAAAACCCTAAATAACAAATTGGGACCATATAGGCCCCAACCGTACCTTAAAAACCCTAAATAACAAATTGGGACCATATAGGCCCCAACCGCACCTTAAAAACCCTAAATAACAAATTGGGACCATATAGGCCCCAACCGCACCTTAAAAACCTTAAATAACAAATTCGGACCATATAGGCCCAAACCGCACCTTAAAAACCCTAAATAACAAATTGGGACCATATAGGCCCCAACCGTACCTTAAAAACCCTAAATAACAAATTGGGACCATATAGGCCCCAACCGTACCTTAAAAACCCTAAATAACAAATTGGGACCATATAGGCCCCAACCGTACCTTAAAAACCCTAAATAACAAATTGGGACCATATAGGCCCCAACCGTACCTTAAAAACCCTAAATAACAAATTGGGACCATATAGGCCCCAACCGCACCTTAAAAACCTTAAATAACAAATTGGGACCATATAGGCCCCAACCGTACCTTAAAAACCCTAAATAACAAATTGGGACCATATAGGCCCCAACCGCACCTTAAAAACCCTAAATAACAAATTGGGACCATATAGGCCCCAACCGCACCTTAAAAACCCTAAATAACAAATAGGCCCAAAAAAAAAAAATATATATATATATATATATATATATATATATATATATATATATATATATATATATATATATATATATATATATATATAAAAATTGATATCAATATATCACAATAAATAAATATATATATATATATATATATCAAATTGTTATATATATATATATATATATATATATATATATATATATATTTATTTATTGTGATATTTTGATATTAATTTATATATATATATATATATATATATATATATATATAAAAAATTACACATAAATATAACATAAACATATACATACAACAATATATATTAATTGATATTTATTATTTGATTAATTGATGTTCTTTATTTCATGATATATTATATTGTTCATGCATTTCTATTACACTTTATTTGTTATACATATTACAGTGCTATTTTTTGGCTATACATGTTACAGGATATTATCCTGTAACATGTATATCACATAAAATAGCCCTGTAATATTTATAATACATACAGGGTCAAACAAGTTCACACTAACCTTTTTTACCCTTACAGGCTTCCATACCTGCTTGCTGATTTGCTAATTTTTTAAAGACTCTCATTGGTTGAAATCGATGTCAATCAAAAATTTCAGCCAATCAGAGTCCTTCAAAAATTAGTATATATAGCAGACCGTGGGAAAAAAACAATTAATCGCGGGAGGGGCTCCTTGTAGGAGGAGCTCTTTTTAGTGTGTTGTTTTTTTTTTTTTAGAGCGTCGGTTTTTTTTTTGGAGGCCTCTTTCAATGGGCCAGAATGGATGGATGGACAATGGCTTCAATCAAGATTGGATTATTTTTGATCATTGGCTTCAATCAACATGGATTATTTTATTTTTGATCATTGGCTTCAATCAACATGGATTATTTAATTTTTGATCATTGGCTTCAATCAACATGGATTATTTATTTTTCATCATGACTATATCCAGAGAGGACAGAAGGCCAACGCTGGAGGGGTCAATTTTACAGGTAAGTATGTGCTGTTGTTTATTTTATTTTTTATTAATGTTTGTTTAAAGCTGTTTATTTTTGTATACAATGTGTTGTGTTACTAACTGTACTAACAATGTGTGTATGTGCTGTTTATTTTATTTTTTATTAATGTTTGTTTAAAGCTGTTTATTTTTGTATACGATGTGTTGTGTTACTAACTGTACTAACAATGTGTTTGCTTACTGTGTGTAAATTAATTGTAATAATGTTGTTACTGTATTTTTTTTTTCCCTTCCCTGGCTTATTTTTATTTTATCTTTAGAAGTGACATGCACATATACATGCCTGTTACTTCTAAAAATGGAATAAAAATAGGGGGGGGGGGGGGGGGGGGGTTGGGTGGTTGGTTAATGGTTAATCCAGGGTGGGGTCGGTCACGGTCAGGCGCCCATCGGTCGCCCATAGGCCACGACCAGGGGTGGCACAGGCCTCATGGGGGTGAACATCCACCCCCATGTGGCCTGGTCAACCCCGCTCACTGCCCGAATACCCGGGGTAGCATAGGCCGCATCGGGGTGGTGCCGGGGGCCCGGTGGTGATCGGGCCTCGGGCAGGGTGGCATACATGGAGGTCATCAGGGGTGGCACAGGCCTCATCAAGGGGGTGATCCGATCACCCCCATGTGGGCCTGTGCCACCCCGCTCACCACCCGACTACCCCGATCCCGTGATCGGTGTAATCCGGTGGTGGCATGATGGCATAGCTAGGCTAGCATAGGGCAGGCCTGATCGGGGGTGGCACAGGCCACATGGGGGTGATGGCTGGGGGTGGCACTGGCACCAGGCATTGTAGGCCTAGGGTCGTCGGTGGTAGTTGGTGGGTGGCTGGGTAGGTGTCACTGGCAGGCCAGGCAGGCATAGTGGGGGACTGGGGGTAACTGGTCACCCCTAACTTTTATTAGGGGCTACTAGGGGTTTTGGTTTGGCCAGGGGCAGGGGCAGGTGCCAGGCAGAGGCAGGTGTAGACTTACTGTGTTAGGCAGGCAGAGCAGATGAGTAGATTCAGCCAGGGAGGTCTCTCAGTCTCAGCGTGACCAGGGTCAGGAAACAGAAAGGGGGAAGGGACAGGGAACTGGTGGTTTTATTGACTGTATCAGTCAATCAAAATCAAACTCGAGGCTCTATTTGCTGGCGGGCGCTCAGGGCTAACGGTCTGGGTGGGTTTAGATTGTTCTCTTAGTAACTGTACAACCTTCCATCATTGATTGGTCAATGATGGAAGACTGTCATTTATTAATTGATACATTTATGACCGCCCATGCATATCGTCACTGTGATGGTGGGCGGCATGCATTAACGGTCAGTGGGCCAGGCCAGGACTCATTGAAGAGAAGAGAAGAGTCTAAAGGTTAGTGTACACAGTGTAACTATTGTATTTGATCACACAGGGTGCAGGCAGGGGGCGATAGATAGATACACAGCATTAGTTAATGTAGCGCAAGGGTTATTTTAAAGTGACAGTGTCCCTTTTCTAACTTTAATTCATTTTAATACTATTTAGACTTGAAATGATGATGTACACCTTATATTTATTTGTTTTTGGGTTATACTAATACATTGTTGTGTTTTTTTTATTGCAGGGTGAAGAAAATATTTGGGGGGGCGTTTGCCCTGACGCCCCAATGGACGGGCCGCCCCTGACAAAACATATGGTGGAGTGTCTTCCCCCAGCAATTCCCCGTTCAACCAATCTTAAGGTAACCTTCCTCCCCCCCGTACCTCTGGAATACTGAAGAGATATCTCTCAGGGTCCTCTCACCATTTCTTCCCGTCCGCTCCACACTCCACTCCTCAGCCGCTCAACAGGAATGGCTTCTTTAATGTGTTCCCTTAACTTAGTTGTTATATATTACTATTTGTGAATAAGATCCAGGGTTCCCAAACCTCCAAGAAGCAGTGATGTGTATCTGATATGATGTGGGTCATCCTCTCATTGATGCAAATAAAATTTATTTTGTTTGTTACTTCCTGGAAATTAATGTCCCTGCTCTTCCATCGTCTTGCGATGGTATTCTTAGCTGCTAGAAATATCAATTGGGCCAATTTATTCCCCTCCCTTCCCAGTTTTGAGAAGCGAGCTCCCAGGAGACAGACTGCTATTGATGGTTGGAGTGGGGTTTTGAGTGTTCTTGAGATTAGACTGGTCGTTTCTGACCAAATTTTAAATACCTTAGGGCAGCTCCACCAGGTGTGTATAAAGTCTCCCCTACCTTGGCACCCCCTAAAACATCTATCTGGGATTGTTTGGGATATCTTATTTAGTCGAACTGGAGTTGTGTATATCCGGTGTAAAATCTTAAGAGAGGTTTCTAACAAACTATAATTAAATGAACCCTTAGATAGGTTCGATAAGGATTCGATAAGGATTCAGCCCATTTATTCCCATCCCAATTTTTTCCTAGGTCCCACTCCCACTTCGAAACAAAGGAAGGCCTCCAAGTGCTTGGTGGACTATTGAAGATTTTGTATATTGACCCTAAAATTCCTTTGGACAGGACCTCACTTCTACACACTACCGACATCCAAGAGTCCCTCGGGGGCCCATGGGTTCTTTGTATCTCTTCAATCCAGCTTCTTATTTTTGGCATTGCCATTCTTGAATGAACATACCCAACAGTTTCACTCAATCTGGCAAATCTGTTCATGTTTGCCAACTCAGAACTGGCCTGCCTCTTCATTCTGATCCCCCTGCTACCCCTTGTAACTGTGTCCCAGCTACCTACCTGGACCTCCTCACAAGCTCCATCTCCACCCCCCATACTCGGCCCAGCTAAACTGTGCTGAGTGAGCACCAACTCCCTTTCCAGTGGAACAATATCATTAAGTGCTGCAATTCTCTTCTCCAGTTCTCCAATTTGAGCTTCAAGATAGGCAACATGCTCACACTTGCCAGAGAGTTATGGACTCTGGATCAGCTGTTCCAACAGTTCACACAGGTGACAGAATGCACACTGAGTGAGGTTGTCACAGGACTGACTCATAATTACTAATTACAGGGAGCGGATTGTATACAGCACTACAAAGTGCTCCCCTTTTCTTTGAACTCCTTCCTTTTTATTTAAACTCCTACACTTATACTAGAACTACAGTTATTCTAGATGTGTTTGCAAGATCACAGTTCGCTCCTTCCCCTTTTTTCATTAGGTTCTTACTACTCACCTGCCCACTAATCACTGCACAAGTACCCAAACTTTACTGTTCAGGAGAATTCACAGAACAAAGAGAAACAGACCACAAGAAGCCACACACTGATATAGCTTTACACAGGCAAAACCACAAAGTGATCCCCTTTTCTTTGAACTCCTACCTTTTATTTAAACTCCTACACTTAAACTAGAACTGCACTTATACTCGAAGTGTTCACAAGCTCATAGTTCACTCCTTCTCCTGTTTCTATTAGGTTCTTACTACTCACCGGCCCATTAATCACTGCACAAGTACACAAACACCCTTACTGTTCAGGAGAAATCACAGAACAGATATAAAAACTTGACAAACTGTTGTCCAGTTCATCTAAACAAATGTATATTATAAATGATAAATACCACTTGTAGACCTATCCTCTGTAAGCTGCAATTCTGGATTAACAATATGAATAACATACTCCTCCCAAATTTGACCTGGCCAAACTGTAAGAAGCCACACAGGTAGTGAATACAATTTTGGTCTCCAGCAACAACCATGAACAAAATCTTACATTTTGCATACTACACACCCAAGTTCCACTATAAACTAGACCCACAGAACTAATCACCCAGTCTCAGTTTAAACCATTGTTTATTGGGCTGCCCAATCAATGTTACATATTGTCGAAAAGACAATTTTTACCTTATCCATGAAGTTCAAATCAATATCTAAATACCATAAATATTTTCACATTATTATTACAGTCACACCAAAAAGGCCAAAATCCTCTCAATGGCACCAAAATCTACCTACTAACTTAAAAATATATCCCAAAATGGAACCTGTTTCTGTGAAATATATTGGACAGAGGTATTAATTACTGCATAAGGAAAAATGATTGAAGGTTTCGTAGATAAAGGTCAAACAATCTGTAAAATAAAACACATTCCAAGACAAAACATTTAACATCACAGCTGTAATGTGGTTTGAAAAACATTAACAAGTTGAGGAGGTTTATTTATAAGCTTAATGATGATTGCAATTACTACTACTACTACTATTAATTTATCCAATCTGAAATGTTGTAGAAAGAGCTACATATTCAGTGTCACTTGGGAAGCAAGGAGGGCCAAGGTAGCAGACAAAGGGTTGAGGCAGAGAGAATGCTTGAGGTCACAAACGATAGGTCGGGTCAAGTAGTTTATTAAAAAATGGTCACATTTACTAGCATAGGTGATACATCAAAAATAAATTTTAATTAGAGAGGATCAGCACAGAATAATTTGCACAGCCACAAATAATCCATGTTGGTGCCCTTAAAAGTAATAGCTTGTGTCACAAACCCCCTTTCCAGGGCCTGGATTTTGACCCAGTGAGCTACCATACCAGACTTCCCCATTGGAAAATGGTTAGGGGGAATTATATTGCCACCATGTTTCATGTTTCTTATGGCATATGCCCTGCCTTATCCTGTATACTGTATGTAATTTCCCATGCAATCTGTGTAAATAATTAATGTGTGCCTATAGTTAGTATCATGTTCTGTGTATACATGGTTTCTTGGGTACTGTTATTGATAGATATATATATATATTCCTAGATATAACTTCCTTCCCCAGCCATATAAGTCCCTCAGGCCTGATCAAAAGGAACAGCCATCACCTTTGTATCTAGTTTATGGCCCCTCCGGGTGGTAGAATACATCAAGGGACCCCCCCCCCCCCGATAACAACCAATATATACCAGATCAATGAGGGGGAGGAAGGAATGGGGGTTTATGACTACTGGGGTGGCCATGCATGCATACAGGCCTGGAATGAGAGGATGGGTTTTTGTGATGTAAGTTCTCTGAAAAAGTGTTAAACAGTCAGTTGGTTTTTGGAACTGAATAAAGGCAGTTCACTCTGAGGCATATAGAAAATGCTGTGCCTGTTATTTCCCTGGATGGCTGCAGTGAGGTACTGAGAGACTCTGCCTGGTACAGGATCCAGATATCGGGGTGTTGGTGCCGAGATTTCAAAGAACACAAAACGTTGGTAGTAACCTGTAGTGAATAGCAGGTGGCCCAGGACCAGCTTGGATCGTCACAATTGGTTGGCAGTGGTGGGATCTCGATGCAACAACCAGCAGCAATGATGGGACATAGTGATCTAAGCAGTTTGCAATTCCAGTATTTTCGGTGGCTTGGTGGAGAAGCAGAAACCACTGGGCGATTTTGCCAAACCTTCAAATACAGGCCAAAGTCCAAGGAAGGCTAGCCCTTTATATAGGGGTCATGGACCACATGGAGGTCTGCAGAGCAGAAGTGATCAGGGAGAAAAGGAGCCTGATCACCAGTATGCTGGAGCGGCGAAGGCAACGAAATTGCCACAGACGAGGAGGTGGGCCCAGGTGGGACCTGGCTCAAGTATGAGGAGTTACCCCATGCATCCCCTGCTGAGCTAGTGGAGGATACACTGCCAGATAAAATGGACTGTTGGCTACATCCCTATCAGGTGGAAGAAGGAAACCAGAAGGTACCTGGAAATCTTACCGCTACAGAACAGGCGAGATCAGAGGGACTCACCAGGATAGGGAAGCCGGGAGAACAGTCCAGACCCTGGTAAATGCAAGACCAGGGAGCAGTGTAAAGCAGCACCAGTCATGGGGAGATGGGCAACAACCAGAGTGGTTCCAGCCGCTAACAAAGGGTGAGGAGCTGGAGAATGAATACTTGGCAGAGGACGGTGCAAGCCCTGAGAGTCTGCCCAGCTACCCACCGACTGTTACCTGTCTTGAAACACAGCGTACCCTAGCTGCAGGGGTGATCCCAACCTTACAAGCGCTGGAGGATACTCAGCCTAAGGAGCTACCAAACCAAGTGAAGCCTGCTACCCCAGGTGAACCTCAGCCAGGAAAGGGTCTCCATCCAGAGACCCTAGTCCTGAGTACTGCTCTGTTTTTCCCCAACCCTGCTTTGACCACTGACCCCAAGGAGATTGTGCTGGCGGGGAAGTGTTTTTTACCCCTGCCTGAGCTACTCCCTAGGTGGGATACCCCAGAGCCACCACCTGCCTGTGGAAAAGGGGGCAGCAGTGTGCCCCTGGATTGGATCCTAGTTCCAGACATCCTGAATGTGTCTACAAGATTGATGCCTGAAATGTGGGGTGGGTTATTGAAGGGAATGGGGTTGGAGACTGTGGACTTATGACCTTGGCCACTTTGGCTAGCATCTTTTCTTATTTGGATGGGGACTTGGACTTGGGCTATAGGCTGCAGTTCAAGACTATCATCCATCAAGGATCATAGCCCCAGAACTGCTGTCTGGAAAGGGGGAGTAATGTCACGAACCCCTTTCTAGGGCCTGGATTTTGGCCCAGTGAGCTACCATACCAGACTTCCCCATTTAGGGGGAATTATATTGCCACCATGTTTCATGTTTCTTATGGCATATGCCCTGCTTTATCCTGTATACTGTATGTAATTTCCCATGCAATCTATGTAAATAATTGATGTGTGCCTATAGTTAGTATCATGTTGTGTGTATATATTGGACTGCCGTGGTTTCTTTGGTACTGTTATTGATTGATATAGATATATTCCTAGATATTACTTCCTTCCCCAGCCATATAAGTCCCTCAGGCCTGATTAAAGAAACATCCATCACCTTTGTAGCTGGTTTATGGCCCCTCCGGGTGGTAGAATACAAGGCAAAAACTCCCCCCCACCGATAACAACTGATATATACCAGATCAATGAGGGGGAGGAAGGAATGTGGGTTTATGACTACTGGGGTGGCCATGCATGCATACAGGCCTGGAAGGAGAGGATGGGTTTTTGTGATGTAAGTTCTCTAAAAAAGTGTTAAACAGTCAGTTGGTTTTTGGAACTGAATAAAGGCAGTTCACTCTGAGGCATATAGAAAATGCTGTGCCTGTTATTTCCCTGGATGGCTGCAGTGAGGTACTGAGAGACTCTGCCTGGTACAGGATCCAGATATCGGGGTGTTGGTGCCGAGATTTCAAAGAACACAAAACGTTGGTAGTAACCTGTAGTGAATAGCAGGTGGCCCAGGACCAGCTTGGATCGTCACAATTGGTTGGCAGTGGTGGGATCTCGATGCAACAACCAGCAGCAATGATGGGACATAGTGATCTAAGCAGTTTGCAATTCCAGTATTTTCGGTGGCTTGGTGGAGAAGCAGAAACCACTGGGCGATTTTGCCAAACCTTCAAATACAGGCCAAAGTCCAAGGAAGGCTAGCCCTTTATATAGGGGTCATGGACCACATGGAGGTCTGCAGAGCAGAAGTGACCAGGGAGAAAAGGAGCCTGATCACCAGTATGCTGGAGCGGCGAAGGCAACGAAATTGCCACAGACGAGGAGGTGGGCCCAGGTGGGACCTGGCTCAAGTATGAGGAGTTACCCCATGCATCCCCTGCTGAGCTAGTGGAGGATACACTGCCAGATAAAATGGACTGTTGGCTACATCCCTATCAGGTGGAAGAAGGAAACCAGAAGGTACCTGGAAATCTTACCGCTACAGAACAGGCGAGATCAGAGGGACTCACCAGGATAGGGAAGCCGGGAGAACAGTCCAGACCCTGGTAAATGCAAGACCAGGGAGCAGTGTAAAGCAGCACCAGTCATGGGGAGATGGGCAACAACCAGAGTGGTTCCAGCCGCTAACAAAGGGTGAGGAGCTGGAGAATGAATACTTGGCAGAGGACGGTGCAAGCCCTGAGAGTCTGCCCAGCTACCCACCGACTGTTACCTGTCTTGAAACACAGCGTACCCTAGCTGCAGGGGTGATCCCAACCTTACAAGCGCTGGAGGATACTCAGCCTAAGGAGCTACCAAACCAAGTGAAGCCTGCTACCCCAGGTGAACCTCAGCCAGGAAAGGGTCTCCATCCAGAGACCCTAGTCCTGAGTACTGCTCTGTTTTTCCCCAACCCTGCTTTGACCACTGACCCCAAGGAGATTGTGCTGGCGGGGAAGTGTTTTTTACCCCTGCCTGAGCTACTCCCTAGGTGGGATACCCCAGAGCCACTACCTGCCTGTGGAAAAGGGGGCAGCAGTATGCCCCTGGATTGGATCCTAGTTCCAGACATCCTGAATGTGTCTACAAGATTGATGCCTGAAATGTGGGGTGGGTTATTGAAGGGAATGGGGTTGGAGACTGTGGACTTATGACCTTGGCCACTTTGGCGAGCATCTTTTCTTATTTGGATGGGGACTTGGACTTGGGCTATAGGCTGCAGTTCAAGACTATCATCCATCAAGGATCATAGCCCCAGAACTGCTGTCTGGAAAGGGGGAGTAATGTCACAAACCCCTTTCTAGGGCCTGGATTTTGGCCCAGTGAGCTACCATACCAGACTTCCCCATTTAGGGGGAATTATATTGCCACCATGTTTCATGTTTCTTATGGGATATGCCCTGCTTTATCCTGTATACTGTATGTAATTTCCCATGCAATCTGTGTAAATAATTGATGTGTGCCCATAGTTAGTATCATGTTGTGTGTATATATTGGACTGCCGTGGTTTCTTGGGTACTGTTATTGATTGATATAGATATATTCCTAGATATAACTTCTTCCCCAGCCATATAAGTCCCTCAGGCCTGATTAAAGAAACATCCATCACCTTTGTAGCTGGTTTATGGCCCCTCCGGGTGGTAGAATACAAGGCAAAAACTCCCCCCCACCGATAACAACTGATATATACCAGATCAATGAGAGAGGAGGAAGGAAAGTGGGTTTATGACTACTGGGCGTGGCCATTCATGCATACAGGCCTGGAATGAGAGGATGGGTTTTTGTGATGTAAGTTCTCTGAAAATGTGTTAAACAGTCAGTTGGTTTTTGGAACTGAATAAAGGCAATTCACTCTGAGGCATATAGAAAATGCTGTGCCTGTTATTTCCCTGGATGGCTGCAGTGAGGTACTGAGAGACTCCAGATATCAGGGTGCTGGTGCCGAGATTTCAAAGAACCCAAAACGGTCTTAGTTGGTAGTAACCTTTAGTGAATAGCAGGTGGCCCAAGGCCGGTATAGCCCCTACTGCTTGGATCATCACAGCTCGGTTATTCTGTTGCGCCTGTTGATGGATACCAGGATAGGTCTGCATTGTGGTGTGTAAATCTTAAGAAGTGGTACAGGACAGGGCATTGTTTGGAGAATTTCTTTCCATGATTAATAAGTTGGTCATCATATATCTGGACAACATACTGATACATTCCAAAACCATTCAGGTCATCGGGAAAACTCATATAAAGTAATTAAATGTACTATAGAGCACAAAACAAGGGCGACAAAACTAATAAGGGGAATGCAAGGGCTAAGTTATGAAGAAAGACTAACCAAATTAATCTTATTTTCTCTAGAAAAAAGGCGGATATGATTACATTATATATACAAGACTTTGTCCAGTCAGCTTTTTGTGCCAAGAGGTTTTTAACTAACAAGGGGACATCCTTTGAGGTTAGAAGTAAATTGATTCCACCTTAAAGTAAGAAAAGGCTTCTTCACATTAAGGGTGGGTAACCTGTGGAATTATCTACCAAAGGAGATGGTAACAGACAATTTTAGATAACTTTAGATAACTTTAAAAGGGCACTAGATATATTTTTAATTAAAAAGGGCATTCAGGTTTGTCCTAGTTAGAGAGGAAGTATTGATCCAGAGAGGTATCCGATCGCCAGTATCTGGGGTCAGGAGGGAATACATTTGTTTCCCTTTTAAGACGATTAACAAAGTTTTCCTTGGGTTTTTTTCTGTTTGCCTTCCTCTGGATCAATTAACAACTAATCTGCATATTGCAGATAAGAGGAAATCTTAAAAGGTTGAACTAGATGGACAAAAAGTATTTTTTCAACCGGAATTACTATGTATAAACAATGCCAGTAATTTCCTCTTCAACCAGATGTTTGTACCCTTCCTAGGAAATGGGATCACATACTGTATAATAGTTGTCAAACTGTGAAATGTTGTCACGCTTTAAGAGCTCGCAAAGCGAGCTTGCAAGAACTGCATCCCTCACAAAGCGAGGGATGCAGTTTGGTCCGCAAAAGCGGACCGCCGCAAAGCGAGGGGCCTCATTTGGGGAAGGTGGAGGCTTTAAGGCGCATGAGTTGCAAACAACACAACCCCACACACCTCTAAACTCGCACCACTTAGTCCTGCGGCGCCCCAAACCACATATTTGCAAGAACTGTACAGACCCAGGCACAGACCATTCAAGTGCTGCAGGACCAGGTAGCTGAACTGCAAAGTAAAGTTCAGTCAATGCACAGTGAGTATACCAGCTACAGGGCACGTGATGTTGCGGCTGCTAATGTTACACCTGCACAAGATGCCCGCTTGCCCCTACCAAAAAAGTTTGGAGGAGATAGCAAAAGATTTAGGGGTTTCCTAAATCAATGCCGTTTGCACTTCATGATGTTACCTCACCGATTTCCATCTGAAAGAGAGAAGGTGGGATTTATTTTCTCCCTATTCAAAGATGAAGCCCTGGCTTGGGGCTCCCCCCTTCTGGAACAGGCCAGTCTAGTCTTGGGTAATCTAAATGACTTTCTTGAGGCCATGTGCCTAGTTTTTGATGACCCCAATCAATGTGCTACAGCAGAAGCCACTCTCCTTCATTTGCATCAAGGGAGGCGCTCTGTGGCTGAATATGCTGCTGAATTCAGACAGTGGGTTGCTGATACTACCTGGAACCAATCAGCCCAGAGGTTCCACTTCAGAAAAGGTCTCTCAGAAGCTATAAAAGATGAGCTAGCTCATGTTGATCTTCCTGCTGACTTTGATGCATTTGTGCGTTTGGCTATCCGTATTGGTCGGAGACTGTCTGAAAGAAGATTGGAAAGACAGGGCTCTTTTAGACCAAGTGCTACTCCTATTTCCTATTCAAGAACTTCTACTCCGACCGCACAAACACCTACAGACTCTGAGCCAGAGGCTATGCAGGTAAATCTAATAAAAGGGCCATTATCCAATGAAGAAAAACAGTGGCGACGCACTCACAATTTATGCCTGTATTGTGGTAGTACAGGGCACTATGCCATCAATTGCCCTAGCAAATCCAAAAGAACAATAGCTATGGCTACTGAGGGTGCACAGATTCGACACCAATCCCAGATTTCAGATCAACTGGATTCTGTCACACAAACTTTGTTTTCTCTGGCTCATGGTGAAGAGGGTATGTTGACTCAACATCCTCATTTTGTGGTGCCTATCACATTGCAATGTGGTGATCGTAAAATTTCAACTACAGCTATGATAGATTCTGGAGCAGGCGGAAACTTTATGGACATTAAATTTGCATCAGGAAATAGAATTCAGTCTATCCCTAATACTTCACCTGTGTTAATGGAGACAGTAGACGGTTCTCCACTTACGTCAGGCCCGGTTACACATGAGACTGTGCCCTTAAAGTTGACTCTGGAAGTGAATCACTATAAGGCTATATCTTTCCACCTAATTTCCTCAACACAGTTTCCAGTGATTTTGGGGGTACCTTGGCTTGCTCTGCATAACCCACAGATTGATTGGAAGATCAGAACGTTGTCCTTTCCTTCAGAACACTGCTTAATGAATTGTCAACCCTCTAAGGTAACACCAGTTGCCACAAAAATTAATGAAATGGTTGCTACAAACTTGACTAAGCTTTCTCTACAATATCGGGATTTTGCAGATGTCTGTGATAAGAAGAATGCTGATCAGCTTCAACCCCACAGGCCTTATGATTGCCCAATAGAGCTGTTGCCTTGGGCTGCTATCCCATTTGGCCGTATATATTCCCTTTCTGAGCCTGAATTGAAAGCTCTTTGTGAATACATACAAGAAAATCTTGCCAAAGGCTTTATTCGACCATCTACTTCTCCAGCAGGAGCTCCTATATTCTTTGGAGAAAAGAAAGATGGCAGCCTACGATCATGCATTGATTACAGGGACATTAATAACATCACTGTTAAAAACTGCTACCCCTTGCCTCTCATTCCTGAACTTTTGGAGAGACTTCGCTCAGCTAAAATATTTACGAAGCTTGATCTTCGGGGGGCATATAATCTGGTTCGCATAAGACCAAATGATGAATGGAAAACAGCTTTCAGAACCAGGTACGGGCATTACGAATATCTAGTAATGCCATTTGGGCTGTGTAATGCCCCTGCAATTTTCCAGCATCTTATCAATGATGTACTACGAGATCTCCTGGATCAGTTTGTTGTGGCATATTTGGATGATATCCTAATATTTTCTGATAATCTTAAAAACCACAGAAAACAGGTCCGTATAGTTCTGGAGCGCCTTCGTACCCACCACCTATACATTAAACTGGAAAAATGTGAGTTTGAACAAACAAATTCAATTCCTGGGGTATGTAATAACTACCAAAGGTTTAAGTATGGATGCAAGTATAATTAAAGCTGTGCTGGACTGGCCCATCCCCAAGAATGAAAAAGATATTTAGAGATTTGTGGGGTTTGCCAATTTTTACAGGCGTTTCATTAAGAATTTCTCTGCCGTTGTTTCACCGATCACTGAACTTACACGTAAAGGGACTCCTTTTCAGTGGTCTGATAAGGCTGATACCGCATTCTCCCGATTAAAGACTCTTTTACATCTGCCCCCGTCCTGGTACATCCTCAACCAGAATTACCATTTATTGTGGAAGTTGATGCTTCTGATTCAGCTGTTGGTGCTATACTGTCTCAAAGGACTGGACCTAAGATGCTGTTACATCCGTGTGCCTTCTATTCCCGCCAGATGGTGCCAGCAGAAAGAAAGTATGACATAGGGAATAAAGAACTATTGGCTATAAAAGCTGCCTTCACCGAATGGAGACATCTCTTGGAGGGAGCTACCCATCCAATTACTGTCCTCACAGATCACAAAAATCTGGAATGTATTCGATCAGCTAAGAGACTGTCAGCCAGACAAGCACGCTGGTCCCTATTCTTCTCGAGGTTTAATTTTTTTGGTTACATACCGTCCTGGCTCCAAGAATGGTAAGGCGGATGCCTTGTCTAGAATAGCTGACCCCCTCCATACTACTGTAACCAAGACCACCATCTTGCCAGAGGATAAATTTACATTTCCTTCTTATCTGATGTCTCGCATTAAAAAGGGCTACGCTGAAGATCCAGTTCTTCGTGATCCACCTCGTGATCTCCATATGACGATGCTTAATGGGTTTTGGATTTTTCAACAACGTCTGTTTGCTCCGGAGTCAGTGCGACTGGACCTTTTACGTCTCTACCATGACTCAAAACCAGCAGGTCATCCAGGAATCTGAAAGACTTAAGAGTTACTTGCCCGATCCTTTTGGTGGCCGAAGTATTATGAGGATGTTAAGAAGTATGTGTCCTCTTGTGATGTATGTACCAGACATAAGACTCCTCGCTCATCCCCTGTTGGCTTGCTTCAGCCTCTTCCGATTCCTCATCGTCCCTGGGGATCTATATCCATGGACTTTATCGTCAAACTACCTCCCTCTAAGGAACACACTACCATTCTTGTTGTTGTGGACAGGTTAACTAAGATGGGTCATTTCATACCAGCTTGTGGTCTCCCCTCAGCGAAACAGACGGCTGACCTGGTTATTCGGGAAATATTTCGCTTGCATGGAGTGCCTGATGAAGTAATTTCTGACAGGGGAGTGCAGTTTACATCTCGTTTTTGGAAACATTTTTGTTCTAATCTAGGTATTAATGTAAATCTGTCGTCAGCTTTTCATCCACAAAGTAATGGACAGACTGAGCGAACCAACCAGACTTTGGAGCAATATTTGCGGTGCTATATAAGTTACCTGCAGGATGACTGGCTGGATTTTCTACCCACGGCGGAGTTTGCCTATAACAATGCCCAACTCTGCTCCACTTCTTTGAGACCATTTTTTGCCAACTATGGTTACCATCCAACCTTTCTAGTGTCTCCCAATTACTACTTCCATTCCTGCAGTCACTGATCGGCTAACCACCTTACGAGATTCCCAAGACCTGTTGAAGGAGACTCTTTCGAAGGCTCAGGAATGTTACAAGAGAGCTGCTGATAGGCATAGAACGGAGGCCCCAGTTTATCATGTTGGTGACAAAGTTTGGCTGTCAACAAGGAATCTTAAGCTTAAGGTTCCTTCTCATAAATTGGGTCAGAGGTTCATGGGACCTTTTGAGATCATCGCTCAGATCAATGCTGTCACTTTTCGTTTGCAACTTCCAGATTCCATGAGAATACATCTGGTGTTTCACTTTGCACTGCTGAAACCTTTCCATGTTAACACTTTCCCTGGCCGAGCCCTGCCTGCCCCACCTCCAGTCCTCGGGGATGATGAGGATGAATACGAGGTGGAGAAAATTCTGGACTCCAGGATCTTCCGCAACAAGCTTCAGTATCTGGTCCGCTGGAAAGTCTATGGTGAGGAGGAGAGTTTGTGGGAATCAGTGGACAATATTCACGCTCCTGATCTCCTTCGGTCCTTTCATGTGCAGTACCCTGCTAAACTGGGTAATAGGGCATCCAGAGGCTGCACCTATAGAGGAGGGGGTAATGTGAGGAATTGACTCTGCTGGCTTTTGAACCCTGGTCCCCAGGCTGCTGAACCTCTTCCCTACCACTGCGCCAGCCTGCCTTTGTGAATTTCATTGAGATCTGATAACCTTGACTCTGCTAGCAATAGTATCAGTGCCTAAGTCTGGTCAGCTGTGCTTGGTCAGGTGTTTGGTCCTTGGCCTATATAAGGCACTTCCTGTCAATGTACCTTGCCAGATTATTGTGGTTCCTGTTCCCTTCAATATTGCTGACCTAGGCTTCTGGTCTCCAAAACCTTGTGATTCCTATATGATTACAATAGTATTGATTGTATGTTAGATAGAGGGGTATTGTATTTTATTAGTATTGTATGTATTTCCTTTTCAGGTGTGTAATTTTTTTTCTGTATTGTGTGGGGGGGGGGTGTTTAATGTATTTTCTTATTTTCTGTAATGTTCCTTTTTTTATTTTTTGTGATATAGATTTTTTTATTTTTGGTGACTTTAGTTTTTTTTATTTTATGTAAATAGAATGGTGGGCGGTTATTAGTGGGTACGTAGGTAGTGTAAGTAGGTAGTGTAGGTGTTAATAGGTTAGTGTAGATGGGGTTAATTTAGATTTAATGGTTTATTGGAGGGCTATAGGGCAGTGTAGTGTTTATACTTAGTGTCATGATGGTACTGGAGATCCCTCATAGCACTTAAGGGGTAATGTTAGGCTTCTAACTGTCCCATGAGGGTCTTTAAATACCCTTATGGGACTAATGGGGTTAAATAGAGGCTTATGATGGTCTGTATAGACCCCCATAAGAGAACGGGTTAAAATGGTGTAGTGCATATACTTTGGGTCATGAGGGTCCTGGATGACCCTCATGGCACATATAGTGTTATTACATTTGTTTATTAGGGGTCTATATAGTTGAGGCCCACAGTACACTCACATTGTGTGGCAAACAGCATTTAAACTATTTTTTTTATTGCCCCATCATTTTTGACGGGCAAGTTGCTAGTTATTAAAAATGATCTCAAGCACAACCCTTTCTTTCCTAGCTATTGCTGACTAGCATGAAGGGATTCCAGTAATTCCTTGCATTTACCAGTTATTACAGGTAATTTATTCAAGACTTCTCCATAGTCAATGCACCCATCATGCCTATGACAAAGAAGGAAGCAGATTACTGGAGTTAGTTACCACAAGCACATGTATCATTCTTCAGACTCCAAAAAGCATTTAATTCAAGAAACATTATGGTACCACAACATTTTTTCAAAAAACTGGGCAGAAATATTAAACTATAATTTCCTTTTTAGATGTATCAAATGGAGCATTCTGCTATGCATTCCACCAACCACAGTTCTGTGTTTATCTGTGTATATTTTCAAATGGCTTCTTTCATAACTTTATTACACTATTCATCATTGTGTTCCACTGAACAGAAATATTATCTCCCATTCCTGTTCACATATACCACCACATATGCCACACTATGAAAACTTTTAAGCATTTCCCATGCATATGCTCATATTGCCTGTGTACGCATTGCCCCTAGCACATGTTGCGTTAGCCGCACATGTGCACTGCGCATTGCGCGCTGGGGAGGGAGGGGAGGTGGATAGAAGAAAGACACACATGAGGAGGGGAGCCATCAGCTTAAGAAGAGACAATGAGTGTTTCAGCGTGATCTGAGAGGAGAAAGAGACAGAGCTCCTGAACAGGACCTGGCAGACTTACAGAGTGGGTGCCAAAGCAGCACGGGAAGCTGCCTTTAAGAGCATCAGTCTGTGTGACTGCAACAAGATTTACTAGAGAGGCTGTTTGCTCTAAGAGGAGAGGACCTGCAGAGGATCCATTGCAGCTGAGAGAGACTGGACTGTGTGAAAAGGTATTGTTTTACCTGCAGACTGAGAAGCGGTCTCTGGGCTAGTCAGGGTGTTCCTGAAAATAAGCAAGCCAGTTTGTGTAGATGTTTCTTTTATGCTGAAGTTAAGCTACTGTTTGTTTTGAAACCCTTTATTTAAGCAAAGATAAAAGTATATCAGGACTCAGTGGTTTATGGGAAAATCACAGGAGCAACCGGTAGCCAAAGGCCGGCCCTGTCACAATATATATATATATATATATATATATATATATATATATATATATATATATACATAAAATAAATAGAACGCCTGTGTTTTTTACACTGCATTCTGGAAAGCTGAGCAAGGACATACAAATGCTTTAAGATTATGCCTGCTGTATTACACAGGTTTTATGCAAAGCCAAGGTTGGATTATACACAAGCTGGGAATCCTATCCATGTACAGCTGTTTCAAGCTTACTGGCCATCATCAACATGGAGTAGGAAACCATCTTGTGTTGTGGACCTTATGAGTAGGTAGTTCACCACAACAATCATTTATAATATGGTAGGGAAAAGAGTGATAGAAGCCCTCCACCGTACTATAGTACAGTAAATAAAATAGTACATTTGTGTTCACATCTAAATGTCTAAAGCAAGTTAAAAAAACTGTTTCCAGCTCAGAATTCAGAGAGAAACAGTTATTACACTGCATTCTGGGAAGCTGAGTGAAGCATTTGTGGGCACATTTGCATGTCCCTACACACACACACACACACACATATATATATGTATATATATATATATGTATGTGTATGCATATATGTATGTATATGTGTATATATATATATATATATATATATATATATGTATGTGTGTGCATGTATGTATGTATATGTGTGTATATATATATATATATATATATATATATATACAGTGCCTTGCAAAAGTATTCACCCCCCTTGACTTTTTACCTATTTTGTTACATTACAGCCTTAAGTTTAATGTTTTGTTAATCTGAATATTATGTGATGGATAAGAACACAATAATCTAAGTCGTGAAATATATACATAAACATTTTTTTAGAAATTGAATGTGTGTATGTATTCACCCCCTTTACAGATATTCTTGAGCAAAACCTGTATCACTCTGTGCGTTATTTGATCCAACTTTTCATTTTTTTATTACAAAAAATAAATACATAATACATTACACAATTAAACAAACAAAAGGACAAAAATAAGAAAAACAAATTAAGGGTACAGGTTGCATAGAAGTATATACAAATTTACAAGCTCACATATCGAAACATTTGGAAAGGTCGTATACATTAAGTTGATGGATGGTAATAATTATCCCAGATAGCCCAGCTATTGCATTTAGACAAAACAATACCTAAAGCTGATATATCTCTTTCCAATTCTCTATTTTTTTCAAGGGTTGTTATTACTTTGTTTAATGTTGGAATTACCGTAACTCTGTTTTCCAACGTTTAGCTATCAACCATTTAACCACTAGAAATACTTGAATGATAAAGGCCTTTTCTTCTAATTTAAACCCATCGTCAATAATGTGTAACATTGCAATTTCGCACAAGGTTTCAATGGTTTTGTCACAACATTTAGAGATGAAATCAAAAACAGAGTTCCATAAATTCCTAATGTGTTCGCAGTCCCACCAAATATGTTTATGGAAACCCTGTTGGTTACAAAATCTCCAGCATACCCCTAACTCTGGGTCTTTGTTGATCAGTGCTACTTTAAGTGGGACAAAGTACCATCTCTGCACCACTTTAAAATAGATTTCTCTGTATGATTGATATTTAATAATTGTATGTGAAAAAATAAATAGGCCAGCTTTCTAGTGTAATAGAATTACCACATTCTTTCTCCCATTTCTGCATGGCTGGGGTTTTCTCCAAAATTATCTGGTTTTTTAGTGTGTATGAAACTCCCAGAATTCAGCGTAACCAGTGAGACCAGGATGCAGGTAAAATTTGGGGCTGAAAGAAAAACAATAAAAATACGTTATGAGGGACCTATAGAACAGAGAGGGAGGGAGAGGGAGGGAGAGGGAGGGAGAGAGAGGGAGAGGGAGGGAGAGAGAGGGAGAGAGAGGGAGAGAGAGGGAGAGGGAGAGAGAGAGAGGAAAATGCCAAGACATGTGGGAAGGAGGAGATCTAGGCAAATTATGCAGGCCTTAAAAGGGGAAAGGGGGAGGAAAGCCAGGCAAGATAAAGTAAACATTTGTAAGAGTTTAAACTAATGTTAGAAATAATTCTATGTCATCAAATATAATAACAAGCATATAGTAGAAATATTAATAAAAGATATTGGCTCCTGGGATGATGCAGCTTTCAAAGTCTTCGCCATACCTGATGGTGTGTATGAAATTCCCAGAATTAAGCGTAACCAGTGAGGCCCACTGCGACCAGGATGCAGGTAAAATTTGAGGCTGGTGGTGTGTATGAAACTCCCAAAAGTCAGCGTAACCAGTGAGGCCTACTGAGATCAGGATGCAGGTAAAATTTGGGGCTTAAAGAAAAACAATAAAAATACGGTATGAGTGACCGATAGAACAGGGAGGCAGGGAGAGAGAGAGAGAGAGAGAGGTATAATAATAACAAAGATAAAAAGATATCTAAAACTAATGCAGTAAGTGAGTAGAGATAATATATATTGTCATATTATATTGTAAGTTATAAGTCACAATATCAGATATTTAGAAATTCTGCTAAAGTAGAATGTCAAATCATTAATACTCAACCTATATTCATTTAATACATCATGAGATATCTTTACATACAATTCTGTATATTTGTAGCTTTATAATAATACAATGAGACTTATTTAATAATATTTTCTAATTCAATAATATGTTTTTTTTTAACAATAGACATGATCTCCATGACTACCGGAGACTATAAAGGGATGTCCACTAGTCATGGCGGTAACCCCTGAAGAAAGTGAGAAACGTGCGTCGGGTTAGACCCAGCAACGTGAGACGCGGGTTAGTGACATCATCGCGAGGCGTCCTAACCACGATCTCCACGCTAGTGTGCTGCTCCTTGTCTTTTGGACATAGTGTAATATAATCACTACGATATACACTTAGAAACAAGTCCTTAAGATGTACAGCACCATCAACAGGCTCTAATTATAAGAGTTTACTTAAGATTGTAGAAAATTATTTCAGGAAAACTAATATAAGAAGATAAGCACTTTGATAACACCGTTTGAATTAAGTCAGATATACAGCTGACTCTATATAAGCACTTTAGATCCACTATATTTAGCACTTGCACTTTCATTAAGATAGCACCAAAAATATTTTACAAGCACTCAATATACAAAAGTGCTAATCAGCTTAGCAAGTTATAATTATACAATCCCTTATAGTATTGCAGCGTCTAAATATTTTAAGATTTTCATTAAGATATTAAAAGTTATGTTTTAATCATTTATTTAGGTCTCTTTAAGATAATTGTAGGAGTGCACTACAAGAGGGAACTTTTCCTATTAGTTTTTTAGTGTATGTTTTGGGCCTTTTTACCCACATACCCTATGATATACTGCTTTTCCTCTGTATTATATTAATATTATTTATAGTTTATAGTTGAAATTAAATTTGATTTAATTGAGATTTTATGTCACTGATCTATATAAAAACATCTCTGATGTGGGGGAAAACAAATCTACATATCATATTGTTTTCAACATTATTAACAAAGAAGTATGTTTCTCCTTTGCTGTGAAACCAGTAAATATGACCTGATGCAACAATTTATATTTAAAAGTCACATGATTATTTAAATGAAGTGTTCCTGTGAATAATTAAGGTGTCACATAAGTTCAGAATAAATACACCGGTTTCTGGAAGGCCACCAAATTTCTTAAAGAGAATATCCAAACAAATAGCATCATGAAGACAAAGGAGCTAAAAACAACTCTGTGGTAAAGTAATGGAGAAGTATCATTTAGAGTGGGTTAAATCCCAACAAGAAATAATTCCTGAGTAAACCATCATTCTTGATGATCACATATATAGTTGTGAGCGTACGAGTTGTTGCTAACGCTGCGGGCTCGCATAGCGAGCCTAAGGCCCTTGCGAAGCGAGGGCAGTGGCCGAGGGTCTCAGTTGCTGGCATGGAGCGCCGTAGGCGCTCCATGCCAGCACCTGAGGACCTCGCAAAGCGAGGGCCGCAGTTGCTGCCATGGAGCAGTTGCTGTCACGTCGCAAACTGCGAGGGCAGTGGCCGAGGGTCTCAGTTGCTGGCATGGAGCGCCGTAGGCGCTCCATGGCAGCACCTGAGGACCTCGCAAAGCGAGGGCCGCAGTTGCTGCCATGGAGCGCCGAAGGCGCTCCATGCCAGCAACTGCGACCCTCGCAAACTTCACGTCGCAAACCAAACAGCACGACACACACATTACGACACTCGCAAACAACATACGACACACGTTCACACACATTACGGCCTCGCAACACTCGGACGCAACTCGCGAACATTACAAAATGTAAAACACAATACATACACACAGCACATACATAAAAACCTTACCTACACCAAGAGGGAGCACCCAGGACCTCAAAAATACAACTTACACCTCGATTTTACTCAAAATAAAACAGTTTAGAGACTAAAAAAAAATCTAAGCGAGAGAAAAAATGGCCGCCGAACAAAACGAAAACGAGGCTACAGCACTCTAAACTCGCAAAACACCACAAGAAACTCGCAAAACACCACAACAAACTCGCAAACCGCAACAAACGACCTACGGATATTCATACCACACAGTGCACACATTCAGCATGCTTACACAGCAGCTCCACACCACTAATGCTGCAGCAACATCAACACAGATTGCCAGCTCTTCATCACAATAGGTACAGTATATTCATTTAGTAATGTATTACATATTTCATTATTATACACCAAACAGCATTAGCTACCTTACAATTTCATTGCCGTCATTTTTTGACGGGCAATTCGCTAGTCAAATAATAATTTAGAAAACAATAATAGGATTGAGTGTTAACTCATTGGCCAGCAAATATTTTATATACTTTTTCAATGAGAGTCTAATCAGGATTTGTAATACATTATGTTGTTGATATAGTAATCACTTTCCTCAATTATTATATCCAACAAAAACGAATAATGCTGCAGAATATTCCACTAGATCGTAAATAAGTAGCCATCTAATAAAGTATGCAGAAGTAGACTGGCACATTTTAGTCTAGCATCCTAGTTGAGTCTGTAAACATGGTAGAACCAATTTAAAAGTAGACAGAAAACCCCACTAATATTTTGATTGATAAGGGAGCTTGAATATTGCAACCAGATATTTTTGCTCTAATGTTTCTGCAGATCTGTTATTGCAATGACTTGTAATATTGATATTGAATGACACCTATTTACTTCTTTACTACAGCTCCATGATAGATAGGCTGCTAAGTCAGATGCCTACTGTGATCATAAGTGCATCTCTGCCCTTCTTGTTAAAAATCGAACATGTTTCACCAACAAGCTTTTTCATAGTACAGGAAAATAAAAAAAGGCACCTTTTGAGCTGTTAATGATTTAAAGCACCAGTCAACAAATAATCTCAGACTTTTAAATCACATAGGGCCTCATTCTATTATCGGCCGTAGGAGATGCAGGGCCGCAAGGATCAGCCGCAAGCTATTCGCCTATTCTATTCCCTTCCGGCCCGGGATTCCGGCAGGCTTGCGGTCGGCGCCTTGCTATCCCTTGCGGCCGCACGCGCCGGAGGAAAGCCTTTGATCTTAAACGGCCGCAAGAGTTTCGGCAGTAAAAAAATCCTGGTTGCTATTCAATTTCTCCGGGAAACCTCTCTGCAAGGCTAAAACCGAGCCGCAGCTTACTTGCAGCAAAAAGGTCCCGCAGGCACACAATTAAGCACATTTTAAAGCCATAATAAAGCCATCCTGCACTCTTATGAGACTATAAAGTGATTGTAGGTGTTAGCATTAATAGCACAACATTCCCCTACACTCAAATCCGTAAATAATTTTTTTTTAAATTTATGTCACATATCCATGTAAAAAGTCCAGAGGGCTTGGAGCACCTCAGACCCGCCCACGCTGCGGCCGGAAAATAAACAGTTAATGTAATCTTGGATTTGGGCTGATGTGCAAGCTTGAGAGGGGGTTGCTATTAATCCTCATGTCCCCCATAATGATCCCTAGAATTTACAGAGCTTTACAGTGCCGTCTTGAATTTATTTTTGCATTTAAAGATTTCTGAGCTTACGGCCGATTGCAAGATATACAGCCAGCCGTAAGGGGATATCCTTGCGGCGCCGTATAATTGAATTGCAAGGTAACGGGAGCCCCGCAAGGAATCGCAGCTTTGCGGCCGATTTACGGCCGATAATAGAATGAGGGCCATAGTGTGTGAGTTTGTCTTGAGTATGTCAACAAAAGTTATGATTCTTACAACATATATAAATTCATATCAATATGATGTTTATAATATACTGTGAAATTACTGCAATACACCTCGTAGGTTACATGACAGATAACAAAGAAATTATATTGTAGGATGAATAGATAACATTGTAGATGTTTTACAGAAAAGTATACTAAGAACTGAAGGGACTTAAACACTAAACAGCTTAAAACTTAGCCATACAACAATGTTAAGCAAGTTCTACTTATGTAACATCTACATTTAAAGTGTATTCAAGTGACTTTTGTTGTAAACCAAGTAAAATATGAAAGAGGACAGTCCATAACAGGACAGTTCTAATAGTGTATCTTGTAACTGTCTGCAATTTATGACCCATATTCATCCCAGAAGTTAAAACTGACTGTACTGGTTGTAGAAATCAACACATTTTAATAAAAGAACTGTTAGTGATTATTAAAGACTAGTAACTTGCCCTTCAAACGGTATCATAGATTGTTATCTTGAATTGGCTGTGCTCACTCTCTCTATGAACTCTCTCTTTCTCCCTGTGTGTTCTTTTTATTTGTGCTTTCTCTCTCTCTCTCTCTCTGTGCTCTTGCTTTCTCTCTCTGTGCGATCTCTGTTCTCCTGTGCTCTCTCTCTACCTGTGCGCTCTCTCTCTCTGTGGGCTCTCTCTTTCTCCCTGTCTGCTCTCTCTCTCTGTGCTCTCTTGCTCTCTCTGTGCACTCTCTATGCACTCTCGCTCTCTCTCTCTGTGTACCTTCTCTCTGTGCTCTCTCTATCTCTCTGTTCATTCTCGCTCTCTGTTCTCTTCCTCTCCCTGCACTCTTTCTGTGTGTGCTCTCTCTCTCTCCCTGTGTGCTCTCTCCCTGTGTGTTCTCTCCCTGTGCACGCTCTCTCTGCCTGGGAACTCTCCCTGTGCGTGCTATCTCTCTCCCTGTATGCTTTGTCTGTGCACTCTCACTGTGCGCTCTCTCTCTCCCTGTATGCTCTGCCTGTGCACTCTCCTCATGCGCTCTCTCTCTCTCCCTGTACGCTCTGCCTGTGCACTCTCCCTGTGTATTCTCTATCTCTGTCTCTCCCTATACTCTCTTCCTGTGCAATGTCCCTGGGTACACTTTCTGTGCTTTCTCTCTGTGTGCGCTCCCTGTTTCTGCCCGTGCACTCAGTCTGCATGCTGTCTCTGCCTCTGTGCTGTCTCTGTCTCACTCTCTGAGGTGTGTAATGGCTGCTTTTATCTTGAATCTCAAGGCCCGCCCCCTGATGATGTCATGACCCCGCCCCTTTGATGACATCAGGGTTACATGCAATGAAAACTAATATAGTGACTAACGAATTGCCCGTAAAAAAATGACGGCAATGAAATTGTAAGTTACCTAATGCTGTTTGGTGTGTAGTACTGAAATATATAATACATTAATAAATGAATATACTTTACCTATTTTGAAGCATTGTGTTGAAGAGCTGACAATCTGTTTTGATGTTGCTGGAGCATTAGTGGTGTGGAGCTGCTGTGTAAGCGTGATGAACGTGTGCAGTGTAATAGTGTGCGTGCGCGAGACGAAACCTTTAGCGTAGTCGTGTACTTCCGCATTGGCGTAAAATGGCGGGTAATGTGTGGTATGCGTCTTAGAGGAATATCCGTAGGTCTTTTGTGGTGTTTTGCAAGTTTCTTGTGGCGTTTTGCGTGTTTAGACTGCTGTAGCCTCGTTTTTGTTTTGTTCGATGGCCATTTTTTCTCTCGCTTAGCGAATTTTTTAGTGTCTAAAATCTTTTATTTTGAGTTAAATGAAGGTGTAAGTTGCTTTTTTGAGGTCCTGGATGCTCCCTCTTGCTGTAGGTAAGCTTTTTATGTATGTGCTGTGTGTATTTATTGTGTTTTTAATGTTTTCATGTTCGCGATTGTTGCGAGGTCGTAATGTGTGTCTCGTATGTTGTTTGCATTGCAAGCTAAAGTTTGCGAGGGTCGTAGTTGTTGTGTCTTGTTGTTTGCGTTGCGACGTAAAGTTTGCGAGGGTTGCAGTTGCTGGCAAGGAGGCCTTCGCTTTGCGAGGGCCTCAGTTGCTGCTTCGGCGCTCCATGCCAGCAACTGAGGCCCTCGCCCGCTGCCCTCGCTTTGCGTGGGCTGCGGGCTCGCTACGTGAGCCCGCAAGCGTGAGCAACGGCTCTGGCTGGCTCGCCTGCTCACAACTATATATCTGATTGTATTTATCTCTGAAGATTGTGCACTGTAAGTAGAGATAAAATGAAAATCACAATCCTTCTTTTCAGTTGATGCTAGGAATAATTAGATCATTTCTGTTTGAATTTAAAGCCTTCTGATATATTTTTTTAGGTCATATTCTTTGTAACCTCATTGTAAATAATGCTGTTTCAAAGTCCAAATAAAAATATATATATAGAAAATGTATCTATCAATGAAGTTTAAATATAGATTACATTTTTTTCTTTGGACTGGAAACAAGGAGCCTCATTCAATTTGAAGCCTGCATCTAGCTGTATACAGGCCGTATGTTTGCGGGCTTGCTGCTGGCTCGCACTCTGCTAAAATTCTAATGCTATTCAATCGAACAAGCCCGCAAGTTAAGGGCCGAAACCAAGACCGTAAAATACCCATTTAGAAACAGCCGATAGAAAATGAGTCATCATCAGGTCAGTAAAACGTGGAGGTTACATGTCAATCAATTAGCATTTTGGGGTTCGATATGCAATCATAGTCGCAAAACACGAAATAATAAAAATGAATGCCGATACTGTTCTAGTCTGTCAGTGGCCTGATATGTATTAACTCATTGATTCCAGAGATCAATATAACCCCAGATTGAAACCTAAAACAAAATGTTTTTTGATTGCCGATTTGCAAGCTTGAGACTGTTGGCCAATTCATTCTAATGTCTTTCATTATTTACAGTGCAGTAGTGATTTTTTATTTGCTTTCACAGTGCTATGGATATGTCTTTAACCCCTTTGTGGGTCCTCTCTTGTACTCATAGGATTTCCTTATACATTTGCCATGTATGGGTGTGAAAACATTTACGGGCTTGGAGAATTGTAGCAATTGAAAAGCGATTTGCGATTTTAGCGATTGTAACTCTTGCGGATGTGAAAGATCAAAGGCTTCGATAGGATGTAAGTTCCGGGTTTAACAACCGCAAGCCGTTTTTCACGAGACCCCTTTTTGGAAATAGTAGAGGACATAACCTTAAGGACATAACGGTGAAAGGTTATTTTTAAATCTCAGAAACCATGGAAACCACTTTTACAGGGTCCATACAATGTGAAGGTTGTACCATTTGCCACCAAAGGAAGAAACACAATGACAGTTGTTGTAGATAGGATGAATAGAAGTTACAGAATTAGACAATCCATAAATTGCTTGAGGTCGAAAAAAGACTTTTAGCCCATCATGTTCAAACTTTTAAGATCTCCTCTGATCAGCAATATGCGGATTAGTTGTTAATTGATCCAAAGGAAGGCAAACAGAAAAAATCCCAAGTGAAACTTTGTCAATTGACCCCAGATACTGACGACTGGACTCCTCCCTGGATCAATACTCCCTCTCTAATTATCCAGGATATCCCTAAATACCCTTTTTATTTAAAAATATATCCAATCCCTTTTTAAAGTTATCTATTGAATCCGCTGTCACCACCTCCTTTGGTAGAGAATTCCACAGATTAACCACCCTTACTGTGAAGAACCCTTTTCTTTCTTTAAGGTGGAATCTTTTTACTTCTAACCTCAACGGATGACCTTGTGTCAATTGAAAACCTCTTGGCGCAAAAAGCTCCCTTGACAAATCTTTATACTGACACTGGATGTATTTATATAGGGTAATCATATCCCCTCGTAGATGCCTTTTTTCTAGATTAAATAAGTTTAATTTGGTTAGTCTTTCATCATAACTTAGCCCCTCCATTCCACTTATTAGTTTTTTTGTCCTTCTCTGTACATTTTCCAGTTCTAAAATGTCCTTTTTATGAAGTGGTGCCCAAAACTGTACTTGATATTGCAAATGAGGGCGTACTAGGGATTTGTATGGTGGTAGTATTATGTTTGCTTCCCTTGCTTCTATACCCTTCTTAATACATGCTAACAGTTTATTTGCCTTTGCAGCTGCTGCTTGACATTGAGAACCGTAACGTCGGTGGTTGTCCACAAGCACTCCCAAATCCCTTTCAATATCTGAAACCTCTAGATTTGTTCCATTAAGTTTATAAATTTAAACCTTCCCAGGTGCATAACCTTACATTTATTCGTATTAAATCTCATCTGCCATTTTCTCTAATTTATGCAAATCCCTTTGGAGGCAAAGTATGTCATTTTCTTATTTAATTACCTTGCACAACTTTGTGTCATCAGCAAAAATGGAGACACTACTTTCCAGTCCCACCTAAAAAGGAGAAGACCTTATACTGAGCCCTGAGGAACCCCACTTACCACATTAGTCCAATCGGAGTATGTTCCATTTCATATTATTTGTGATTACTAAATCCAAGATAGCCTCATGTTGTCCAATTGTCAGTGGACACCCTAGATCCAAAAAAGTTTCTAGAATCCAGAAGATGAATTAGTCCTGGGACTTTAGGTTAAGCCATTAATACCTATAGGCTGAGACTAAACTAAACATGAAATAAAGTATTCTTCGGGGCCGATTTGCGAGATTGAGAATGTTGTGCTATTCATTCTAAGACCTAACATCACTTTCCCTTCTAATAAAAGTACAGTAGTGTGTGTGTGTATGTGCATTTACAGTGCTCTGGACATGTCATTAAGCCCTTTGCGAGTTTTCCTCGCTACCCACAACTTGTGGTTCAACTTTTGCCCGCCTTGGCGGCATGCTTAGCGAGGGTGACTCGGAGCAATTGAATAGCGATTTTCGATTTAAGAGATCATAACTCTTGCGGCTGTAAAAGATCAAAGGCTAGGAGGGGCCTTAACTTGCGATGTTATTGCAAGGAATCGCAGGCTGGAGCCCGTAACCCGATCGGAGCCCGCAAAAATACGGCAATTGAATAGCATAATAAGTTACGGACTCCAGTAACTTACGAAAACTTAATTGAATGAGGCTCAGTGTATGTCAGGCTATATATAATTTGTTCAAGTAGATTGGATCATGTATAAGGTATAAAATTATGAATATTATTTCCATTTTTAGCACTACTATTTTTACTGAGTTAATATATGAAAATATTATACTGTTTCTTTAAGCCTCCATTACATTTTTAAAGTAAAAACCAATTTGAATGTTAACAAAAACAGATTTGTATATCCGAGGAGGACAGCAGTTGCAGAGAAATGTGGTTATTTTATGAAAACATTTCTATTTAGTTAAAGATTGTTGTCAAGGAAATGTTTCATAAAAAGAAATGAAAATATGGAAAATTACCGTTATTTGATATTAGAGAAAAGAAGGTTCAGAGAAAATAAATATTGTTTGCACTAAGGGGAAATCCTTACTAAATATACATAATTACCATATACCATGTGAAAATAAAAGTAAAAAGAGTAAATCACAACCCGTGTTGCTTAAAAATGACTTAAAAAAGAAGATGAGGAGTAAAAAACAAGCATTTAAATTATATAAACAAGAGGGGACAGAGACTGCTTTACGTAAGTACAAGGAAATCAACAAGTCTTGCATAAGGGCTATTAGACTGGCTAAAATAGAAAATGAAAAGTTAGTTGCAAAAGAGAGTAACATTAACCCTAAATTATTTTTTAAATATATTAATGGAAAGAAGGCCAGGAAGGAAGCTATAAGAACATTACAATGTGACACAGGCCATCTGATAATTAGTGACCAGGAAAAGGCAGATGGGCTATATCAATGATTTTCTTCTGCATACACAAGGGAGTTACCAGTGTTGGGCCACTGCAACAAAACAGGGCTACAATATTTTCATCTAACGCAGGAAGAAATTCAAAAGAGGTTGGAAAAAATGGTAATATAGCCCCAGGTCCTGATGGAGGAAACTGGGCTCTGTAATTGCAAAACCATTATATCTAATTTTTCAAGATTCACTCAACACATTGTCTCTATCAGTTGACTGGAGAAAAGCAGAGGTGATACCTATATTTAAGAAGGGAGCAAGAGCAAATCCAGGAAATTATACTGTAGACCTGTAAGCCTCACTTCTGTAGTCGGAAAGCTCTTAGAAGGGTTAATAAGGGATATACAAGAACATGTCTATTTAAACAAGATCAAAAGTAGGAGACACATGGATTTATGAAGGATAGGTCATGTCAAACAAACCTAATTAGTTTCTATAAAGAGGTTTGTAGATACTTGGATCAAGGCAACTCAGTGGATGTAGTCTTTTTGGATTTTGCAAACGCTTTTGATATAGTGCCACATGGGAGACTATTTAGCAAACTAAGGGATACAGGAATTGCAGTAAATATCTGCTCAGGGATTGAGAGCTGGCTAAAAGATAGGAAGCAAAGCATTGTTGTATGTGGTAAGTTGGGTTCCTCAGGGCTCAGTATTAGGTCCTCTCCTTTTTAACATATTTATTAATGACTAAGAAGTAGGATTGGAAAATATTGTCTTAATTTTTACTGATGACACGAAGTTGTGCAAGATAATTAAAACAAATAATGATGCACTTTCCCTCCAAAGGGATTTGCATTAATTAGAAAAATGGGCGACTAAATGGCAGATGAGATTTAATATGAATAAATGTAAAGTTATGCATCTGAGAAGGAAAAATAGCCATGTAATTTATAATCTTAATGGAGCAAATCTAGGGGTATCAGATATTGAAAGGGATTTGGGAGTACTTGTGAACAACCACCTAAGTAAAAGTGCTCAATGCCAAGCAGCAGCTGCAAAGACAAGTACATTATTAGCATGTATAAAGAAGGGTATAGAAGCAAGGAAAGCAAATATAATTCTGCCACTATGCATATCCCTAGTATGCCCTCATTTGGAATATGGAGAACAGTTTTGGGCACTACTTCATAGAAAGGACATTTTAGAGCTAGAAAAAGTACAGAGAATGGCAACAAAACAAATAAAGGGAATGGAGGGGCTAAGTTATGAAGAAAGACTAACCAAATTAAACTTATTTTCTCTAGAAAAAAGGGGATATGATTACCTTATATAAATATATCCAGGGTCAATACAAGGCTTTGTCAAGTGAACTTTTTGTGCCAAGAGATTTTCAACTGACAAAAGGACATCCTTTGAGATTAGAAGTAAAAAGATTTCATCTTAAAGAAAGAAAAGGGTTCTTCACAGTAAGGGTGGTTAATCTGTGGAATTCTTTACCAAGGGAGGTGGTGACAGCGGATTCAATAGATAACTTTAAAAAGGGATTGGATATAATTTTTTAAATAATTAGAGAGGGAGTGTTGATCCAGAAAGGAAATGGTAGTCAGTATCTGGGGTCAGGAAGGAATTTTATATTTTTTTCCCCTTTTGAGACAATTGGCAAAGTTTCACTTGGGGTCTTTTTTTGTTTGCCTTCAACTGGATCAATTAAAAAGGTTGAACTTGATGAACTAAAATTATTTTTTCAACCTCAATTA
Organism: Discoglossus pictus; assembly: GCA_027410445.1. Lineage (NCBI taxonomy): Eukaryota > Metazoa > Chordata > Amphibia > Anura > Alytidae > Discoglossus > Discoglossus pictus. Next base: position 127,254,958 of record CM050167.1, on the reverse strand, counting down.
CTATGTAATGATGTAACTAAAGAAGGATGTTATAATACTGTACTTCAGATACCCTTGAAATCCACTGGACAGGCACCTTGTTACAAAAGGAATCCTACTTAGGACAAGTAACTTTGGTTTAAGATAACGAGGCAAGGTAATCTCTTTTCTATTAAAAACACTTTAATTAATTACTATAAGCAAAACAAAGTGCTATTATTAAATGAATAACCATGTTTTCAAAAATGTATATATTTGTTACAGCAAAATACAGTACCTCATAAGTAACTAATGTTCTCTTACAAGATATATAAGCTTAGAGAACAAGAGGGTCAGAAATCCAGTCACATAAAGTAATTTCAGGGAGACATTTAAATTGCCAACCAAAAAACAGGGGTATAAACAGCCTTAATGACATGTACACCCACAAAAAGTTGGAAAGCAAAAAATTAAATTTTGTTGCAGTAAATCCTCAGAACGAATACAAATTATACTCAATAAACAATTTCATTAAAATTCGCAAATACATTAAAAGGTGATTAACCAATGACACAAAATAACTAGCTGCAATTGAACAGTAACAATAATTCATAAAACTAATAGCAAAGTTAGAGTATTCATAAATGTTCTCCCATCTCCACAGCTAAAAGTCATTTTCAGCCACCACTGTTCTTCATTGTGCAAAGACACGTAATCTCTACCACAAAGCCTAGTCTCCATGGTCATGTTTAGATTTAAGCACAAGGGAGCACTGTGAAATAAATGTTGGTTTTGCTTTCATACTTTTTGTGGAATCACGTGGCTCTGAGCCTCTTTACATCGCTCTTTTTCTCTTTTTTTGGTAAATTATATATAATTTATAGGGATGTTGACTCACGTCATAATAAAATAACCACATATGGTGAACCTACCATACAATAGATAGACATTTAAATAGTCATTGCTCAATCAATTTAATGAATATTCTTTAAATTGGTCACACTGTACTGGTTCATAATATATGTGATTTGGAATTATATTAAATCAGTTATTTGCTATGGAAAATATGTTCAAGTGTTTGCGAAAAAATGTCTCTTTACCAACAACTGCAAAATAATTTTGTCATGTATTATTGAAAATATATTTTTAGTTTGTTTAAATAAATTGCATTTATGTATTATATGTAAAACATATTTTTCTCATCTACATAGTAGCCTTATTGTTGGTTACTGTGTGCTAAATTGGCCTGAGTTTAATTTTGATATATTCTATGCCTCATTAGTAAATTACCAATCAATAGCATTAAGATTGTTGTTGTTGTTGTTGTCCAGTCCTTTAGTCGTGTCCGACTTTCATTGACCATATGGATGGAGCATGCCAAGCACATCTGTATGTGTTTTTGATTTGCTTATCCATATGGTTTTCTTGGAAAATATAGTGGAGCGGGTTGCCAGTTCCTTCTCCAGCGGACCGTGATTTGTCTGACCTCTATGATACTTCCTGCCCATCTGGGGTGAGCCTACATCTACTAGCTCACAGCTTCATTGAGGTATGCAAGCCCCTTCAACAGCACAAGGTAATGATCCAGAAGAGGAGCATTAAGATATAATATGATAAAGTCTTGGTGGTGTTAGTGTAGTATAATAAAGGAACACTGGAAAGTATACTTTTAAAGTATATTATTGAAAAAATATGAAGTTTGCTGCATATATGTGGCATGGTCCCCCAGCTTTCTCCTCCTTTCTCAACTTTTCCTCGGACTCCCCAATCACATGACAGTGGCATCATGTGGAACCTATGGAAATCCTTAGAGGAGGAGAAAGCAGGAACTCAAAACCACATAGTAAGACAACTGTATATGCAAGTTATCAAGCTGTGGCAAGTTTTTTTAATAAATACATTATTATCTTTAGATTATTATAAAGAAACTATCCACTTGCCAGTCAAAAAATGACGGTCAATAAAATTTGAAGCCATGGCAATGCTGTTTGGCACACAATGTTAAGCTTTTTATACTCTAAGGACCTTCGGTGCTCACAATGAGCTCCAACGGCACTCATTGCGAGCCTCTCCTCGCTTGTCCTTTGACTCCTCTCTCTATTTTTTTAAATACTAATTAATTCATTAATTGAATAACAAATTAATATAGTGTACCTTTTTTATAATTAATATATGTAACAATCAATAGCCTGAAGAGGTAACAATCTCTTTTTATTGTCCTGCAGCATATAATGTCCAGTTGGACTGTTGCTGGCCTGAGGAGATAGTGTTCTGAATGTTCCAACTGTGCATTACAAATATGCTGCATGCGCGAGGGCAAACCATTGGTTTTTTGTGTAAAGCTCTACTTTAGATGCGTAATGTTGTTAGTTGCAAGTTAGGATTGTAAAAAAGCGTTGTTTGTCTATGTACTACGCGGTTCGCGAGCATTTGCCGTCCTTTGTAATAGTGTATTTTGTACCTCGTACATTCCTGGGTGAAAGTGGTACGCGGTTGGCAGTGTTTTGCATGGTCCAGGGTTGTGTAGCCTCATTTACATTTTGTTTGGCTGCAATTTTTTTTCTCGCTTAGCCGATTTTCGAGTGCTGAATCTCAGCAAAATCAACCTAAATTTGCGTTCCACCTCACTCCCAGACATCCTGGTTGTTCCCCTGTGCTGTGTGTGATGTTTTTTGTTCTATTGTTTTTTGTATTTTGTGTGTTTTTAGTGTTTTTTGCTTTGCGCGGTTTGTATTTTTCCTATCTCGTTCTAACTCCTGTGTCTCGTATTTTTATTTTTTCTAACTCCCGTGTCTCGTATTTTAATTTTTTCTAAGTTCCGCGTCTCGTATTTTAATTTTTTCTAAGTCCCACGTTTGTCAACTGCTTGCAGCCTAAGCAGATCCCGCGTTTCATAAGTGTTTGGAGGCTAAGTCCCATGGCTCAATGCCTTTGGCGCTCCTTTCTGGCAAAGTTCCACGTGTTTCATTGCCTCCACTGTTTGCCTCGCTTCGCAAGGCTTGCAGGAAATGAGCGCAATGGCGCTCATCGCCCAAGTGCTGCAAATTTTGCAGGCAATGAGCGCCTTCGAAGCTCATCGCCTAAGTGCTGCGAGTTAACAGCTAGCCTCGTTATGCGAGGTTCACAGGCGATGAGCGCCAAAGGCGCTCATCACCTAAGTCGTACGCACCACAATAATAATAATTGGGAATTACTGCAATAATCAAGGTTACAAAACGCAGATACAATTCACGTGCAAGACGAAACCAGCAGTCTCCATAACACAAGAGAAGTCCCCCTCTTTGATAACAGATTGTAATAACAACTTTGAACAAAGAAAGAAGAGGGAGAGATCAAATCACAGTCTGTAATACAGCAAGCATGAGAAGCTTAGAAAACCAAACATTGGGTCCCTACAAATCATGAAAATATATTTCCAGTACAAAAGAAAAAGATAAGAAGGATAAAAAAAACGGTAAACAAGACTCTGTTAATATTAACACACTAATAGAGACACCAGTGACTGTTATTGACAGAAGGCCTCTGGATGAAGGAGGAACAACAGTTATTAATTTATCCAGATTTACCTTAAATGAGACACATAAGTTGCTTCTGACGAAAGGGCTATCATGTCTTGACGAGTGGTTCTGATTTGTTTACTAAGGTCAAGGACATTCATTTATTTGCCAGGAAATTAACCCTCAAAAATGATTTGCTCAAAAACAAGAAAAGGAGCTTAATAACCTGGGTGTCCTCAAAGAGGACGCGGAAACATTTGAAACAATGATGGCACTGGTTAATGAGCAAATACTAGAACAGGATTACTCAAAGGAAACAATGAGAAAACACAAGAGTAATTTCACATCAGAATTTAGACAATATGCCAATATCCAGGTATTTCTGGACCTTGTAACCAAGGACATGAAAGCCCTTTTTAATGAATCCAAAAACAAAATCTGATGGAAAATGAGAGAAAAAGACCTAAAAGAACGTAGGCAAGGCAATATCATCATTAAGCCTGCTGATAAGGGTGGGAACACAGTTCTCCTTGAGGTACAGGATTACATCAAAATGTGATCAATTATTATCTGATAAAAGACCTATATGGTCTTACCTTATAATCCTTTACAGTACTTTCAATCTGAGTTAAAGTCACTCCTGATTCAATCATAAATCAACACACCTATGATTATACCACTATACAAGGTGTATGTTATAGCTACTGCACATTGTTTAGGTTATGTTTTAACCCCTTTTAACCATGTATTCCCAATAGTCCAAGGATTAGCAAAATAGTGTTGGCATATAAGACAGGGAGATATTTAACTATAACAAGATATGCCACAGGGTCCAAGAACTGGTCAAATCCTGGGGTCCCCCACAGGACACCTGGTTTGCGAAAGTATGTGCGCAGAATGCCCTAGCCAGAGGCATAATTGGTACCCTTTACTCGCTTGCCAACAAGCCACTTAAAGACCAAAAGCCTAAACATGTCCTACAATGGGTACATGGGAGTAGAATGGGACACTCAGAGATGGGGAAAAATACACAAGGCACTGACTAAAGGCTCCCTCTTCTTTAGCTATTTAGAAACAGCAACTAAAGTACTACACAGGGTATACATGACACCTGACAGGCTAAATAAGATAAATCCGCTTTCCCCTCCTGAGTGCTTTAGGAACTGCTCAGATAGAGGAACCTTTGGCCACATCTGGTGGGACTGCCCAAAAGTACAGGCCCTGTGGCGAAGGGTAACTGCAATGATCTCTGAGGTATTAGACAGGGAAATACACCCCACTAGGGAGACATTCTTACTGGGAATGCCAGTACTGAACGTTAATAAGAACCATAACAAGTGGATACAAATGGTCATGCTGGCAACAAAAAGCCACATTGCAAAGAATTGGAAATCACCCCATTTAGACGGCCAAGAGGTTATAAAAAAATTAAACGACATCATGATTTATGAAAAAATGACGCATTCAATAAACAACTCCCTCTCCACTTTTAGTCAAATTTGGGACAGATGGGTGGAGTTGGACAAAGCTATTTTAATTTACCAAAAACTTGATTTAGAGTGGAAATTAGTACACTAGGAAGGGAAGGCGTAATCGGATGAGGCGGAGACTCCAGGCCGGGGTGACGGGTGTCTTGGGCGTTGACAACTACTGGCGAATTGAGTAAACTGAAGAAGATAGACAGGAAGAAGGAGGAAAAAAAAAAAAGCAAGAAAGATACAGGTAATAAGTTCATTGACTTGTTTATTCATTGTTTGTTCGATGTTATACTTCCCATATACTAGGTGAATAATGTAATTCTCGAGCTATGCAAAATTGAACATCTATATATATCTACATGGAAAGACAACAAGTTAGCTCACATGTAAGAATTTGACAAGTTTAGTATTGAGAAGTCAATTGCTAGGGAAGGAATAGCTAGCAGGCGTTTCCTGCAAAGTTGAGAAAACGGAAAAAGGTTATGGTGGACACATAAAGCAGACACCCAAAATTGTCAGGACAGGATAATCATTATTGACAACAAAGTTGTACAAGATATCTAAAATGTTGTTAAAAAATCCTGTTTATGCAAAATTGTGTTGGACCTGCGAGTCCAACAATATTGTGTTATTGAACACTGCTTATGTGTCAATAAAAAGATTTTGAAAAAAAAATAAAAAAAGGGAACTCAGTAACATTCCACAGATAGCTATATTGGCTATACATGTCCATAGAGGCACATTCTGGAGCCTGCTAGGAACTAGCCATAGTGACTGTGGTGGATAAATTACATTAATCTGGTCAATAGGGTTTTTAGATTTTTCATCCTTGATTATTGCAATAATTCCCAATTATTAAAGTGCTAAAATTATAACTAGGTGTTATGCACCAGGGATTTTTTTAAAGTCACAATATTTCTTATATATATAATCATTTACAGTATCCATTTAAGTGCTGTTATGTAATAGCTTATTTTAATTTTTTTTAAGTTAAGCACTGAGCTTCAGGCAAACCATTCCCTTAGATTGTAAGTCTGCGAGTGTCTATCCTAAGTACTTTGGGAATTCACCATGGACATTGGATTCCTAGCTCAAATACAGGGCCCTCCTCCCTTTGCTAAATGTTAATCTGTATTTATCATTGTCTGAACCTAATTATGTACTGAGCTATGGAATATGTTGGCGTGTTATAAATAAACTATAATAAACTATAAGAATGTGAGTGGTTTATATTGTATACTTTCATCCACAACACTGACAATTCAAGTTTTACGCATCCCAAAGTTGCGTGAAGTTTTTATAATATGGTAGATTGCATAGCTTCTTGAGGAATCTATGATTTACCACATAAACAGTTATATCAAAATAGTAACAAGAGGCACTGTAACTGTCAATAGTCTATGTTGTTTGCTAGAAGGGCATGACCCCTCAATCAAATACTATCAGGTTGATAAGAAGGAAAACAAATGACTCATTTTGGTATTTTTATAGAACCAGAATATTGTGCAATATGCAATTTGCTAATTATTTGAAAAACAAAAATCAATTGGGAAACCTTTAATTAAAAAAGTATGTAGCATAGTTGCAGAAACACCAACACACAGCAATGTCCACTCTTCAGGGAAGCAGCAACTTAAGTTGAATGACATAAAGGTTGTTTTCCCTAAAAATACATACACGGCTGAATTTAAGTTTCAGGCAGAAGCTGTGGTTTGGCAACATGAAATGTATCTTTATATATAAATATGGCACATTTCAGAATTTCCAAAAATTACTATATATATTTAATTACTGTCTAGTCAGGAAATTAGTTTTAAAAAAAGGAAGTGGTCATGACAGATATGAGAACATTAGTAGGGAAAGGAAATTGACAGGGACAAAGAAGTGCAACAGAGACAGGAATACAGAGGGAAAAGGGCAATATAGAGAAAGACTGGGCAATGGAGGAGACTAAAGACAAAACTTCACCTAAACACAAGTTATACTTATATGAATGAGTACATTTTTTAAACATTTTAGCACTTGCCATTTACTACAAGACCACTGTATAACAGGTGAAGTGAGCTACCAAAAATATGGAAACATGAATGTATAACTGTCACAGCCAAGAAACTCAGCTCAAGTCTATTCATCTCTTGAGCTGGTTCTTTAAAGGATCACGGTTTTCATACTTTAAAATGTACTGTTGTAAACAATATAACACAGCCTCTAATTTATATGAACGTATGCTGTTGTGGAATATGCCATATAGTTTTTAACAGATCACTTCCTGAGGTTAGAAGAGACTTTTAATGCACAGTACATTAGTGTCTGCACAATGCAAATATGGCAGTAAAAACTGTGATAATTCTCAGATGGAGTATACCAGGACACAATAATTTACAAGGACACACCCACCTCAGGAAGAAGCAGATAGTAACAGGAAAGAACAAAAAATGAATACCTGCAGCAAAGAAAAAATGCTTAAAAAGCTGTAAAATTGAAAGGCTGTGTTTAGTCATTTTGTATTTCTATCATAATTTTGCCCATTATAATGTTTAGTTAAACAAAAGACTGCATAAATAAAAGAATTACCACAGTGGTCCTTTTTTGTAATGTTTGTCCTTATCAGCTTAAAGTGGCAGCCTAAAGGGCCATCTAACTCACTATAAGTGTTCTTCATGGGGTGAGCACAAGATTCTATGTTAAAATGATCTATTGCTTTTTTTTAATTACACTAAAAACAGCTAAAAATCTGCAGTTTTCGGTCTGTTTACAAATAAGTTCCAGACTGTTCCATAATTAACAACATCTGCTGACAACGGACCGGTGCAAGCTCTGTGAACACAAGATTTATGTTTTTATCTGCATTCAGATATGTAATAGGGCATCAGTTAACCCACAAGTAACATATTTAGGAGTTTCCAGCAGTCTTTCCATGCACAGATGAATTTGGGATTTCTACTTCTCTGCACAGAGCTCTTGCTGTCACTCTTCCTGGGGTACTCGCCAATCACATTAACTCCGTTTACCCACACGCTAAGCCTCAAATGTTACTAAGGCTCCAAGTTAAAATTAGCCTGCAATTATATTAAACCCATACTTGCAAACAGCACACGGTTAAACCAGACAATTTAACCACAGTAGATCACCAAAACCAAAGAACTAATGAAAGCACTCAAAACTCTACCTAGCCATCTCCAGATACAAAAATAAAAGTTAACACACAATCTCTTTGCTTAAAATTATAATATAATGCAAGAAAAACATTAGCATACATTAAATAAAATGAATGGCAGTGTTTTATTGTATTATACTTTTTGAGTAAGAATCAATGCCCATATCATTTGACATGACCCCTTCCCTGCTGTAAATTTGGTTTACATTTTGACTACCGTCTAGTCCACCCCTCTACCATAAGATGAGTATAGCTAATAGTATGAATCATTGAAATTACCTTAGGGTCTTGTGTAGAGGGTGTATGAGTGATAAAAAACAACATCACTGTTGAACCGGAAGGCATCCTGCTTTCACCCAGCCTTTTGGTCAGTGTGTGTTGGCGAATACTTATGCATAAATAAAATAAAGAATTAATGTTAAGAGACCATATCAGTCACCTAACAAACCTACCATAGCCCCTACTTTTGTCTCTATTATTAAACACTAGCTATGCCCTCTAGCCTTTACTAGCCCAATGGGTTAGAGGGTGATCCTCATCTCTAGCCCCCCACTCCAAGACTCATGATAGAGGTCCTTAACATTTCCAGCCCTTAACTAAAACCCTAAAGTTAAGGGATAAATTAAGGACCAGCACCCATCCTACCCCACCTTTGTCTGATGGAATGAGGGACCCTACCTATGACCCAAGCTCCTTTTTAAATAAAAAAAAAACTGTAGGAGAAAGTGTATATTTGCCCTCCTTATTCTAGCTCTTGAGGTGTCATCTTCTGCTATTTGAAATGGAAAAGTTCAAAGATATCAGCTGCTTTATTACATTAATACATTTAAAAATGATACCCTTCGAAGAGGAAGTCCATGCAACACTTTCACCATACTTGAAGGGATAGAATGTACTGTCAATCACTTCTCAGTCAGAGAATGGTGATTAAAAATCCTAATGTCTGATAGGCTAAGATCAGCCAATCATAGGATCGGTGGGTACAATCTTTAATAAAGTTTTTTTTTTGTGATGATAGTTTAGAAGGGTACTAACTGTTTCCATTTCCTACTCAAGTTTTTAGCTAGCTTGCACAATCTAGGGGATATTGAGGCAAAAAAGTAATCTGGCTCAACATGATTAGAGAAGAAGTGTGTTGAGAGTTTTTGATGAGCTATCCCACTCTAGCAGCTAATGTAATAAAACCCTTAGAGTGCAGCAACTTCTCATTTAATGTTAAAGCGGCAAATTTGATCTACACTTAAGTCTAGTTCATATTTAAGAGCACCCTTAGAGAATATACAATATCTATTTAAAACCTATGAAACTTGTCATGTTTGCTAGTTACTCCTCCATGTTCGTAGTGGAGTGGAAAATACCATTTAACATTACATTTTTGTCACTGCTCAGTTGATTAGGTCAAAAGTTAAAGAGCCAGCTCAGAAGCCAATTAAATTTCAGTTATATTCTAATCTGCTGCATTTAGAATTTCTTATCTGTGTTATTCAACAGTTCAACTCATCTAATATATAGAGGCATTATAGCAATAAACTGCAAGAGCTTAAACTTACACATATATTTGAACTTTTGTAAATGAATTATTTCAAGTCAGTCAATTGTATAATTTATTTATTCTTAATAAGTGGACAAGCCTTGATATTTAGCTAGTTAGTTCTACACCTCATGAAGGTGAAATGATCCTAACTTTTATATTGAACTAAATGAGTCTCCTGCATTTATTTGTCCTATTTTCTCTTCTTTTCTTTCTTTCTGCAATGTGTATAAAGGAGAAAGTCTGTGTAAAAGAAGAAAAAAGATAATTTTAGGGTGTATAATTATATCCTCTGAAATGTTAAAAGTAGATCTAATCTACCAACTAAATAACAGTGTGGAGAATATGCTATTATAGGATTATGTCAGAGGTAGAATTCTAAAGTGAAACACATTTTGTCCGGTCTATGAATCACCATATAACCACTCTCTATAACTCATATAATTCCTTCCTCTAAGCTTTACAAAAGCTAAAATTGCACACAAACCAATGGAATCTCTCAATCATTTTTGTATATCTTTTGTCCAGAATAAACAGTAAAGGAGTGAAACTGAGAACAGACTAAAACAAACTGCCCGGATTAGAGCACTCAATCTGATATAATAAAATAATCAAACAAAATCATAGTTTAAAAAATGAACCTTCATTGAAAAAGTCCAAATTATAGTTAAACAAAATTAAAGGAACACTATGGTTTGAGAAACTTAGTTTGTTTGTGAAGTATGTAACAAGTCAGTAACATTATCAGCTATACAAGCCATAAGCATACAATAATGTTGTCTTACCCTGCTTGTAGGCTAAGGAGGAGTGGGCTTACTGTCTATACAGTCCGAGTGTCGCTTTGTACTAACATATCTATTACGTTTCAACAGAACTAAATATACTGTATATGTTACCTGATGTGACAATTCACCCCAACACTCCCTTTTCCCTGCCTATCCTACGGACAGAACAACTGTCAACCTCCTCACTAAAAGAGCTGATTACTTGTGGGAGTGGGAATAGAGCTGGTCCAGGAATGGTCATCTGACCTCCCCAACATTGTAGTATATAAGGCTTTAGTTATGCCTTCCTCTGAGTCTGGAATATCAAGAAAGACGCCGACTTTCTACTATGTATGTCCTCCATAGAGAGTAGGCCCCTCCTCCAGTTGGCTTATTTGAAAAACCCTGGGTTACTGGCAGTGTTCTGGTTGGCCAGGACATAGAAGGTTGCTACCAAGGACAAAGCCGCTGCCTAAGCGATCTTGCGATTGATCTTTTCGGGTACTGGAGGGAAATTCAAATAATGTCCCCAAGTGCTTCTGTATCTGCTTTAGGGTCAGCAATGAGCTATTTGCCAGAGGAGGCCTGCCTGGGTCTGAACAAGGCTTTGTGATGAGGGAATTTTAAATGTTACGAACTACTGAATTCCTCCCTGTCATCATCTCCATGAAGAACTACTGTAAGATACTGGAATGGGACAGCTGGAGCTCAATGGCAATTCTTGGGAATGTCACAATCAGCTGGTTCCTATTACTGGTGGGCTCACCAAGGGAATAGCGTATCAATCAACACCACTAACAATACCTGCGTTTTGGTGTAAAAGTCAAATAGAATATCTCCTAATATTTTAGTAGAGGAAGAATTTTGGCTTAGTCTTGCCACAGTCACTCGTAGTAGTTCTCTTGCAATGTTTCCAGGATAGATAAATAGAATAGTTAGGGAGATTTACTTTTCTCTTAAACTTTTCTCTTAAATTTCCCATATGCTTGCTCTTGTAACTATCATCAATATTCAATGCACTGTATATGTTAACTTGGTCATAAATGAGGGCAAGTTTAATATACAAGGGGCTGAAGATAGAATTATCGTGGTAATGTCATCTGTCTGTGTGCAACATGGCTTCTGCCAAAGGAGATAAAAAAGCCCTGCACCTGTGGTTACTTGCATAGATTAACTTCATATAATAGTTAATAACTAAACACTGTATTTATTTATTTTACTTTCTAAATCCATATTGTCCATTATAAATTCTGGAATTCAAGAGCATATAGTAAAAATGGGAAGTCAAACATTAGATCTTCTTGTTGGATGGAACAAAACTTCTGTTTTAAAGTAATTTATTAAACTATAATGACAGTTAATAATGTAACATTTTATCAAACTGCATGCTAACCCATTAATAAATACAACATGTGATTTCCAAATTAATTGGAATGAGTCTATTGATTAACAATATTATATATAACTAAAAAAAATAGCAATTACGAGCATATGCAATATTCAGAAGACTATCTTCACACCATTATTAAGATATGAATGCAGAATGTGCAGACAGACATATATAGGCAATATTAGACAATCTAACTCAACATTTTAAAATAAATTAATTTTCTGCCTACCGACAAAGCAATCTTGCTATGGGGAGACCTAGGGAAATTAAGTCTTTGGGCAATATTTTTATATAAATGTTTTAACTAAGTTTAATTAATTAAATTGATCGTGCTCCCTGCAATTTTGATATAAAATGTAGGCTCAGTAACCGATATGGTAACAATTTCTGGATCCTCACTTTATTCTCTTCTGCAGACTGCCATCTTGGTCACCTGAGACCTGCAGCTGGGCATTCTTGAAGCTAACAATATTCCTAGACAAGAGGGGATTCACCATACCAGAGTCATACATTTAGGCACATAAAAATATTAAACTGACAGGGATTTCACATATGAACAGCTTAGTCAGTTTAGTGTTTAGTGTTTAGTGATTAGTGTTTTAGAATGTTCTGACACACAGCATGTCACTGTCTCCTTGCTGTCTAACAGCATGATACTAGTAATGTGAATCCTCTCCCCTGCAAAGTGTTAGTCAAGTAAGTGACTGTAAATTTTATATGAACATTACTTTAAAGAGGATCACATTAACTAAGTAAATCTACTTAAAGCATTGTATATAAAACAAAGGGCCTCTCTTATCACCTCCTCTCACTCCCGTCTTAAGGACTTTTCTCATGCTGCCACTACTATCTGGACTCCTTGCCTCGCTCCATTAGACTATCTTCCTGACTCAAAAACTTAAAAAAACACATCAGTTTAAAATATCTTATCACCGTCAACCTTAATATGTACAACTGCACACTTCACAGCTTAAAAACACTTACACCCACAATCTACAGTACAACACACAGACACATCAACTTCACTAAACAAATTGCTTTCACATTGCTATCTTGCATTTGTCGCTCTCTTGTATCACACCTAAACCCTTAGATTGTACGTTTTCAATCTTGTGTCAGTGCCTTGGAAACAAGCACTATGTACACATACTAAGCACGAAAACGGGGCCCTCCATTCTTTACAAGGTGTTCATTTTGATTCTGACACGTACTCAACCCCTTAACAGTGCTACGGAATATGTTGGTGCGATATAAATAAAGATAATAATCATAATAATTTTTATTATTTTGTATTTTGCGGGTTTGCGAGTCCGATCTCATATGGGAGCTCTAAACGCTAATTGATTGACATGTAACCTCCATCTTATACTGCCATAATGATGGTGGTCTCATTTTCTATTGGCTGTTTCAAAATGGGTAGTTAAGGCCTTGCTTAATTGAACATGTTCCCGCCCTGAACTGCTATCTACAAGTGCATGGTTTACGGTTTCGGCTTTCAACCCGTAACTTGCAGGCTTGTTCAATTGAATAGCACCGTAATTGTAGCAGAGTGCGGGCCGCAACAGGCACACAACCTGTATGCCACGAGATGCGGCTTCTAATTGAATGAGGCTCAAAGTGTTTTGCCGAAAGAGGCTCTGTAATGAACCACATTGTGAAGACTAGTTAATTTAACTGCAGAGGATGTGTTACCTACTGGCATGTGACTTCTCTTGTATCCTGTGTCCCAAAAGTTGTACCAGTCTTCCAGTTATATTTTCCCTGAGATATTTCCAATTTTGAAAAAGTAACATTTGTTTTTTTACTAACGAGTTCCACTGAACCAATAATCTACCAGACACCATAACTGATGTGGGTATAACTTGGGAAGGATATGACCAATTTGTGACACTTCCATACAAGTGTTGCCTCTCTTTTATCATTTTTTAACCCCATAGGGAATTCCAGTCAAAGACATTCCATCAGTAAATGAAGTAATTGTATATGTAGCTCAGAGCAGGAAGAAAACGCAGCAATTCCCACCATCACCCCATAAATTATACATGTATGCGTAAATGATGTATGTGTCTAACAGCAGCAATAAAAAACACCAGTCAGGTGAGTTAATAATTACAATATTGCATCCTGATTGTAATATTAAGAACTAAATTGGTGTGACTATGACCTCTCAGTGGCTACTGAAGAAGTGTTATCGAACTGAGTAGCGATAACCCACCCTTTTTAAAGACAAATTAATAAATTCAATAGACGTCCAATCTAGTTGTACAACACAGTGAAACTGTCTAAGAATGCATACATCACATATAATAGTTGTCAAACTACGAATCGTCGTCACGCAAAGCGAGGGGAGCAGTTTGGTCCGCAAATGCGGCCCCTCGCGAAGAGAGAGGCCACATTTGCAGAAGGTGGAGGCTCCAATGTTGGCTGCAATGAGGTCAATACAGACACCCATATACCGCTAATTAACCCCGTCACTCATGGCGGTCAATACAGACCCCCATAAACCTATAGTTTACCCTGTCACTCATGGGGATCAATACAGACCCCCATAAGCACTTAATTAACCCTGTCACTCATGGGGATCAATACAGACCCCCATAAACCTATAATTAACCCTATCACTCATGGTGGTCAATACAGACCTCCATAAGCACATAATTAATCCCGTCACTTATGGGGGTCAATACAGACCCCCATAAACCATAATTAACCCTGTCACTCCTGGAAGTCAATACAGACCCCCATAAGCCAATAAATAACCCTGGCACTCATGGGGGTCAATACAGACCCCCATAATACTTTTATTAACCCTTTCACTCATGGGGGTCAATACAGACCCCCATAAACCCTTAATTCACCCCGTCACTCCTGGGGGTCAATACAGACCCCCATAAGCCAATAAATAACCCTGGCACTCATGAGGGTCAATACAGACCCCCATAAACCTATAATTAACCCTGTCACTCATGGGGGTCAATACAGACCCCCATAAGCCAATAAATAACCCTGGCACTCAGGGGGGTCAATACCGACCCCCATAATACATTAATTAACTCTGTCACTCATGGGGGTCAATACAGATCCCCATAAGGCAATAAATAACCCTGTCACTCATGGGGGTCAATACAGACCCCCATAAGCCAATAAATAACCCTGGCACTCAGGGGGGTCAATACAGACCCCCATAATACATTAATTAACTCTGTCACTCATGGGGGTCAATACAGATCCCCATAAGGCAATAAATAACCCTGTCACTCATGGGGGTCAATACAGACCCCCATAAGCCAATAAATAACCCTGGCACTCAGGGGGGTCAATACAGACCCCCATAATACATTAATTAACTCTGTCACTCATGGGGGTCAATACAGATCCCCATAAGGCAATAAATAACCCTGTCACTCATGGAGGTCAATACAGACCCTCATAAGCATCTATTTAACCCCATCAGTCCCATAAGGGTATATTATGACCCTTATGGGGCTGTTACAACCCAACATTAACCACATAAGTGCCATGACAGTCCTCAAGCACCATCATGACACTAAGTATAAACACTACACTGCACTATACCCCCCAATAAAACATTAAATATAAAACTAACCCCCCTCTACACTAAGTTAGGATTTATTTTATATTAGATTGTGGGATGTATTTTAGATAGATAGGATGTATTGTTTATTAGATAGATTGGGGGATGTATTTTAGATAGATAGTATTGATTGTATGTTAGATACGGGTTATTGTATTGTATTGTATTTTATTTGTATTGTATTGTATGTCTTCTATGTATTTCCTTTTCAGGTGTGTCATTTTTCTGTAGTGGTGGGGGGAAGGGTGTAATGTATTTTTTTATTTTCTGTAATGTTCCTTTTTTATTTTATGTAATGTAGATTTTTTTTTTTGTGATTTAGGTTTTTTTATGTTATGTTATGTAGATATTTTATTTTTGGTGACTTTAGTTTTTTTTTTTTTTTCTGTAATTAGAGTGGTGGTGGGCGTTATTAGGGCGTAGGTAGGTAGTGTAGGTAGGTAGTGTAGGTGTTAATAGGTTAGTGTAGAGGGGGGTTAGTTTAGATTTAATGTTTTATTGGGGGGTATAGTGCAGTGTAGTGTTTATACTTAGTGTCATGATGGTCCTTGAGGACCGTCATGGCACTTATGTGGTTAATGTTGGGTTGTAACAGCCCCCATAAGGGTCCTAATATACCCTTATGGGACTGATGGGGTTAAATAGAGGCTTATGAGACAGCAGAGACAGCTCAAAAGCTGTCTCTGTGTGTCTGCTGTCATCCAATAGCTGCTTTTGCTGTACATCCTTCTCTTTGTTGCAATGGGAAGTATCGTCCAATCAGATACTTCACCCTCGCAGTACTGACAGGCAGAGTGCTCATGTGACAGCCTCTGCCTGTCTATAATGATTGTGCACCCCTACCTCAATCCCATGGCCCTCCTGCCCCTTCCCCAAGGGGAGAGGAGGAGCCTGATGGAGGAGGAGCCTCCACACCGGGGACATGAGCAGAGGCATGGAGGTAGGAAAGAGACATGGAGGTAAGTGCAGAGAGAGGGACGAGAGAAAAATGGGGGAGGGGGGGGAATAACGGGAGGGGGGGAAGGGGGGGGAATAACGGGAGGGGGGGAACGGGGGGAAGGGAGACAGAGATGGAGAGTGCATGAAGGAGAAAGAAAAACAGAGAGAGAAGAGAGTGAATGAGGGAGAGAGAGAAGGAGGGTCAGAGAAGGAGGGAGAGAGGAGAGTGAAGGAGAGATAGAGAGAAGGAAAGAGAGAGAGAAAAGGATAGAGTGAAGGTGGGACATAGAGAGAGAAATTGAGAGAGTGAAAAGGAGGGAGAAACAGAAGGAAAGAGAGAGAGAAAAGGGGAAAGAGAGAGAGAAGGAGGAAGAATGTGAAAGAGAGAGAGAAGGAGAGTTGGAGGGAGATAAGGAGGGAAAGAGAAACAGAGATAGAACATACTGTATCACACATACTGTATCTCACATACTGTATCGTACTGTATCTCTCGACTGTATCTCTCGTACTGTATCACATACAGTGAGATACAGTATCACACACATATATATATATATATATATATATATATATTGAGGTGTATGTGAATATATGTCCAGGTATATTGCTATTTTCAAAGGTTTTGTCCTTGTAGAACACTGCTCTGAATCAGGCATTGGGTTGCTGCAGTTTGTGATTTTGCTACTTCCTACTTCAATGCTGGGCAAGCGCCCCCCCTCCCCCCCCCCCCCCCTACCAATTACAACACTCTGTTTGTAATGTGAGCTTCTGGCTATGGGCTACACCGAATCATGTCAACAGAACAATTACCATCATTTTTTCAAAATACCATATCTTCCTAAAAAAAAACACGTATTTAAATTTTTTTAAAAGTCTTTAAACTTTCCTTTATGAGATCTTTCCACTGGTGCCCTCCAACCTGTGGTAAATTTACTATTCCATTTAAAGGAAAAGTTCCCTGATAATATAGATTTCAGTTGTTTTGGTAAAGAAACATTCAGCGCTTCACTTTTTAGTCTGATTAAT
>CM050167.1:126362623-126630123 GCA_027410445.1 Discoglossus pictus | reverse complement strand
GATGATCGCTCCCACGTCTCCTTTACGGGCCTCGCGATGATCGCTCCCACGTCTCCTTTACGGGCCTCGCGATGATCGCTCCCACGTCTCCTTTACGGGCCTCGCGATGATCGCTCCCACGTCTCCTTTACGGGCCTCGCGATGATCGCTCCCACGTCTCCTTTACGGGCCTCGCGATGATCGCTCCCACGTCTCCTTTACGGGCCTCGCGATGATCGCTCCCACGTCTCCTTTACGGGCCTCGCGATGATCGCTCCCACGTCTCCTTTACGGGCCTCGCGATGATCGCTCCCACGTCTCCTTTACGGGCCTCGCGATGATCGCTCCCACGTCTCCTTTACGGGCCTCGCGATGATCGCTCCCACGTCTCCTTTACGGGCCTCGCGATGATCGCTCCCACGTCTCCTTTACGGGCCTCGCGATGATCGCTCCCACGTCTCCTTTACGGGCCTCGCGATGATCGCTCCCACGTCTCCTTTACGGGCCTCGCGATGATCGCTCCCACGTCTCCTTTACGGGCCTCGCGATGATCGCTCCCAAGTGTACTTTTACTTTATGGGCCCTGCGATGAGAGCCTTTGGCCTTGTCCAACCCTACACTTTCATGCCCCGCGATGAGCCTCTTCCGGCGCTAATTGCGAGCCACCCCTCCACTTCACCTGTCATTTCATGCGCCATCCAACCCGCAACTTTCTTACCTTGCGTTGAGCGCCTGTGTCTCTCCCCCCCCTATCACCCCTGTCTCTTTGCCCCCCCTCGCTCCTGCGTCTCTTTGCCCCCCCCCGCTCCTGCGTCTCTTTGCCCCCCCCCCCTCGCTCCTGCGTCTCTTTGCCCCCCCCCTCGCTCCTGCGTCTCTTTGCCCCCCCCCTCGCTCCTGCGTCTCTTTGCCCCCCCCTCGCTCCTGCGTCTCTTTGCCCCCCCCCCTCGCTCCTGCGTCTCTTTGCCCCCCCCCCTCGCTCCTGCGTCTCTTTGCCCCCCCCCCTCGCTCCTGCGTCTCTTTGCCCCCCCCCTCGCTCTTGCGTCTCTTTGCCCCCCCCTCGCTCCTGCGTCTCTTCCCCCCCCCCCCTCGCTCCTGCGTCTCTTTGCCCCCCCCCTCGCTCCTGCGTCTCTTTGCCCCCCCCCTCGCTCCTGCGTCTCTTTGCCCCCCCCCTCGCTCCTGCGTCTCTTTGCCCCCCCCCCTCGCTCCTGCGTCTCTTTGCCCCCCCCCCCCCTCGCTCCTGCGTCTCTTTGCCCCCCCCCCTCGCTCCTGCGTCTCTTTGCCCCCCCCCTCGCTCCTGCGTCTCTTTGCCCCCCCCCTCGCTCCTGCGTCTCTTTGCCCCCCCCCCTCGCTCCTGCGTCTCTTTGCCCCCCCCTCGCTCCTGCTTCACTTTGCCGCCCCCCCCCTCGCTCCAGCGTCTCTTTGCCATCTAACTCATTTAACCCGTTGATGGTTTACTCCAGAAGAGTTGGTCTATTTGTATCACTATCATTATCATCTTCTTTTGCAATTGCTGCATTAGAACTTATTTATTTACACTCATTTTAGTTTCACACTGTGTATACACACTACACTCTTTGCACATGCACTTTTACGGACTTACACTATAAAGGTTAGCACATTCTGTGCTCAGCACTTGACACTTTAACGTCCCACCCTCCATCTACTTCACATGTTTCTATATGTTCCTTTATACCTTGTTGGCCTCTATTAGAGTTCCAGCCCTTTTTCACATCTTACCTATTTTATATATTTTCTTACACCTTGTTGGTCTCTATCCAGCTCTTCTTGGATATTTTGCACCTTAACACTTTAGGCACTTGGTCCTTATTATACACTGCATACAGCGCCACATTTTGTGCAATACTTCTGTTGTTTTTAGATGCACCTGGTCACCTGTAGGTGACTTTGATTGGTTCTTGGCTCTTGGCGTTATTTATATTTTTAATGCTATTTATTAAATTTCTGTTATTTTAACTTTCAGTATTTAATACCAATCTAGTCTCCATGTATTAAGCCTCTTTTGACTGCCCCCCCCCCCCCATATTTTTTTTGATTTAGTAATATTTATATATATATATATATATATATATATATATATATATATATATATATATATATATATATATATATATATATATATATATATATATATATATATATATATACCGGAAGTGATGTGCTACACTGGCATGACGGTTTCGTCAATCAGCGTAGTTGAAGTGCCTATTAGGTCCAATTGGTTAGCGTGATGGGTGGAGAAACCTCCCTATATAAGGCCTGCGAAGGGCGATAGAAGATGTGGCGTGCCTTTGAAAAAGTTACCATTAAGGATAACAAAACCGGTCAGGCCCCAGCTGCACATAAAGAGACCAGATATAGGACATTAAAAACAGAGAAAGTAAGCTGCAATTTTGTAATATAATATTTTTTCATATATGATTGATGAGTGTGCCACATATATTGAATGGTCCCCTTCTTAGGGTAAACCCCTTGTTCATACCTCACTAGGTGATGAGATACAAGGGGCAGATTTAGACCATATATTTTAGCGTAATGCGAAGTGGCACTTTTTCAACTTTTCTCTTTTTTTTTTTTTTTTCTTTCTTGCAGCACACTATTATATACTCTGAGACACTAGTCCGTTATTTTTCTGGTCACTTTTTTTGTTTTTGTTTTTAACCTTTTAGTATAGCCCTCTACACATGTTTTTGATTATCCTATGATTTGCAAGTTTTTGTACATATGAGGATAATCTTGTCTGACACCATTGGCCCCACTAGAGACTTATAACCTCTTTAATATGGTGAATGCTATGAACTGTTAATTTTGGACAACACCCCTTTTTGTATTAGTGACTTTAGACAATTCACACACATATGTCTTGCAAAATAAGTGATTACTCACGTCACTCTATATATATATATATATATATATATATATATATATATATATATATATATATATATATATATATATATATATATATATATATATATAATTTTTTTTTTTTTTTTTTTTTAACTCGTTAGTATAACTGTTTCTTTATAATACCAGTTTAATTGAAATATGAACTCACTTTATAAAATTATATTAATATGTCTAATATATTTTCACAATAGTGTGTATAGATATTTATTTTTGTGAATATTTTTTTAGATTTTCTCATATACACTATGGTTTGTCACTGAATAGGCTGACAGACAAAATAGGTGACTAGGCCGACAGACAAAAGTGTTCAAATGTAGAGAAGTGGCTTTTTCTTTTTAAATACATTTATAGAGTTTTATTAGCAAGCCATATGTGGCAGCATTAAATAAAGGATTTTTTTGTTTCTTTAGTTTAATAAAATATATACACAATACAGACCTTACAGTTAAACAAGTGACATGCTTAATGGCTTCTCCCCCACTACTAAACTTAATTTCTGTTTTAAAATCCATTATCTCCAATATTAGAAATGTATACATAAAAAAAGGGTATGCATGCCAGATTTCCTGGAGCATGCTCTGCAGTATGGCTGGCCATGATTAATGCAATCTATGTTAAACTGTTTGTGATCTGGACAATATATTCCAGTACAAGGATAGGGGAGGAGTGCTGCAGTGGCCATTAGTTACTGCAGCTGTATATTTCAATTATATTTTCTGGCCAAAACCGCTATGCTGCTGTTTGCATATGTATTTTTATTACTTCTTAATGGTCAACTAAAAAATACATTTACCTTGAAAAGCACTTACACTAGCCCTTTAAGAGATCTACCCCAAGCAATGTAGATGTGTCACAAAGCCAGCACAGTGCATAGTGTGCATTTTAGAGCACGTCACATAATTTTCATCATTCATGTTATTAGTATAGAAAACTCACATTGAAGCAAAAGTGGGATGTATTTTTAAGTTAAACTGATGTAGTGGTAGGAAGAGTTGGGAATCTCTTATACCTCTACACGAATGTGAATTATTCCATTCATACTGAATGCACAGCTAACCAAGCAAACACCATTAATATGACCACTCAATAGGGATTTTGTTAACAGATCTGGCTAGATGAGAGTCAAATACAGGAAGCCCTGGATTTACAATGGTTAGTTTTAGAATGATACAACAACAATATTTTTGAAACCAGGAGGCCACAAATATATAAAATAAATAAATATTGTGCAACTATAAATGCAAGATATGATGTAAAGAAACAGCACAGCCAATCAGAGATGAGAGCTTATTCCCATGTACCATCTAAGCCAATCAAAGATGAGGTTTCTGGAGATATGAGTGAGGGAAGACTCAGCTGCAGTGTTAACTGTCAATTCAGGGGCCTTGCAGTGTAACGTTCAAGAACTTTCACTCTGGACTAAAATAAAGCAGAAGGGTCACTTGCAGATAAAATAACTTTATGTGAAGAACTTGATTTCATAATGGGCAAAATAAAAAAAAATATTAAAATATATTTTTATTTATATATATATATATATATATATATATATATATATATATATATATATATATATTATGTATTTATTTATTTTTGTTAATGAATTTGATTAGTATTGTATGCCGTTTTTCTTAGTTAACCTACATTGCCACCTAGTTTGGGACCGTGGATAATAATTTTTATCTAATGGATTTCACTACAGGATGCAAGATTTTATAAGAAACAATTTTAAAATGTATTTCCTTCCTAGATTCTCATCACCATTGCCAAAGCAGTAATCCGATTAGTGGTGGTAATTGCATGCAATAGTTAATGTTCAGGGTGTGTATGCGTATTTTGTTCTTTCTTAAAACATTTTTTTTGTTTTATCAAAAATAGGTTTTCAAAGATGAGCCTACAATGACCTTTTAACATTCTAACTTTGGAAATAATGCTCGGAATATGGCTATAACATAAACATTTTGAATGTTTGTTCTGTATC
This sequence comes from Discoglossus pictus, assembly GCA_027410445.1. NCBI lineage: Eukaryota > Metazoa > Chordata > Amphibia > Anura > Alytidae > Discoglossus > Discoglossus pictus. The sequence goes on along the minus strand of CM050167.1, from coordinate 126,625,235 downwards.
TAATATCTTGTCTCTTTGTTTCCCAGGCCCTATGAGAGAAAGGGAAAGTTAATGATGCCGGAGCACGACAATGGATTTCTCTTTCTCTTTCATGCAAGGGATCATGGGAAACACAATCCAGCAACCCCCTCAACTCATCGACTCCGCCAACAACCGGCAGGATGACGCCAATAGCAGCGACCAGGCTGATGAGGGTGGGCGCACGCCCTACGACTCAGGCCTGCAGCCGGATTTCCAATATCCCACTCCCACTACTGAGGACTTGTCTCCTCTCTCCAATGGTTACCCATCCTCATTGGCATATGAGCCACAGGGAAAATTCCAAGCATATGCACAGTTTCCCAATGGTTCAGCAAATGGTTATGGTACCAGGAATTTCACCCCACTGGAATATTACCAGCTGGAAACTGGAACAATGCGACCCCATGAGGTTTTGGATAAGGACTCTCCACCTCAGCCCCTTTCACCTTCTGTACTCTTGCAGCCTCCCCCATTGTCCACCACCATTCAGAAAAAGACCGGCTCACCAGAGATAAAGTTGAGAATTACAAAAACCATTCAAAATGGACGAGAAATGTTTGAATCCTCACTATGTGGGGACCTTCTCCATGAATTTCAGGCCAATGAAATCACCAGGAGGAAGCATGAGAGGAGGCGAGATCGAAGGGAGAAGAGGAAAAAGAGCAGTCGGCATCATCACCACCAGCACCACAATGAGGAGGCAAATGTTGAGGTGCAGCAACTTCACAAAATACCAAAACAGGATTCTCATGAAGAGGAAAGTGTAAGTAATTCTGCTCCTCACCTTTTTAAGAATATATCTATATGTTGTGTAACTTGGGAGACATAGTTTGTATTACCTTCTGGCTGTCAAGCAATTATCAAATACTTGTGGTCCTGCTGTACCAAGGTTGTATCTAATAATACCAAGCATGTATCTTATAACAGTGGAGGATGCTAATACTTAAATAATTTTATTAAAGGTCTAGTGTACCCTGTAAAGTCTCACATGGACACCTTCTGGATGCCATTGGCAATATTTTTAGTCATTAAAAATATTTCACTGAGAAGGAGCAGATCGGATACTTTTTATTGATTTTTCTGAAACCAGAAAGCTCACCGTTCCCTGTTGGTGTAATATAATAAATGATTCAAGTCTACAACACAATATATATTTTTAACTACACAAGAGGAATTAATGGGTCATGAATTCAAGAAAAAAGGCACTTGCTTGTGAAGCAACTAATAAACAAACAGCAGCAGTTCAAGCCATGTAAATAAAACCTTTTTAGAGCAACTAGTGTTTTGAATACAGGAATCCATGTTGTGTTTGTTAAATCACTTGCTTACAACGCTCCACAAACATAAACATCTCTAACACACCTACCTAATGGGTCCAGCAGAGGCATGAAAAAAAAATGTCTAATTTAAAAATAGCTTCATTACTTTTTCCATACTTAATTATGCTCTTAGTCAGACTCAATGTTTTTTAAGCAAATATATATATGTTCTAATAGTGCAGTGGCCTTTTGCTTTGCATTGTGTCTGACTGAATATATTTTCTTTTACTTTTGATCCAGTTTACTGAAGGATGTCCGTACATATTAAATCCTTTTACAGGTCTAGTTTATTATGATGTCCATACCTGTATTCCCCTATTGGTCCTGGTTCTCTAGGGCTTGGTAAATCCTGTGAGTCAGGGAGTCTAAGCTCCTAAAATTGTCCTTCAGGCTTCTACCTTTTTAGTATAATCTAGATGTGTCTGCATCCTTACACACTGCCACGGCTCCTCTCAAATTGTTTGCTAGTTCCTCAATAATCTGACTTGTACCTGCGTATGTAATACATTTGTGAATCTATGTATGATACCCCACTTGTGTGCGTGCCTTTAAAAAACTAGGGTATTTGGAACTGTTAATAATTCCCTCTATCTTAACTAAGGCCCCAGTTCCAGCTGAAGAAAAACAGCCCCAAAGCATGATGCTGCCACCACCACGCTTCACTGTGGGTATGGTGTTCTTTTGGGGATGTGCAGTGTTGTTTTTGCGCCAATCATATCTTTTGGAATTATGGCCAAAAAGTTCAACCTTGGTTTCATCAAACCATAACACCTTTTCCCACATGCTTTTGGGAGACTTCAGATGTGTTTTTGCAAAATGTAGTCTGGCTTGGATATTTTTCTTCATAAGAAAAGGCTTTCGTCTTGCCACTCTACCCCATAGCCCAGACATATGAAGAATACAGGAGATTGTTGTCACATGTACCACACAGCCAGTACTTGCCAGATATTCCTGCAGCTCCTTTAATGTTGCTGTAGGCCTCTTGGTAGCCTCCCAGACCAGTTTTCTTCTCGTCTTTTCATCAATTTTGGAGGGAGCTCCAGTTCTTGGTAATGTCACTGTTGTGCCATATTTTCTCCACTTGATGATAACTGTCTTCACTGTGTTCCATGGTATAACTAATGCCTTGGAAATTCTTTTGTACCCTTCTCCTGACTGATACATTTTAACAATGAGATCCCTCTGATGCTTTGGAAGCGCTCTGTGGACCATGGCTTTTGCTGTGGGATGCGACTAAGAACATTTCAGGAAAGACCAACTAGAGCAGCTGAACTTTATTTGAGGGTTATTCAGAGGCACTTTAACTTATGTCAGGTGTATGCTGACTCCTATTTAACACGATTTGGAATGTGATTGCTTAATTCTGAACACAGCTACATCCCCAGTTATAAGAGGGTGTGCAGACTTATGCAACCACATTATTTTTCTTTTCTTTTTTTCTTCCCTCCACCTAAAAGATTTCAGTTTGTTTTTCAATTGAGTTGTACAGTTTATAGGTCACATTAAAGGTGGAAAAAGTTCTGAAATTATTTATCTTTGTCTCATTTTTTTACAGCACAGAAACCTGACATTTTAACAGGGGTGTGTAGACTTTTTATATCCATTGTACATAATGAAGAGTCCCACTGCTCATATAATGGCCGGTGTACTAGTGGTACTGTTAGGTGCTTGCTGTTGCCATGGTGATGATGGCTAAAAAGGAGCGAGAAGCATAACCCATTTCAAAATAACTGGGTAATTAGAGAATTTATTAGACTGTCCCTAAATAGCTGGCATTACCAAAGAAACCACTTAATAGCTAGGAGAGTTTGTTGAAAAGCTATTTCTGTTAAACAATGCTTCATTGACTTCTTAATCCAACACATATTTTCTAGGCTTTTCTGCCTATTTTCTAAATAAAGTGTAATGATATAAAATATTATTAATATATTAAAAAATGTGTGCGTACATTTTTATATAGATAGATAAATTTAGGGAAAATGTTGGATTTTTTTTTAAACCAGCAAATATATTACTTTCTAAATGGTATCTTAGGTTTATATTTTCATAGTGCAATGCAATTTGCAGGAACATGTCAACTTAAAAAATGAATACATAAGCTACTGAATATATTGAATGATGTTTAATTAGGCTAAATCAGGTGGTTCAAAGATGCTGCGCACAATACACTGTAAATTTGTGACTGATTCTTGTTTGACTCTTACATTTTTGGTTCCAAATTTATCAAGCCCCGTTCTGTTTTAGAACATATAATGCAGCAATGCACATTTTTGTAACCTTGCAAATAGTCATGAAATTTATTTATTTATATAATTTATTTGTGGGAATATGTACTCTAGAAATGTATTAGATCTAGAAGTGGTATGACTGAATAGTGAGTTGTAATAGGAGAAATACTTTGTAAATTTGCAATGGTGATCACACTAGATGTTTTGCATACTATACATCAGTAACTGCCCCCAGATAAGTCCATAAAACACCACTGACAAGTCCTTATTGTTTTTAAGTGATACAATGGAGTAAACTAATATTAAAGTTTGCGATTTCTGTCAGTCAGCTTTTCCAATCTTTCGCACAAAACATGCAATCTCTCTCATGGTTCACATCACCTATCATTACTCCTACAAAATCCCCTGAATAGTAACCCTTGATAATATCTCTGTCCATGAAATTCCTCACAGTTAATTTCGTGTCACATTTTATCATCTTTAACTTCTACTTTTTGGAAAAATCTTACTTCTTTTTATCACTCGCATATCATCTCTTATTAGACTCTCAGACGTGTTCTGGCTAAAACCCTGCTTTTGCTTCCCTTTTGTAAACGTATTTTTAATATTTGTTAATGGATAACTAAAAATGGATTAAACTTAAACACTTATAACAGTCTTCCAGCTGCGTCTTTTCCTCCACCGTGATTAGGTATTTACAGGCAGTAGGCTGTTGAAAGACAGGTCTAAAAGGTTTTAAGAAAAATCATTGATGGGCTGCCCCAAAAGCTTGTTGCCAAAGGGAAACTTGCACACAAGTCTACAGCCAATGATGATCACTGTATTGATGGTACACTTTGTGTCTGGAAATTAAACATCTGCCTTGAAGACAACACTACTACCTGCTTTTCATTGACCTTATAATGGGTGGATTACAGCACCTGAACTATGACAATAAGTTTTACATTGAATATTGTATTTTTTATTTTTTTTTAATAGCTGAATATGATTTTTTGTTTGTTTTTTAAATGATCAATGCATAATTAAAACATGTAGCTCATGTTGTTGGGGCCTGACAGTGGTCCTTTTTTAAAAGCCCTTTAGACCTATTGTCCTTCCTCCCCATGTTGGAGACAAACAAACTTAAGGCAATTACCCTAATAATTTAATGATTCAATTGTGAACAACTAACTCCTCATGTTGGGACATTACAGTGATCCCTTATCCATCTATTTTGAAAGTGTAGGATCTACAAAAATAGATAAGATTTGTGTGAAATCTGTACCTCCCCTCATTGTATAAAACAAGATTTTTTACTGATGAGCCTTCATCACTCGTGCGGATGTTAAGTGTGGCACCCTGTTTACATACCAAATTACTGTCTACTTTTTGGTTTGATCCACATTTCTTTCCCTAGCAGTTGTGTCCATGTTTTGCACTGGAGTAGATGTGTGCTGTTGTGTGGGATCTGTTTGTAACTTATTTTTGATGACTATAGGGGCCACCTCCATTTTGTGTCCTATTGCATGGTATTTTGAGAAGAAGCCTCTCCCAGTTGGCTGAATTTGAACTTTATCAATACGTTTTTTATGATATGATAGTATATATTAAATGGGCAGTTGATTTACAGGGTTAGTTCTGTTTAGGAAATAGAGGCATAATTGAAGCTGATGAGGAGGAGAAATGTATCTTTGTTATTAAGCTGATTCAAAGCCTTATTGTCAGTCATTTGTTAGCATTGGTGATAATATTGAAGTCTCATGGGTAGAGACAAACTGTGGACATGCAATTCTTCCTCCCCACCAGCAAAAAAAATAAGTAAGAAAAGGCAACTACAGCAAATAACATGAATGAAAATCAGCAGTCAAATGAAAAGGAGCAGGCTACTGAGTGTACCTAAAACATTACTTGCATACATAAGTATACTCAAAGGGCAAGTTAATTCATCACAACTGGGAGCACACCACTGTAATATACTCCTGAAGATATGCTGAAATACATTTTTTAAATAGGTGCCTTTTTCACACAAAAAAAGAATCCTAAATGAAGTTCTGTTTACATGAGAACTAGATATGCATCCAGAGAAACTGACAGGGCGAGCTGTGTGCATAGAGCAGATCAGAAAGAGGGGTTATTCCTTCCCAAATTCATCTGTGCAGGGAAATTACTGCTATAAAGGAACAAATATGTGAATCAGGGGTTAACTGACGAAATTCATGAAAGCTGTGAATCCAACATTCCTTCTCTTCACGGAGCTTTGGAACGGCCGTTTGCCGGAAGATGCTGTAAATAATGGCCAGTCACCGGAGTGTCAGTAAACAAACCTAACACTGCAAATTCTGTTCCCAGTTAATCAAAAAAAGCAAAAGATCACTTCAACACAGAATCTCATACTCCCTCACACACTGCAGAGCACTTATAGTGAGGTAAATATCCCTTTAAGAAATACAAACCTGCTGGAAATTAGGCTGTGTTTATCCATTTAGATAATCTAGTTAAATGTAGTGTTTCTTTGTTTAACCACTACAACATATATAATTAAAGGGACTCTTTCGTGAAACTTTCATTTTTATATAAATATTGTAAAAAAGTGACTTAATTTTATCCTCCCAGTGTAACTTTGATATGAATTGTACTCTTATTTTGCTTCTAAAAGCCCTAGAAGAGCAGATTGTTCTGCAACCCCCTTTCTTGCTGTTCTCCCTCATGACTGTACATCTTGAACCGTTGTTATGTTTACAGGGGAGGGGCTTCAAACAACCAATGGCATGCTGTGTGTCTGAGCAGCATGAGACACTGGTAGTGTGAAGCCCCTCCCCCATGGGGGTGATTTTAGGTCACAGTTGTGCGAGATGTAATCTCTCATGATGAAGAAAAGCAAGACAGCAGGAGGCTCCATAGGGTAACATTTCCACCAGAGTAGCAAAGTGTAAATTTTATATCACAATTACATTTACACTTGGTTAAAACTGTCCGATCTTAAAGATGTTCTTTAGGCAACAGTTTTTTTGTTTTATATCTGCTGTAGTGGTTATGTGAAGGGTAATTGTTATATCATAATTGCATTTGAGGATAAAAACCACAATACTCAGTCTACCTGTCCCCCCCCCCACCATGAAAACCCTCACCACCACACACACAAAGATTTTGTCCTTTTTACTCTTACCTGTTATAAAGGCGTAGTGACTTAGTACAGAATAGAGCAGAATGCATTTAAGGTGTGTGTGTGTTTGTTTTGTATTTAGGTTCTTGGCTGTTTATTCAGGAGCAGGTTTCTCCTCAGCAGAACAATTACTTTCCCTTTTACCTGCCCTGTTATCTCAGTTGAAGTATTTTAGTAGCAAGAAAACACCAGATTGATTAAGAGAGGGTTTGACAATTCTGGGGGCCAGGGAGCCACAGTTCATCCATCTATCTATCACATATAATAGTTGTGGATATACGGGCTGTTGGTTATGCTCCGTTGACGCCTGCAGCATGTAGAACTTAGGCTCAAGCGCTGAAGGTGCTCAGAGGGCCCTTAGCCTCGCATTGTGTGGCAAACAAAAATGACAAGAGTAAAATTGTAAGCCTGGCAATGCTGACGGGCAAGTTGCTAGTCTATTTTATGTTAACTTAATATTTACTTAATTATATATATATTTCAGAACCTAGCTCTCAAAAAAAATTCTAGGGGTTGTGTGTGTGTGTATGTATATATGTATATATATATATATATAGTATAAGCCGAGGCACCTATTTTACAAACAAAATACTGGGAAAAATGAGTGACTTGAGTATAAGCCGAGGGTGGGAAATGTGCTGCCCTCTGTGTCCCCCTCTTTTGTGCCCTTTTCTTGTGCCCCCCCTCCCTTATCACCCTCCTCATCCTCAACCCTCCTCATCCTAAACCACCCTCCTCATCCTCAACCCCTCCCTCCTCATCCTCAACCCCTCCCTCCTCATCCTCAACCCCTCCCTCCTCATCCTCAACCCCTCCATCCTCATCCTCAACCCCTCCATCCTCATCCTCAACCCCTCCATCCTCATCCTCAACCCCTCCATCCTCATCCTAAAACCCCCCCCTCCTCATCCTAAACCCCCCCTCCTCATCCTAACCCCCCCTCCTCATCCTAAACCCCCCCCCTCCTCATCCTAAACCCCCCCCCCTCCTCATCCTAAACCCCCCCCCCCCCCTCCTCATCCTAAACCCCCCCCCCTCCTCATCCTAAACCCCCCCCCTCCTCATCCTAAACCCCCCCCTCCTCATCCTAAACCCCCCCCCTCCTCATCCTAACCCCCCCTCCTCATCCTAACCCCCCCTCCTCATCCTAAACCCCCCTCCTCATCCTAAACCCCCCCTCCTCATCCTAAACCCCCCCCCCCCTCCACATCCTAAACCCCCCCCTCCTCATCCTAAACCCCCCCCTCCTCATCCTAAACCCCCCCCTCCTCATCCTAAACCCCCCCCCTCCACATCCTAAACCCCCCCCCCCCTCCACATCCTAAACCCCCCCCTCCACATCCTAAACCCCCCCCTCCTCATCTTAAACCCCCCCCTCCTCATCCTAAACCCCCCCTCCTCAATCTCAACCCCCCTCCTCAATCTCAACCCCCCTCCTCAATCTCAACCCCCCCATCCTCAATCTCAACCCCCCCATCCTCAATCTCAACCCCTCCATCCTCAATCTCAACCCCTCCATCCTCAATCTCAACCCCTCCATCCTCAATCTCAACCCCTCCATCCTCAATCTCAACCCCTCCATCCTCAATCTCAACCCCTCCATCCTCAATCTCAACCCCTCCATCCTCAATCTCAACCCCTCCATCCTCAATCTCAACCCCTCCATCCTCAATCTCAACCCCTCCATCCTCAATCTCAACCCCTCCATCCTCAATCTCAACCCCTCCATCCTCAATCTCAACCCCTCCATCCTCAATCTCAACCCCTCCATCCTCAATCTCAACCCCTCCATCCTCAATCTCAACCCCTCCATCCTCAATCTCAACCCCTCCATCCTCAATCTCAACCCCTCCATCCTCAATCTCAACCCCTCCATCCTCAATCTCAACCCCTCCATCCTCAATCTCAACCCCTCCATCCTCAATCTCAACCCCTCCATCCTCAATCTCAACCCCTCCATCCTCAATCTCAACCCCTCCATCCTCAATCTCAACCCCTCCATCCTCAATCTCAACCCCTCCATCCTCAATCTCAACCCCTCCATCCTCAATCTCAACCCCTCCATCCTCAATCTCAACCCCTCCATCCTCAATCTCAACCCCTCCATCCTCAATCTCAACCCCTCCATCCTCATCCTCAACCCCTCCTCATCCTAAACACCCCCCCCCCCATCCTCATCCTAAGGATGAGGAGGGGGGTTGTTCAGGATGAGGAGGGGGGGAGGGAAAGAGAGACATGGGGGTGGTTAGAGAGACACGGGGGGGGGGGGGGAGTGACTCGAGTATAAGCCAAAAGGGCCCTTTTCAGCCTTAAAGAAAAAAGGGCTGAAAAACTCGCTTACACAATACATGTCGTGATGAAGTAGCCAAAGCATCTACTAGGCCATTATACAAATCGGCATATATTTATTTTATATAAAACAGATTATTAAACATTTAAAACCTTTTGGAGTAATGGTGGGTGACTGCACTTTAAATCTGCAGTTTATAGTACACCCTTTTGAACACCGCCAACATAGTGTTCGCTTAAATATGTGGATTCACCTCATCACAAGTTGCTCTTTTATCAAAGGGTTTCATTACAAAAGTTAATATATTTTTGAAAATATACAATTACTTGCTTTTTATTGCTACAAGATATCTTTGTTGATGTAAATTTCTGAAGAGCCACATAAAATGAATGGAACAAGCACAGTTTAGAACTTGACTGCAGTTTGGTTGGTTGGTTGGTTGAACTGGCTCTTGGGCGTTTGACTTGGTTACCTCTGCATTTTATCAGTGACAAAAATAAAACTTGAAATGTAATTATTATTATTTTTTTACATAAATAGTTAATCTTCACTAAGAATCTTTATTAACGTAAACTTAACTTTAGGTGGATTGAATCTTGGCGGCAGTGAATGGCCATACATTTATGATGTCTGGGCAGCTTTATAAACATCTCCTAAGTTGTCTGTTGAGATGTTTGCTTCAGTGACTTTTTTTTCTTCTAGTTGTCTAACATATATATTGTTGTTGGTGGTGTTGTTGTTGTTTAGTCGGTTAGTCTTTCGTGACTCTCCATGACCCTATGAACCACAGCACACCATGCACATCTGTCAGCCACTTCTTCTCTGAGCTACATCAAGCTCATGGTCATTGCTTCAATTGCTTAAACTATCCATCTCTGTCTCTGCCATCCTTTTTTGTGTGCATTCTTTACCAGCATCGGAGTCTGAGCTCCCTCAAGCTCATGTCAATTTTCAGTGACCTCATCTATCCATCTCCACCTCTGAAGGCACAAGAAGGGGACAGCCATCTTTCCCAGCATCAGCATTTTCTCTAGGGAATACAATCTTCTCATGATATGGACAAAATATTTGAGCTGCAGCCTAATGATCATATCTTCCAGCTTGCCTTGATTTCTTAAAGTATTGATTTATTGGTTCTTCTTGCAGTCCAATGGGCTCTAAAAAGTTTGACCACAGTTCAAATGCATCAGTTGTATGCTGCTCAGCCTTCCTATTGGTCCAGCTCTCTGAAATGTATGTTACTACTGGGAATACTATAGTTCTAACTATGCAGACCTTTGTTGATAGTATAATATCTTTACTTTTTTACTAGCTTGTCCAGACTTGCCATAGCTTTCCTCCCCATAAGTAAATGTTTTTATTTTTTTTTATTTCATGGCTGTAGTCACCTTCTGCAGAGCACTGGTATCCCAGGAAAGTAAAATCTGTCACTGCCTCCACTTGTTCCCGATCTATTTATTTGCCAGGAACTGGGCTTGTTGTCTATCATGATCTTTTATCTTTTTAACATTGAACAGCAGGCCAGCTTTTGCACTATCTTCTTTTACCCTCATCAATAAGTCCTTTTCGTTCCTCCTCACTTTCAGCCATCAGAGTAGTATCATCGGCGGATTCCTCCAGTCCAGCCTTATACATGACGTACTCTGCATATAAAGTGACAATATACATCCTTGTCGCACTCCTTTACGAATCTTGAACCATTCTGTCGTTCCATGTTCGGTTTTATCTGTGGCTTCATGGTCCACCTACAAACTACTCAGGAGGTGGATGAGATGTTTTGTATCCCAACTTGCCACATAGTCAAAAGCTTTCGAATAGTCTATGCAGCAGAAGTAAATGTTTGTTTTTTTTTTTTGTAACTCTCTTGCTTTCCTTATTATCCATCAGACATTGGCAGTTTGACCTATTGTGCCTCTGGTATAGCTCACAGCTTCATTGAAGTGCACAAACCCTATCACCACAACAAGCTAGAGATCCCGAAGGGGCATATTTAGATGAGTAATATTTATTGTAGTAAGGTGCTAATAGAAAAGAGTGCTCCTAAATCTAATTCTCACTTTTTTGATTTCCTTCGGTACCTAAGATTAAGTAAATTGTAATTTTACCTTTTTAGTCTGTGTTTTATGGAAATGGTTAACTAACTTTTTTTTTTTTTTTTTTTAAATAAAGCATTCTGCAGATAAATGCACCATAATACACACCCCACTGCTCATATGCTAAGAATTTTACAGTGAACTCAAATTTAATGCATGTATAATAGTTACAAGCATACCTCTGTGTGTGTGTGTGTGTATATAGTTAAGTAACTATAATTGGAATAGTGTCTAATTTTTCTTGGTCATTAAATTGGCAGATAAACATTTTCTTTATTTTTTTTTTACATTTTTGTTACAGGTCCAGATACCAATTCCAATTTCTCAGTACCCCACTGAGGTCAGGACTGGAGTTTGGTTCCACGTAGGAGACTTGGTTTGGTCTAAGGTGGGGACTTACCCATGGTGGCCATGTATGGTATCATGTGACCCACAGCTACACGTCCACAGCAAAATCAACACCAGAGGTGAACTGAAAAGATATCTGCAAGCTTTGTTTTGTTTAGGAATGCTTTCCATAATAATATTGATCAAACTATATTGCATAATATTACTGCTTAAAGTAGGGGTTCCCAAACTTGTAAAGAAATTGGGTTTTATGGAGGACGCCGACTGAGCATAAGTGAATAATATGTTGGATTATTTAATTGGCTCTCATTCACTTTGAGTTATTTATAATATAATATAATATAATTAAGTACACAATTTGCTTGCCGAGAACGGTCAACTTGCAGTCAATGAATACGCTAACAGAGCACAGGTAAGCTTATGTTGAATAGTAGTGGTAGTAGTCAAAATAATAAACTGAAAGATGTGTCTGTTATCATTTAACTGTACCGCTCAGTTATGTAACCTGGGAGTGTGATACAGATTTATTCTAGTCAGCTTTATTGTACATTGCATATCATTTTATGGAAGCACTTTTAAATAGCACTGAATACAAATGTGATCTGCATTAAATATCGCCTTCCAGAAAAACAGTGGCTGCCTATGTAAAGTATAATTGCTTAAAAAGTTATATTTTTTTAGACTGAATTTATTTTATTTATTTTCTAAAACATTTCACTCCTTTCAGGTTCTTCAAAAGAAATCCGGGATGTCCGATTTATATAATATGTGTTTTTTGTAAGGAGACTGGTATCTAAGCATGGTCTGAGCTAAATTGTAGCCAGAAATGTGTTTTAAGTACCAAAAACTTGTTTAAGTACAACTGCTTTAAAATACCTAGAATCTGCAGAGCACCAATTTACAAGCTAATATGTATTTTTGTTCCCTTAGGTGCACGGGAATACCATGTTCAGTTTTTTAGCAATGAGCCAGAGAGAGCATGGATACATGAGAAGCGAATGCGAGAATACCGTGGGCAAAAACAATATGAACAGTTGCTGGCTGAAGATGCTGCAAAGATTGTTAACCAATCGGAAAAACTCAAGGTATGTTGTGACCATCCCAGTTCTGTCCAATTTGTTTGGTAGGATATTAGGTTTATTTTTGCCAGTAGGCTTGTGAGCTGAATTTATATTACATTTTTACTTTTATGAACTGATATTCTTCAGCTTTGTGTGAAAAATTGCACCCTTACAGCTTCCATATCCCTTAATATGGTACATTTATACCAGATGCACATGGTTAGTTCGTTGATCACCAGGCAATGCTACCACCTAGATATATATAAAATCAGATACTGTTAGTATGGCTAACACATTCTGGATAGAGGTAACTCATAAAAGGTCTATGTCAAAAGTTACCAGTCTGAGAAAGAATTGTTGCTGCTCATGATTCTGGGAAGGGTTGGAAAACAGATTCCAGACAATAGGAAGTCCATCCTCTTTCCGATCTAGCCAGGAATGGAGGTGCCCAGGGGGAAAAAAAACACCGTATCTCTACAAGAAACTGTTGGTGGAGTAGGGATGATGTGAGCTTTGTTTGCAACCATAAGATATGAAAACCTCAATCATTGAGTTCACTGTTAGTTACTGTACTAGAGCGTTCTAGAGTACAATTTGGTATCAACAGATTAGACAAATAGCGTATGTCCAATAGTTTAGCCAAAACTCGATTGTGCAACAGGACCATTATCCAAAACATATCTGTAAATCTGCAGCTGAATTTCTGAAAAAGAGAAAATAATAAGGTTTTGTTATGACCAACTCAAAGTCCAGATGTCAACCCAATTTACATGCTGTGGGTGTGCTTGATTCAGCTGTGTGTGAACCCGATACCCTCAAACACCATTTTTCTGATAGTTTGTTTGTTAAGCTGACTGGGTTAGATTTCCACCGGGCAATGTGAGAGACTGATGAACTCTTACATGGAATGCTTTCGGAAAGCATTTTACTGTTCAGCAGGGTTCCATGTACTTGCTTTTGGCTATTTTAATATGTAAAATTAAAAAAAATGTATATATGAGAGTACACATACATTTGTGTTCTGCTGGTAAAGGGAGTAGAATGCGCTACTTTACATTGATATCATGACCGAAAGAATCTGTATATGTAAATGTCTTGTTTCTTTGTAAATAAACACATATGTAAAACAAAAATGATATTGCATTATTGCTACATAAGTCCAAATGCTACAGGAAACTGATGGTGGAATAGGGATGATTTGAGCAGCTTTTTTTTTATTTATTTTTTTAAGCTGTATATGAAGATCCCTGTTTAACGCTACCCTGTTTAAAAAAAAAAATATGTTTTTTTGGCAGGTTTTTTGTAGGGGAATTATTTAAAGATTACTAAAGGCCGAGCTAAAGGATACTTAGTTTGTCTTGTAGATCTAAAGAGAGAAGACGAGTTCTTTTTGAGTTCTCTCAACACTCTTGAGAGGTAACATTTGACGATAGAAGGGTCTGAAACCACAAGGCCTATTGGGGAATCATCAGTTGCTTATGTCATAAGTTTGTGTGCAAAGTTCTTACTAGCTCTGTTCCCCAATATAACAAACAAGAGGGTAGTGGAGCAAAGTATCTGAGGATTCCTAAATTTAACAGTCTGTGTGTGGTCACTTGTAGCATACTTGATTTCAGAGAGCTTCAGCCTGTGTCTACACTAAGTGGTAGCAGATTCTGAAATATTAGGGGTGGAAAGTGCTTAATTTTTTTAGATAATTGTGAAAAGTGCTTAGTTTTTTTAGATAATTGTGAAAACGGAGAAGACCCTCTATCATCCTTCCTTGTAGTTAGACATTCATGTTCTGGAGAGATGTTTAGGTTTACTTGATTGAGCAGTGGGCATGAAAAGCTACCTTAAATATCCTAGATTGCAATCTGTCGATGCTAACCCTTGTTTGAGTAATACCATTTACAAATAATGTGTCTTGAGTTATTAAAACTGACTACAACAAGGATATGCCCATGTGTTAATTGATACCAACTGTGTCTGACATTGTGGCGCCACCTCCAAGCCAGAGCTACACATAAACCCTTTGTGATTCATATGGTTTGGAGACCTCTCAGCCGGAGGTTGAGAATCTTGTCTTTATCAATTAATCTCTAATTAAGGACATTATTTTAAAGTGTGATTGATGAGGTTGGAAAGCTTTTATAACTTTGTTTTACAATGGGATTAACAACCCAGAGGTTACTGCAAAAAATTAGCTGGCTCTTCAAAACCACTATCGGAAACAAGACAACAGGAACTAATAAGGGGAATGGAGGGGTGAAGTTATGAAGAAAGACTAACCAAATTAAACTTATTTTCTCAAGAAAAAAATGTGTGTAAGCAGAGTTATAATTACCTTTTTATATAAATATATCCAGCGTCAATATAAGACTTTGTTGAATGGGCTTTTTGTACCAAGAGGTTTTCAACTGACTTGATCAACTGGACATCCTTTGAGGTTAAAAGTAAAAATATTCCACGTTCGAGAAAGAAAAGGGTTCTTCACAGTAAGGGTGGTTAAACTGTAGAATTCTCTAAAAAAAAGGAGGTGGTGACTGTGGATTCGGTTGTTTAGTCGTTCAGTCCAACTCTGAGACTCTATGGACCACAGCATGCCAGGCGCATCTCTGTCACTGCCCCCCCCGAGCTCCATCAAGTTCATATTAATTGTTTCAGTCACCTCATCTATCCATCTCCACCTCGGTTATCCCCTTTTTCTTGTGCCTTCAATCTTTCCCAGCATCAGAGAATTTTCTAGGGAATCCTGCTTTCTCATGATATGGCCAAAATATTTGAGCTTCAGCCTCATGATCATACCTTCTAGTGAACAGTTTGACTTGATTTCCTGAAGTATTGAATTATTGGATGTTCTTGCAGTCCAAGGGACTCTAAGCAGTCTTCACCAACACAACAATTCAAAGGCGTCAATTCTACGAGCGTTAAGACTTCCTTATGGTCCAGCTCTCACATCCGTATATTACTACTGGGAATACCATAGTTCGAACAATGCAGATCTTTGTTGATAGTTTTTTTTTTATCTTTTCTTGTCCAAGCTTGCCATAGCTTTCCTCCCCAGAAGCAAACGTCTTTTCATTTCATGACTACAGTCACCATCTGCAGAGATATTGGATCCAAGGAAAATAAAATCTGTCACTGCCTCTACTTCGTCTATTCGCCAGGAAGTGAGATTGCTGTTTGCCATGATCTTCGTCTTTTTAACGTTGAGCAGCAGGCCAGCTTTTGCATGCTCTTCTTTAACCCTCATCAATAAGTCCTTTAGTTCCGCCTCCCTTTCAGCCATCAGAATAGGCGTATCTGAGGTTGTTGATATTCCTTCCAGCAATATTGATTCCGGCTTTGGATTCATCCAGTCCATGATTTACTCTGCATATAAGTTGAAGAAATAGGGTGACAATATACGACCTTGTCGCACTCCTTTTCTGATCTTGAACCATTCTGTTGTCCCATTTTCGGTTCTGACCGTGGATTCTTGGTCGACATACAGATTCTTTAGGAGGAGGATGAGATGATCTAATACTCCTATCTCTTTAAGAACTTGCCACATTTTGTTGTGATCCACACAGTCAAAGGCTTTAGAATAGTCTATGAAGCAGAAATAAATGTTGTTTTCTGGAACTCTCTTGCTTTCTCTCTTATGCAGCAGACATTGGCAATTTGATCTCTTGTGCCTCTTCGTCTGGGGAACCCGGCTTGCACATCTCGTAGTTCCTGGTCATATATTGTTGGAGTCGGGTTTGTGGAATCTTAAGCATTACCTTGCTGGCATGTAAAATGAGTGCAGTTTTTCGATAATTGGATCACTCTTTGGCATTGCCTTTATTTGGGATTGGGATGTAGACTGACCTTTCCAGTCTATTGGCTACTGCTGAGTTTTTTACAAATGTGTTGGCATAAAGCAAGTAATACTTTCACAGCATCATCCTGTAGAATTTTCCTGTACAATTGGGATTCCATCACCTCCTGGATCCTTATTATCAGCAAGACATCCAAGGGCCCATCTCACTTCACTCTCCAAGATGTCTGGCTGCAGCTCATTGGACAAACTATTGGGTCACCACTGCTGTTAAGATCCTTCCTGTATAGATCTTCAGTGTATTCCTGCCACCTCTTCTTTATCTGATCTTCTTCTGTTAAGTCCCTACCATTTTTGTCTCTTATCACACCCAATTTTCTTGAAGAGATCACTTTATTTACCCATTTTGTTATCTTCTTCAATCTCTTTACATTGCTCACTGTAGAATGTCTCCTTGTCTCTTCTTGGGATCCTCTGGATTTCTGCATTCAGTTGGACAAATATTTTCTTATCTCCACTACCTTTCACTTTCCTTCATTCCTGAGCTACTTTCGAAGCCTCATCAGACAGCCAGGTATTGGATATATTTTTGAATAAAAGGGCATTCAGGATTATCCTGGATAATTAGAGAATGAGTATTGATGAAGGGAGGAATTTCTTTTGTCTCTCTTTTTGAGACAATTGGCAGTGGTTTAATGTTTTTTTTTCTGTTTGCCTTCCTCTGGATCAATTAACAATTGATCCACCTATTACAAGGATCAGGAGACCTAAAAAGGTTGACCTTGATGGACTTTTTTCAACCTCAATTACAATGTAACTATGCATCTGCTTCTGCAGAGGTAGGTTTTTACCTCCTAGGCAATGTTCCATTCTTCTGGTTAACAACATAACCCGTAAAGTTGAAGGGCCCTTGAACTCACTGTAAGTGCTGTTCATGGTGTGTACTACCACAAGAATGTATGTTAAAATTATCTTTTTTATTTTTATTTTATTACGCTAATTTAAAAAAATCTATAGTTTTAAACCTTCTTACATAAGTTTATCCTGCCCATTGGCTGTTGTATGAGGCTGTACAGGGGAAGTATGTGATTGACAGGCACAGGTTTTCTGTGGACTTCTGTTAAACTGCACTGACCAGTTAACCCATAGCTTTCTTGTTTTAGGTGAGTTCAGTATTTCATGCACAGATAGATGTGGTAAGGGATTACTGCACCTCCCCACTGGTGGTCTACTTTGCTCAAATTCCAGCACAAACCTGAATTTCTGCAATTAAGAACAAAAAAACAGAACCTGTTCGTTAAATGTTAGCAGTCTGACAAAAACATTACCATTCACTTGAATGGAAGACACACCACCTACAACCTAATTGGTTGCAGCCAGTGGGCAGTCTTTCACACACACATTTTATTTTGTTCAATTTATAGGGAGGGGGGGGGGGGGGGGGGGGGGGGGGGACACAGATTTAAAAAATTCAACATGCTTTTAGGATGTGGTCCAAATTGTGCTAACCTTTTTAAATAGTGCAGATGACATTTAATTCTAAAGAAACAAAATAATACGGTACTTACAGGGATTTATAAAATGGTTTGGTAGCATTCAGGTCTTGAAGAAAAAAAAATTACATTATTATTTTATTTATTTTTTTGTTTTAAAGTGAAGGTAAATACCCAAGCAATATTGCATTGCACATGTAGGCTTTTTTATGCGCTTGTAAAGGTTGCTTATATTTTAAGTGCAGTTTTATGTTATACAAAAAGAAATGTTGAAAGAACAAAAAATATGTAATTTTAGTGGGTTTATATCTTATGAATTCATTGAGATTATATGTAGATCTATAACTACTATAATATGCACCACACAAATCACTTCTATGTAACTTGTCTATATATTTTTTATTACAGATGAGGAAGCCGAGGCCCCAGCGTGAGCGAGTTCAATGGGAGATCGGCATAGCTCATGCTGAGAAGGCTCTGTGTATGACACGGGAGGAGAGGATAGAGCAATACACATTCATTTATGTGGATGAGGAGACTTCACCTGAAGCCAAGAAATTGTCAGTCGGTGACAAAAGAAGTAGGCGGTCTACCTCAAGTAGTGAGGCAGAGCACGTACGATCGCCGGAAGTAGCCCCTTCTCCTCCCATTCCTCAGTCACCCCTGTTGACTTCTCCACAATCTTGTAAGGACTCTCAACCTGAGACTCGTAGGCAGAGCCAGAGGAAACAAGTGCAGGAAGAAGAACAGCAGCCTCAACCTCCACCTGTTAAAACCGCCTGGAAGACTGCAGCTGCCCGCAAATCTCTGCCAGCTTCAGTGCTGCTGCACAAGGGTACTCTTGACCTTCAGAAGTGCAACATGTCTCCTGTGGTGAAGATAGAGAATGTTCTTGCATTGCAGAATGCAACGTCTGATGGGTTTGATCAGTTCGTATACACAACCAAGGTAATGTCGGTATTTGTCATCTCTAGTGCTTTTTATTTCATAACTGTACAATTGTGGTCCATGTGTAGAAAAAGTGCATAAAACCACAAAATAACAAATTTGGTGGTAGCTACAGGTGAACTGTGCATCATATTTACATGAATACTGGACATATGATGAGGAATCATATTATTCTTGTAGCCTTTTTTCAGAACGCATTGCACATTATTTGTAAACATTATTGCCTAAACAAGGGTTAACATCTGCAGATTGCAATCTAGTATACTTCTGGTAGTTCAAGGTCCCCTGCTCTTTCTAGTAAAAGTCAACATAGCTCCAGACCCTGAATAGAGGGACTTCTTGGTTTTCAGTTATTTCAACAATGCAGCTGCTTTCACTCCCATGAATGAGATCTAAAATTATAAGGTATGTGAATTGTTATGTTATAAACGTACAATCATGACCCCTTGTTTTTTTATTAGTTCCTGGTTGTATATAGCTTAGTAGAGAAAACCGTACACAGAAAAAGCTATGGAATCATACAAAATGGTTGTTCACTTATCTTCATTCTTTTTTTTTTTTTTATAAAGGGCATTGGTAACAAGACTGAAATCACAGTCAAATCTACAGAAAAGCTGTTTATACCCTCTCCCAATCTGAAGGCCGAAAAAATGAATTCACTGCACACGCCTGCTCCTGAGTCCACATCAGGGGCCACAGGTAGGCACTATTTGAAACTGCACGTGTCTGCCCCTAACACAAATCTCTACTGCCAAAGTGGAAAGGGAGGGGGTGGGGCAGAGACTCTATTGCCTGCCACTGAAAATGATATACCAAAATAAAGTTAATGGACAGAGGACATCCATGTCTATTTTTGGAAACTCACAACTGTTCTGTTACCTTTTTGTTATATGTTGCTTTTTGTGCAATAAACAATACAAAGATAACAAGGAGTTTGAATTGTTGAATGGGTTTTCTTTTCTTTTTCTTATTTTGACAGTTATATGCAAGTGATCAAGCTTATTATTTTTTTATATTGTTGTGTAAGAAGCTTACATTTGGTTTACTAGATTGTTGTAGTTAAGTCATGAGTACTTAAAGTAATTGCTATAGAGTAACGGAGTGTATGTTCCCCCTTTAGGCTTAAACTGTTCACCTTCTGAATTTACTCTTTTTAAGATTCTCACAATCGTTTTACATGGAAATTACTATGTGTAATAATCACATGGTCATAATGCAATATAAGATTTTGAACAGGATAAAAGAGACATTATTAGAATTTTCAATTCTACAATAGATGGATCCTTTAACACTGCTCCTATATTAAATCCAAACACGTTTTATCATTTATTCACTATATCACTTCATTAACTATTGATCTATGGGGTCAAGGAACTCACATCTGTCAAGCCTGCATTTAACTGAAGTTTGAAACCGTTTGAACGATCCCTCTCTACGTATAACATGTGTTAACTGCATTTATAACATTTCATATGGTTAGTTCAGAGCATTGCATTGAAGGAATATGGTTGGTTTCCTTTAATGTAGTTAGCTATGTAATTTTACATTTAGTGCAGGTAGCTATGTAATTCACCTATGAATAAAATATTTCCTTTTCAAACATCTGTCCTAGATTAATATATATTTATATATAGAGCTCTCTAGTAAAATACATTTGTTCCATTTATACTAGCTTCAGCTAATCAACATTTGTTCGAGATGTATCTTTGCAAGTAAACTTTTATAAACTTTGCAGTAGTTTTTAAATAAAATAATAAAAGATTGCAGTGGTTTGCAATAAACATGAGAGCAAAATGTGGTTTTAAACCACATTCCACTTTCTACCTCAACAAACAGAGCATTTTACATGTACTACAAAACAACGTAATATCACTTTCCCCATTAATCCAGGTTTCTCTCATAGTCATTTTTATCATTTTTACTACATGTAGAACAAAAAGGTAAATGCATAACGCAGTCATTTTATCAACTTGGATGCATTCATATAGGGTGCAGATTATGTTGTTAAAGCCTATTTTTAAATGCATAAATGTACAGACACATATAATTGCAAACATACAGTGATGGGAAGATGACTGAATGTGTTGGGTTAAATGGGTATTAAAAAGAAAAGAAAAAAACACATTCTCCGGCTCCTGAAATGTTGTGTGGCTCATAACTTCTAGATATTACTGGAAACCTCTGCTAGAATTTAACAATATTATAATTAATTACCCTTTATAGTATAAACTGTAACTTAATTTAAATTCTACATAGCATCTTAACTTGTGACTTTGGTGTTGTATGGGTAATATATGTTATGGGTAAGTTTGGAAACATTGACCATGAAGCTTACAAATTGGACAGTTGTCAATATATATTTTACAATGTAAGTGTTCTTTTGTAGAAACAAATCTCTTCATTTTAAATAATGAGACCAAATTAAATTGAAGATTTGAAATGCAACCATCAGTAGGAATGATTTAAATGTGTGAATTAGTACAACAATGTATTACTATGTAGACATTGCTTTTAATCCTGATATCACAAAAGCAGTGTGTGACAGAAATAATTAATTTGAAATATTTTCTGGTAGAATATTATGTAGAAACTTAATTAAATCGCATAATATAGAAAATGTATACTTAAAGGACCACAAAAGTCACCATATGGGTGCTTCACCGTCTGCTAGAGGGTGGAAAATCATGTGGAAAATGTGTTTTACATTTTTTTAAATTGATCAAGAATTGTAATTTTAGTTTAGCCCTTGAAGCCATTCTACAAGCCTCTGTAAATAATATGTCTGGAGTCTGTAACTATTATACATTGAATTATGGATTTATACTCCCTTTTATTACAAATGTGTGTCTCTCTCTAACTCACTCTCTTCTCTCTCGCAAAGTTTCACTCAGTTTTTTTTTTCTATTTGCCTTCCTCTGGGTCAATTAAGAACCTGCATATTGCAGATCAGAGGAGATCTAAAAAGGTTGAACTTGATGGACTAAAAGTCTCATTTCAACCTCGGTTATTATGAAATATTTCTGTTTTTTATTTTATTTTTAAACCGTAAAGAATAAAATCACTTGTGGTGGGAATTGAACCCAGTAACATCTCCTTCAAAGGCAGAAACGCTAAGTGCCACATACTGAGCTGTTATACTAGCTGCTATAATAAAATCAAGTGGTTACAATTACTCAGCCACTACTTAATTTAAACCTTCTACACCTGATTCTTATTAATATTATGTTCTGCGTGGTACAGATCTCATTACTCATTCAGGCAGAGGGCATAGCCAGACTTCATTACTCTGATTTCACAATCAATTTTCCAAATTAAAATAATCTTTCCATGTGCTTTTTCACCCTCTATCAAATGGTGCAGAGCAATATAGGGGACACTCGTGATCATTTTTAAGTGGATGAGGTCTACATGCATTCCGTTCTGAACTCATTCCAACATTCATTCCCAAAAGTAACCGTGAGTGGCCTTTTAATAATCCAACAGAGAACATGCAATTGGCTTTATGTGCATTTATCCGACCGCAAAATGTCGCCCAGCAAGAATTAATTCTGGTATTCTTTTTAATTAGATTTTCGTTTTGTTTACTATTTCTGGAAAAGAGGTCAAAAGATTTAAAAAAAAATAATAATTTTAATTTCTCTCACAGGGCTTGATCATAAGATCCCCTTTTAGTATGAAATCAATTAATTTAAACATATTTTCCCTCTGGTTACTGTAAAAAAAAATCTGCAGTGGTATGGAGAGGTTGTTGTGTTTGTGGAAAGTCCTACTCCGCAGAGGACCAGATCACATTCCTTGGGGTACAGTTATCTTCAAGTTTACCTGGAAGAAAAATCCATAGACTACAAGACACATTACCTTTTTAGATAAATATGCTGGTACATTTATCCTTGGACATTATGATCTGTCCCACAGGGGCATCATCCAAGTGGGAAGAACTGAAGGAAGTCAAATACCACCCATGCTTCATCAACATGTTATGAAGAAATTAAAGGACCGCTTGAAATAAAAAGATCTGCAGATTTCAAAAGTGATTTGGAAATATTGAAATTAGTGACACCACGCAGCAATCTTGTTCAAGCTTGAATTTAAAACTGGATTGATATATTTTTTTTTAAAAAGGGTAATCTGGGTTATCATTGATAACTAGAGAAGGCGCATTGATCAAGCGAGGAATCTGATTCAGTAGCTGGGGTCAAGAAGGAATTTTATATATTTGTTTTCCCCTTTTTGAGACAATTGGCAATGTTTCAATGTTTTTTTTTTCTGTTTGCCTTCCTCTAGTTCAATTAGCAATTAATCTGCATATTGCAGCTCAGATGAGGTCTAAAAAAGTTGAATTTGATGGACTATAAAAGATTTTTTTTCCAACCTGAATTAGTATGTAACAATGTAACTTGTTTTTATAATGGACAAACTGTGTTTACACAGTTAATAATTAAAGGCTTTATTTATTTTTATACTATTGTATTCAATTTTGCTTTAATGATGGACATTTTGCTTTTGTAGAAGTGTTAGGAACTTTGAAGGAGTAGGAGAAGCAATGGATGCAGATAAAAGTCTCTATTGACTTCTGGTATAAAAGTTCCTTTTTTTAATAGCAGTTTGACAACAATGATAGCATAAAACTCATAGGATAACCTGCCCCCTCAAGTTACAAACAGACTAGCAGCCTAAGAATTATTCACCCATGACACCGTCGGTCATCTAAATATAATACTTTTTTTAAATGCTTTTATGATCCTGTCTTACATAGCTGCTAATATTACTTTTACTTCACAAATGTGAATTTTTTTATTTTTTGTACACCAAACAGTGGTCCTTTAGGGTTGATTTTCAACTGTTATGTGGCTTAGTTTTTATGTAGTCATTTTTTGTATTTAAATTCTGGTCTTTTAAATGCATGATAGACAAATATGTGAGTTCTTTGTCCAGCCAATGTACAGTATGCTTTACTGTGCAACAGGCGTTCAACATTTTTTATAGATTTTAGAAGTTGACTAGACTATTTGTCTTGGCAAAACTGTAACACAAATGTTTATTTGTTTATAGCTTTCATCTAAAGTACCTGCAAATCAAACATTCAGTATAACTATTAAACTTCCATATCCAGTACCTTTTTAATGAAGCCGTGTTTCTCAAAAGCAAGTCCTAGAGCGGGTCCTTGAGACCCTATCTGCTAACCCTCAGGTGTAAAGGGAGCCTTCATTTTACATACTATCACCATTATTTATAGTTTCTAAACTGATTTTTATATAGGAACATATCTACAGTTAAATTATACTCTTATTTAAATCTGTGCCGATCTAGATAAAAATGTCATATGGCATATGAAGTATCAAACTATTAAAAAATATCTTGGTCAATCCTCATGAGCATTAGAAGGTAACCAGCAAATCCCCACACCAAAAGAACCACCAGTGGTCTAGTGAATTACTACCGAGAGATTGATCCAATAAACACGTTATATCTGCTTATATCTGACCTTATCACCTCCCATAAACAAATTGAATGTATATTTTTAATTCTTAAAAAGACCATAGAAGATCATATGTCCTACTGTTAAGTTCCTTTAAAACAAAAATTTGGAAGACCAGTCAACAATACATAATCAAACCTCTTCTAATTGTGTGCTTTTTAGTGTACTTTGGCATCTATATAGATACCACACTGGTTACCTTTTGTATAAAAAAATCTCCCCAGTTACTTTTTGCCGTTAATTGTTAGTATAGATTACAGAATAAAACAAAAAAGGCATTATGGGGCAAATATTGGTTTAATTACCTAAAAATAATTATGTGCACAAAATAAGAGTTTATGTGAACAACTTCTGAACTTCCAAAATTAGAGTTAACGGCTCTGCCATCTGTTTGTTTTATACAGTGAGTAAAAAAAATCTGTAACATTATCCGTTTTGAAAGGGAGACCCGTAATATATATATATATATATATATATATATATATATATATATATATATATATATATATATATATATATATATATATATATAATTATAATATCATTTCTCCATCTGCCATGCTTAAATGTCTTGAGTTACACATTATCTGAGGAAATGGTCTTTACACTTCTCGTCTGTGAAACTATCAATTCAAATACTGTTTAAAAACAAAGAGTTTTATTTATTTTATCTCTACACCAACACATGTGGATCACTTTATATCTGCCTCTTTTGGAACATAAGGATGGTTTATTCTGTATTCTGGCGCACTCTGCCCAAGCTAAGCCTCTTTATTGTAGATAACCTATAGAAGGAGGCACAATTAATTAATTAATTGTTGGCATTTATGTTCAACACACAGGAAGCTAAAAGCAATTGATTGCATGTCATATCTGTAATAAATCGTTGTCTAATTACTCTGCATGGGTCATTGTGCTCTTAGAAGGTACTGACCCATTAATGGATTAATGCACAAAACAGTTTCTTTTTGCTAGGAGCCTCAGAGAAGAAACATCAAAGAAGATCAAATCGGACTCGCTCCGAATCTGAAAAGTCCATAGATATTGTGCCAAAGAAGAAAATCAAGAAGGAGCAGGTGGGTTGTATTTACCATGGGGTACTTTTCAAATAAACAGTGTTTTCTTCAGCACAGCTTATTTTTCATCTTGAGATATACCATCAAATTTGACATGTCAACTGTCAGTTGCAATGGTCATTAATAACTTATATGGTAACTGTCATAACATTACTAATTCTATCACACTTCTTAACTAATATTGCAAACCTCAAGGAAAAAAAAGAATTGTTCTTCTGTATATTGACACAGTAGTCATTTTACATATTAACACAATTCTGATATATGGATCTTGTTGCTATGGTAAGCCCCTTATTTCTTAGATATCCATCGAACCCAGCAACATACCAGACAAAATAGTTCAGCCCCTGCCACATTATTGATATAATTATAATTAGTCCCCTTTTTATCAACAGAGGAATTATTACCATCCGTTATGTTTTTATTACATTTTTTTTTCCATGAGGGTTTTAGTTCTTCTGCTATCTACAGTCCTCTTATTTTTTTTTATAGCAATTTCAATACTTTTCATAGAAAGATTTCATAAGTAATACATTATTTTTTGTAATCTTGTGGAAAAATGATTCTCTGGTTTCTGATAATTCAGATGTTTGGTGCTTGTTAGCCTTAACCTCTTTGGTAAAAGAGCATAATTAAAGGACTTTAGACTTATGACTGTACGCTTGTGAGTTTTCAATCTTGTTAGGTGCTTTAGGGGAAAGTATTTTGCTTGTTTAATTTTAAGCTCAATAACCGGACCGTCCATTCTTTTGCAATGTGTTAATATAGTTTTTGTCTTGTACTTTACCTCCATAGCACTATACAGGGGTTAAGGATATGTTATAACTGATGTTAAAATGAATAGAAATGGAATTAAAAATGTAATGTTCTCCAAAAGGGTTCCAGTGTACTGAACTTAAGCTGACCTACATCTGCTTTGCTAAAGATCTGATTAACAACGTCATCCCAAATTATTTCTAGTTGCTATTTTTAAGGTAGTCACCCAGTTAGCTCAATTAGTTGTGTAGAAACAAAGTTGTTGTTTTTTTTTTTTTTTCTTCTTCTTCTTTTTTTTTTTTTTTAAGAAATACTTGTGTCCTGGTAAATTTTGCGTAAAAAAAAAAAAAAAAAAAAAAAAAAAGCAATAATACCTGGTTTGCTGCCATTCATCAGGGCAACGACCAACATTAGCTTCTATACATGTAATGACTAGTATTACTATTCTTTGAACATATTCCATGGAAGGTCTGTTGGCCTCCTCTGAAGGAACATTTAACAGTCTTTACGGAGATAAGAACGGGACAAATCTGTCCCTTCAGCGTAGACCAACAGACCTTCCATGAGATTTGTGCAAATAGCTTTAAAATCTACTTGTAAACATAGTATTACTAGCCCTAAATGATCTCCATGCACGAGCCAGGGTAATGTGTTAACGGCATATCTAAGTGAGCTGGATTAATATATTTCTGCACTCTATAGGCAAAAAGCAGCCTATGTGAATGTAGCACATCTCATAAAACATTTTTTATTTTTAGTAATATCTCAAAATCCCTCTAATGATTATGTTGACACCTCCAGAGGGTGTCTAAACAGGAATCTGATTTACCTCCGGGGAGCAATATTCACCCACTATTTACCTGCTCTTGCTTGCTCAGCCAATCTCCTTGCAGCTTCCTCCTTGCAGCTTCCTGCCACATATCAGTGATACACTACATTTCCCAAGCTGCTTTGCACCACATACAGGAACCCAGAGTTAATTTAAGAGTTTCAACTAACCTAATTGGCCAAAACAAATCATTTTAAATTTGAAAGTAATTTATCCTGGGTTTGGAGGGTGTTAACCTTGATTTCCAACTGTCAGAAATTACTATTATTGCTAAATACTTACTCTGTATGCACAGGAAGGAAATGATGAAAAGGAAGTGTATGAAAACATGTGACTTCCCACAGTAGGGCAGAACTTATGTCTGCATCATTCCAAATCAAAATGGATACAATGCCTGTGATTGGTCAAACTGAATATGACTGTTATGATAATTTTAGAAGAGATTGGCTGGGGGTGTCAACTTTGAAAGCCAACTGTTTGCAAATGCAAGAAATTCAGCTGGCTTCAAGGTGAGTGTTTAAATGTATATTTTGGTGTTTTTTCATGCAAACATTTTTTTTTCATACACTACTGATTCTCCTCCATCAGATGCATTCACAATCCAGCAAACTTTGGTATACCTTTAATGGTGCTCTAGGCTTATGGATTTAAATGATATACCATATATACTCGAGTATAAGCCGACCCGAGTATAAGCAGAGGCACCCATTTTACCACAAAATACTGGGTAAAATGAGTGACTCTAGTATAAGTCGAGGGTGGGAAATGTGCTGCCCCCTGTGTCCCTCTTGTGCCCTCTGTGTCTCCCTCTCTCTCTCCGTGTCTCTCTTTTCCCCTCTCCCTTACCTGTGTCTCTTCCAACCTCTCCCTTCCCTGTGTCTCTTTCCCCCTCCCTCCTCCTCATCCTCCCTCCTCCTCATCCTCCCTCCTCCTCATCCTCCTCATCCTCCCTCCTCATCCTCCCCCTCCCTCCTCCTCCTCATCCTCCCTCCTCCTCATCCTCCCTCCTCCTCATCCTCCCTCCTCCTCATCCTCCCTCCTCCTCATCCTCCCTCCTCCTCATCCTCCCTCCTCCTCATCCTCCTCATCCTCCCTCCTCCTCATCCTCCCTCCTCCTCATCCTCATCCTCCCTCCTCCTCCTCCTCATCCTCCCTCCTCCTCCTCCCTCCTCCTCATCCTCCCTCCTCCTCATCCTCCCTCCTCCTCATCCTCCCTCCTCCTCATCCTCCCTCCTCCTCATCCTCCCTCCTCCTCATCCTCCCTCCTCCTCATCCTCCCTCCTCCTCATCCTCCCTCCTCCTCATCCTCCCCCCTCCTCCTCAACCCCCCTCCTCCTCAACCCCCCTCCTCCTCAACCCCCCTCCTCCTCAACCCCCCTCCTCCTCAACCCCCCTCCTCCTCAACTCCCCTCCTCCTCATCCTCAACCTCCCTCCTCATCCTCAACCTCCCTCCTCATCCTCAACCTCCCTCCTCATCCTCAACCTCCCTCCTCATCCTCAACCTCCCTCCTCATCCTCAACCTCCCTCCTCATCCTCAACCTCCACCCCCTCATCCTCCACCCCCTCATCCTCCACCCCCTCATCCTCCACCCCCTCATCCTCCACCCCCTCATCCTCCACCCCCTCATCCTCCACCCCCTCATCCTCCACCCCCTCATCCTCCACCCCCCCATCCTCAATCCATCTACAGATGGTGATATATTCTTAAATCTTTTGATATATATGTGAGAGTTAGTTCTGGATAAAAAAAAAAAAACACAAAATAACAAGAGGTTATGATTTGAAGTTTACAAGTGAAAAATTGAGGGTTTGTGTGCAAAAGTGGCAAGTTATAAAAATGGTAGTAGATAAGTGTAATAGTATTCCAGTGCAAATGGTAGTGGCAAACATTAATATCCAACATTATTACTATGTAGCCATTAAAATTAGTAGCATATGTAGAGAAAATCTTCCTTTTTATTTTTTGTGAGAAGAAAAAGCAAATCCTTTCAGGCTGTAAGCAAACGAGTAGAACTAGAGAGAGACAACATCAAGGCCCCTTGAGACTACGTTATTTAACATCCATTAAGATATACATTAAATGTGAAAATATTGACCCCCCCCCCCCTTGCATTTTGCTACATTATTGTATTGTAAAATATTATAGACGTACATTTTTTTTCTCTTTTCATCCATACAGCCTGGTATACAATATCAGTGTGTCAAAAATAAAACCCCTAAAAATATTAATTGGAAAAGATTGCCTACGTATTAATACTCCTTCATTTTTATTTCAACCAGTAGCTTTAAAAGTATGCACAATAAGTTGAATTCGGATTCTCTTGTGTGCAGTTAAAGTGTTAACTGTTCAAATGTTTTACTTTGTAAATTTAAGTACGCCTATGTGTGTGTGTGTGTGTGCTCCCACGGTTGGTCATTGCTTGCAACACAGCATGAAGCCCAAGGGGCTTCTTCATTTATCTCACGGAGACTAAGTTATTATCAGAAAGTAAATGAAGCACAAAACTACCCTGAATTTTCTATGACCAGTTCAACATCCAAAACTCTGGAAGTAGACAAGAAAATATAATCTGAAAAACAGTCCAGACGCTAAAAAGTCAATGGGTAGAACTGCTACAGAGTTAACAATAGTTTATGTATTTCTCATATCTGAGATGTATGGCAAGAGTGGTGAGGAGCAAGCCATCTTTGAACAATGCTCACACAAATTACCATCTTGCATATGCAAAAGCAACAATGTTGCTAAAAATGTGGTTTGAGACCATGTTTTGACCTCAATGCCAATATTTGCAAATGAACAGCACCGCTCCTCACTCAGCACATGGAAACATGAAGGTGGCTTCATTGTGCTGTGGAGTTGCTTTACAGGATAGCATGGATAGAGCAGAATATGGGGAGATCCTGGAGCAAAACCTGGGTGCATATTCATGTTTTTTGAAGAGGGCAATAATCCCAAACAGAAGGCCACAGAAGCCCTTGACAGGGTTAAAATGAAGAAGGAAGAAGTGCTTGAGTCGCCTAGTTAAAGTCCGGTCTTATTCCAGTAGAAAATGTGTGACAGGAACGGAAGATTGCTGTTCAGTCCCACTTCGCCTGTGACCTGCAACAGATTTAGAGGTAGCGTAATTGAAAATTAAACCTGCAACATGTGAAAACACCCTGTGAAAGGCTTAGGTCTTTGAAATTCTCTTTGGTGTCATAATGCAACAAATTGTTATAGAAGTCTGAGAGATTAATACTATCTATATCCGCAATCTATAACAGAATATGTGAGCATCAACAATATAGAATACGTTTTTACACGGATGCAACACGTTCTGCACCCCACCCTAGTTTTTGTGCTATATAATATACAGACAGAAATGTATCTTCCTGTATTTACTACATACAAATAAATATTCTGTATATGTTGCACATCCTGAATTCGGTTTACAATATATGGAGTTCCTCTTCATTTAATTATATATATATTATACAAGACTCTGTCTATGGTGCACGCGGAAAGCAAGTTGCTGCTGGAGTGTGTGTGGTATTTCATGGGGAGGAAGTAGCAGATTCTCAATTTGTTGGCCATAACAGAGTTGCCATAGGAATCCCCTGATATTGCCGTCCAGTTTACAAAAAAAAAAAAAATGATACCTATATGTATTTATTTATTTATTCTATCAATTGGCCACTATTCAATTCAGAAGAACTATGTGGGTACAGTAAGTCTATGGAGAAAATACATGACATTGTTCCTCATAACTTTGATATATTACAGTAGATATTTAGCTGTTTAACCTGTTTTTGTATTGTATCCGCAATAACCAAAATATACCAAGTACACTGGAAATTAGTGTCTAGTATCCTATGAGAAGTAGCTGTAACAGTTGTCAGATTTTTTATCTCTTATTCTTTTATTCATGAAGAAGCTGTGAAATGGAAAGTATGGCTACCTAACAGGTGCTCATATAACGCATGAATGGAGTAGGTATTTTATATTTATACAACAATCTCTTCTTTTGTTGACATTTCAGGTTTTATCCCATGTGCTTTTCTCTCTTTTGGGTGGGTAGAAGGGAGTGGGGGCATATGGCAGCTTAGTTTTGCTGATGTTGATAGTTTAAGATTCATTGTTCACAATAACATTAAAGGCATAATTACGTTTCATTGATTATGAATGCAACTGATAGAGGAGAATCAGTAGTGTATGTAAAAAAAAAAATTGCATGGGGTAAAAAAATAGCAAAATAAACATTTGATTACTGTAATGTTTGCAGATTTCTTCAGGTTCCTGCCACTTGATTTTGAGAAGGCATGCCCCTTAAAAACTTTAGTTAAATTAGCATAAAATTCACTAATTCGTTTGGACCAATCATAGGCATCTATAACATTGTTTCAATTACTGGGAAGCCGGTTTGTGCAGCAAATATCATGGAATGGGTAGTCGGGAGCTCGGACATTGCTCTGTGAATTTCTGCATTGTGCTGTGTTAGCTTGAAGGTTAGTATAGGATTAAAAAAATATACCCAATGTCGTTTTATTGCTAGGTACCAGATGCCTATGTAAGTAGCTCTGAGGGTGTGGAAACTAATTTTTAAATAAAATAAATATGTACGTGTATAGAATGACTGGCATGGTTCTGATATAGGCAGTATATTTTAGATTAGAAAAGTTAAAACAGGGAAATTTCCACATACCTTTTTAAGGATTTGATTCTAGTGTGAAACATTTTTACTTTGAATTACAATTACTATCACAGAGCTTCATGATAATCTGATTAAATGATAATTTCTCAACTATTAAAGTGCTTCAGCATGGAGTGGTGGAGAGCAAGAAATTAGAATTAGCATTCCTTTCTTTTTACAGAAATTTATTAGATTGGGTCTCTTGTTGTATTTTATGTTAGTTGTCCAGTGTATGTGAGGTTGATTGTCACAAATAGTCAAAAAGGAAGTGTTATGGATAAATGGTGCAAGTAGTTACTACATCTCATTACGAATCATGTTATCTAGCATAGTTTCTGGCTTGAGTTGAGTCCACTTTGTTTATTATTACTATGTGGGCTGTGTTCAGATAAAGGTTGATAAAACATTTAAATTAACATTTGGAAAGGCTTATTTTGTCCTGTAGGATGTGTAGGCTTCAATGTTATGTCATTAGAGTGGAGAAAAATACTATGCTATTTTTCCCTTCTACTTGGACACTCATTGTCTCTTAAGTTTCTTGTAAGTGTTCTCATAAGGGTTTTATCTTCATGTGAAGGAGGTTAAGGGCTTGTCTCACTGCAAGCACACTCAGAGCCTTACAAGAACTCCCAGGGTAGTCTGTAACTCTTATTGAATAGATCTTTAGTAAGATCCCCTGTAGAAGCGGAGAACAGTTCATACTGAACGACCACTTCTTAAAATTTATTTGTAAATACATTAACTTTTCACTTGCAAGATTTCTTATGGGAGCCACGTCATCGGGCACCAACTCTTTAAATATTTCACCTCTGAGGCTTGCTTATATTAATGATCTTGCCCTAGTGAGGAAGAAGTTCCTAGACTTATTAAGAATGTGAGTGATTTAAATGACCATTGTAGATTAGCAAAACTGTCACGTTCGTGTAAGTCAATGGTTGAAAGGCATTTTAGAAAATATATTCTTGCCTAGATGACTGTTGTGGATTATTCCATCTTAAACTGATTGTCTATTGTGTTATTGGTGAGTATGGGGCCTTCGTCTGCCATTAAGTTCTCTTGTGATGGGGCTGTTCGAGGAGCAGGTTTAAACAGAAGTGATCTGTTGTTCATCCCTGGTTTCTAATCCTTTCACTAACATCAAATTCTCTATCATGACTAAAGCAAAATTAAACATAGTAGTTAGAAATGCATCTATTTTTAAACTTCAACATATTTTATTAAGTTCTTTAAAAAGCAAATTTTATAAATATTACCCTTCATTGGTTCTTTAAGTTTTTTTTTAATTATTTTTTTATTGTGTTTGTCCAGAGGACAATGTGAATAATCTACTGAAGCTCAAGTAGTGGCTGGGCAGTATTCACACTCAGAATCTTATGAGTCCTAGTAAATACTGGCTTCCAGTATTTCTTACCTAGTGGGCAGTCCAATGCCAACACAAGGGGCTTACGTTCTGCATGTGTTAATGCATTAAGAATGTAGTACCATTTTAGTTCTTAGGTTTTGTCTTAAAGCAATTGCCAGATACACCTCAGGCCTCATAATTGACACCTTTTTAATTGTATCTCATTCAAGCCCCTTGACAAGAGATGTTTTTTTATGGGACTAAGGACTGTATTTACATTGAGTGCCATGTATCTTCTACAGCTCAAATCCCAAAGGTGCAAATAATGTTTGTGTACACCCATTCTTGATCCATACAATCTCACAACACTTCTTAATCTGATTGAATTGCTTCTCAAGTGGTAGTTTAATCTTGTAGTATATGCATGCCACCATACCAATTAACCCGCAACCCACCTTTTTCTACACAATGACAAAGCTTGTTTGAGCATGGGCAGGACCATCATTTAAACATATAAAATTCTGCCCATCCACAAAACGGAGTAACAAAAAAAAAGTATGTGGACCCTAGTTGTTTGATTTCATTTATGGCTCGGAAAAAAAAGTGGGAAGTGTTCCAACATTCAATACTCAGATTTATTTATAATGCTCTAAGGCTTTAAAGCAGGTTAGATATACAACCATTTGTCAACATGAACATTGTATATTCACTCCCTTTGATATTTGATTACACCAATACTGCTATGTAGTGGAGAAAACGTATGGACAGTGTTGCTGCTTCTGATAAAGCCTGACTGATCGGAATATATAAAGTCTGGGTGCACTAGTTTAATGTTTAAATTTCCCTTTTATATATGCATACCAATAAAAGTCTGTCTGACCTAACATTCAATTATGTATATCAGTTTTTTTCTTTGCTATATTACAGCAAAACAAAACTACCTTTCCCATAATGTTATTTTAGTTATTTACTCAAAAATATCAGGCTAGTTATGCTTGTAAAATATATAAAAAGCAATCACATCAAAGTGAAATGGATAGAACACACCTTATGGTTAAGGTTTCCAGGCTTTCTGCCTGATCTGTGGAACACTTAAAAAGTATCATACTATTTAATGCTTGGCTACACTGGTAAAATGTCCTGAGCAAAAAAAAAGGAAAACATATATTTAATAGCTGCCATAAAATAGATATTAAAGTCAAAATCAGGAAGGGAATTTTGAATAGAAGATGGCCTTCATATTTGTTGTCCGCATTTCTTTAGTATTTTTTTACATTTATGAATATTTATTATTCTGGCATTCATGTAATACTAATTTTTGTTTTATGATCAGGTGGAAACCATCCCTCTTACAGCAGTGCAGATTGGATTGCAGAAAGGTGAGATTTTCAAAAAAAAAATCTTAATTGATCTGTGTAATGATCTCATAATATCTGGAATGTAATCTTAACAATTTGTAACTGTACAATTTACATTTTTTTTTTATTTTTTTTTACCAAGTAACAATTTTGTTATATGTATATCTGGAGAGAAAAAATATTACAATGTAGAAATCTTCAATCTTGTCAGCTATCTACTGTAATTAAATGGCTTGTTGGCACCACTGATACATAGAAGAGGAAGCTTGTGGGTAGAGTCAGTGGTTAACAGCTTGCCAGTTTTAAAACTAAACTGTAATATGTATTTACGGAAAAAAATATGGACCCCAAATAATTTAAGGCCAGGGCAGTTGTGAATTTATTTATTTTAAATATTCTTTATTCATGCTGTATAGTAAATTCCCTGCAGCATTCAAAACACTTAAAGCTAATTTTAATTTGTACCTTCACTGGTTCATTATGATATTCATCAAATTGTAATATCTTATTGGCATTGCATGTATTGTAAAATATTGAAGGTGATCAAACTCCTTTTTTACATGAAGGGAAGTAATGCATGCTTTCAATCTCAGATACAAATCGTGCGTTTGATTATTAAAATATGGCTTTCTCTGCTCATCATCATACTGAGGTCAATAGCAGTTATAAATCCTACACTTCTTATTTCAAGGCGCTAGTGAAATCTCTGATGCATGTAAGCCACTGAAGAAGAGGAGTCGTGCTTCAACAGATGTAGAACTTGCAAATTCCTCCTACCGCGATGCTTCGGACTCAGACTCTCGTGGCGTCAACGATGCGCAGGTGTATCCCTCTTCCTTCCTAAATAATGTGATGCACACTAATAAGAGACTCCACCACAACAATTAATGTGTAGTTAAATGTTTTGTGTTAATGTAGGGCATATATATACTACACATTCAGAAGACAAGAGTTAAACTAGGTTCTTGTTGACAGAAAATATTACAATATAGTTAGTATGTTTCCTAATTTAATGCTTTGAGAAATTAGGACCTTCTTCCAGTAACCAATTCACTTTATCTCCTGTGCTTTCCCCCCTGACCTCAAAAGTCAAGGCTAGTCTTTTTATGTTTCTGCTGCATTTCAATAAATATTACCTCTGCCTCCACTCTTCTCCGTTCCTTACCTCCATGATTGCACCCTACCTGTAGTCCAATACTTTCCATTGTGCATTTAAAAAAAAAAAGAAGCAGTTTTAAGTATTTTTATTTATTTTTTATTTCAATAAACAATAATTTGTATTCATTTTAAGAAAATTGAACTCTAAAGCCTCACTGAAAATGATGTTTGATCCATCTTAGCCTCAGAGTGAATTTAAACAAACTTGAGAAGTATAAACAAGCTCTCGTAGAGGGATTCTTATCTTTGTTATCATAATTCATATGCATTCAAAAGATTTAAAGTAAAAGTGTGTTGCGGTCCAGTGATCCACGAAGCTTCCTACCCATCTGTTTCCTGTATCATCAAGAAAGAGAAGAAATCAATGTGTCACTATATATATATATATATATATATATATATATATATATATATAATTTATTTATTTTTCTGTACTCTAAACCATTTGTTACAAAAATAAATGTTTTTGTTATTTAAAGTGTGTGCTTTTAAATGCACAAGAGAAAATATTGGACTACATTGGTCCTCTGATGTTGGAGAGGTGCTTGGGAGGAAGTGGTCAAAGGTTTGTTTTCTTTTCTTTTTTTAAAAATTAGCAACTCAGATGTGTGCAATGGTTGGTGAGGTAATCTGTTGTAGTTAAATAGGATTATGATGAAAGGCAGTGATGTTGGGCCACTATATTTCTGGTTCTGAGTAGTGTTTGCAGAACTCTTATAACTACACGTGGCTGAGGCATGCTGTGAGGTGGACAACAATAAAGTATTAGCCCTCACGTTCTTCCTCATCAATAATGCTTTTCTGTATGTTGGACCCAATACCTGACTATACCTCTTTTTTTCATAAATTGTGCTCCGTCATCTCTGCCAGAACTCATTCTTCATAGTCACCAATAACATACTCTGGGGAGGAGAGTTTTGTACTTGCCACTCGAAAAAAGTATTTTTATATCAAGTAATGTGCGTTGAGGAAAACCCAATACTCTACTACTACTACTACTACTACTCTAATACCTCAGTGATATCCTTGTGTTTTTACTGTGAAACACAGATCTGATTCCTTCTTCACACTGCATAAAGAACTAATACCCTTCTTTTTCCTAAATTTTTGGGGCACAGACCAACTTTGAAAAACAGTCCGATAGTCCCTCACCTGCAGCTGATGCGGATGCCTCTGATGTTCAATCTGTGGATTCCAATGTGTCTCGAAGGTCAAGCAAGAGAGATCTTGTGTGTCAGGTATATGTAACTGAATCTTGAGTCCATTGCTGCTGAATGTATTTTAACTGTCTTACAAACTTGACAAAGTAGAACTGTTATATGGCCATGCAAAGATGTTTTATGGCTACTTTTTGCTGTATTGCATTTTCTCTAGGATTTGTTGTTAATTGGTTTAGGGCAGGAATTTTCACATTCTGTGCACTGTAGATAATAGGATACTATAAGTTAGCCATAATTACATAAAAAAAAGTGTTGTCCTGTCATAGTAGGACCGTTTAGATCTAAGGGTTGTAGTATTGTATAAGGACATTTTCAGTTAGCAGGTATTGATAGATACCTTTCCCTTTATATTTATGCAGATCTGCGAAAGTTATGGGGATCAGCTGGTTTCCTGTGATGGGGAATGCTGCCGCCTGTTCCATCTTGAATGTCTAGGAATGGATACTTTACCAGATGGGAAATTCATGTGCATGGAGTGTAAAACAGGTGCATATTGGGTTGATACAATGCTGGTGATTTTTGTTTTTACTTCTGTTTCTGTATTGAATGAATGCGGATACAGCCTCCCCAATCCTACCACAAAATGTTATAGTTCCCAAGTTCATACATCCACTTTCTTACAGTCCTATGATTTCCAAAATCTTTGTTATTGATAATCAATTTTTATTTGATAACCTGCTTGTCTAAGAGTAGGGCACAGGCTGTCCCGTGCTTTTTTAAGACATCCACTATAATGTTAAAATATATCATGATAATCTGATTTGGATATTGTAGCAAATGATCGGCAACATGTTTACGACTTGTGTTAAGCTATTTTGAGGTCTTATAGTATCCTTGTTGTGAGTGCTTTATACCAGGTGTGTATCACATTGTATGCTGTGCATTTTGGGACAGGCCTCCATACCTGCTTCTCCTGCAAGATCCCGAGCACCAGTGTGAAGCGTTGCTCTGTTTCCACATGTGGAAAGTTTTACCACGAAGCCTGCGCCAGACAGTACTCTGCCACTGTACTAGACTCAAGGGGCTTCCGATGTCCACACCATTGTTGTAGTTCCTGCACTGCCGATAAGGATCTATACAGAGCATGCAAAGGTGAGTAGAAATAGTTTTTTCTCACGTTTTTTTAAAAGGTTAAATGTTATGATTTTGTAGCTGCACAATTCAACTTTAACATTGTGATGAGGCATGCATAGAGAAACTCAAATTGATCCAGTAAGTGAAGTTGTATTTTTACACCTCCCGGGATAATAGGCGTTTGTAGTTGAAGCGCTACATCTCTTAGAGAAAATATGGATATAGATACACAGGAGTTTGATTATTGCTCCTTCCTTATTGGAGCAAGCAACATTCTTAATGAAGTAGACAAGTTTGTAGGAACAGGTGGGGTGACAATGTGAATTTACTGTGCACCAAGATGGCTGCCTCATCCTTTTTTGTTCCCAGACTTCCCAATAAAAAAAGTTTAATTTTATTTTAATTATAATTAATCCAGTCCACAGAGGTCAAAGACTTGGCTGGATGCAAGATCGACACTCATCTTAGTACTCTGTTCTTCACTGTCTGTGACAGCAGGGCTGGTGGAGTGACAATATTCAAGACATTGTTGAACTTAATAGCAAACTCTGAAGGAATAGCTCAGTCATTTTAGTGCATTGCCACCCACATGGGTACAGATCTTAAGTTCAGAGTCCTTTTAGTTTATCGCAGTTCTTGAGATGGAACAAAGTTTGTGCAAGAAATCACAGATGATATTGCAAGCTACTTCACAAGAGGCTTTTCCTGGGAGACTTTGGTGCTTTGTTGATGACAATCTGTCACAGTTTAGACCAGAGCTAATATGTACAATGAATGGCCTGAGCCTCAAGCGTTCCACTCATAAAAGAGGTCATGCACCTGACCTTGTTCTCCTGAGTGGCTTGCAAAGCTCATGCATTACTAAAGAAAGTTTCATCTGGTCTGACCATCATTCATCTAGGTTTCCAACTGCAGCATCTTCATGTAAGTCTCATCCTCGCAGGTGACAAGATACTGCCCACTGAGAGAATGACCATCCAATGGTCTATGGAAGAAACATGATCTCTCTGTAAGAAGTGCTTGTAATGATCCTTGTACTTTTGCCCACTATTTTAATAACCTGTGACTGCACTGTCCCTGTCTGCCTATAACCCTTCGCATTGCACAACTACTCTCCTTTTTTTGATGATACTGGGAAGGAGATAAAAGTGGGTGCTGTATTGAACAGCTTTGCAGGACCACTCAAAAAAAATCTCAAATATCAAGCTATTATTACTGGCAAGAAAGGATCATTTATGTTAAAAGCTATCATGGCATCAACAGACCAGCTTAGTTATTTTGCACTGTTTAAGATTATGCAAGACAACCTGTCTACAGTCTAATACTGTCCCAATTACAATGCACAGAGTTCAACCATTATTTCACAAAATGTCCTCTATTTGAACTGACATTCCAAGATTGATGGTATATGAAAGTCGCTCTCTGAACTTATGGTCTGAATTTGCTCAAGTAGATATGGGACGCATGGTGCAGATAATCAGGCAGCTGCTCTCCGCTAGCTGTGTCTTGGATCCAGGCCCAACTCGTCTTCACAAAGGTTGTCCTGATCTGAATGGTCCAGCAATCGCAAAAATAGTGAACTGTTTACTGCATAGTGACATTTTTCCTGATCAACAAAAGGAAGGAATTTCCAGACTTTTTCTCAAAAAAGTATCTTTATATTCAGACTGAATGGGAACTATTGGCCTATTTCAAATATTTATTTTTAGAAAAAGTTATTGAAAAAGCAGTTGCAGTGCAGCTTCAAATCCATCTGCAAAAGCATAACCATTATGCTCAATTGCAGTCAGAGATCAGAAAAACACACAGCACAGAAACCACCCTGGTTCATGTTTTTAATGATCTTCTGATAGCAAGAGATAGAGGTGGCTTTATCAAATACTGCAGAAAGATCAAGAACTAGGATTGAACAGTGACCATAAAATAGTAATAGAGTGGCTAAAGAATTACTGTGGACTGGGTGGAACTGTTCTCAACTGCTATACATCCTTTCTTACTGGCAGGTCGCAGAGGGTTTATTCAGGTACATGCTCCTCTAAATCCATGTCTGTCATATTGACTTCCAAAAGGTTCTATTTTATCTCCAATGCTTTTTGCTGTATACATGATACCACTGGGAGAGATCATCAAGACATGTAATCAACTACCAATGTTATACTGATGGCACACAGCTTTATCTGTCCTTGCCTCCGAATGAATGTATAGAAGAGCTAGATATTGTGGTCTTACACAAAATCATCAAGTTTGTTCAAATCCTCATGGTGTAAAACACTTAATCTCCCCAAAAGACCTCTCTAACATGTATCATAAAAACTGTACTACTGCAACTGCCTTTATCTAGGACTGTCAAAAAAAACTATT
This sequence comes from Discoglossus pictus, assembly GCA_027410445.1. Lineage (NCBI taxonomy): Eukaryota > Metazoa > Chordata > Amphibia > Anura > Alytidae > Discoglossus > Discoglossus pictus. Next base: position 126,585,183 of record CM050167.1, on the reverse strand, counting down.
TTACAGTTGGTACTGCTGTTGCATGATTATTAACCAGCCAACTTTATTCCTGTCACATAACACTAATCCTCCACGCCCTCCTTCTAAATTTCTACATGATGAAGGCCCCAGCTATCTCATTAATTTTCCAACTCGTGTTCTGAAATCTGCAGCCGACAATCTATTAACCATCTTAAAAATTTAATCAGAAACCCCTGGGTCCCAAGCGGTTATGTACATTTGTGCTCAAAAGTTTTCAACCTTCACCTTTTTCTGCTGTAACCCCTGGAGGGTCAATTTGGCCTTGTGCTTAGGGTCATTGCCATGTTGGAAAGTCCAGGAGCGTCCCATGTGCAGCCTTCGTGCAGAAGAACACAAATTGCCTGCCAGTATTTTCTGATAACATGCTGCGTTCATCTTGCGATCAACTTTCACAAGATTCCCTGTGCCTTTAGAGCTTACACTCCCCCAAAACATTAGTGAGCCACCACCATGCTTCACAGTGGGAATGGTATTCTTTTCACTATAGGCCTTTTTGACCCCGGTCCAAACATATCGCTTATGTTTGTGACCATAAAGCTCTATTTTGGTCTCGTCACTCCAAATTACAGTGTGCCAGGCGTGAGGCGTGTCAAGTTGTTGTCAGGCATATTGTAACCGGGGGCTGTTTTGTGACATTGGCGCAGTAAAGGCTTCTTTCTGGCATCTTGACCATGCAGCTCATTTTTGTTCAAGTATCGTCATATTGTGCTCCTTGAAACAACCACACCGTCTCTTTCCAGCGTAGCCTGTATTTCTCCTGAGGTTACCTGTGGATTTTTCTTTGTATTCCGAAAAATTCTTCTGGCAGTTTTGGCTGAAATCTTTCTTGGTCTATCTGACCTTGGCTTGGGGGATCTCTTAAGTGATTTGAACAGTACTGACTGGCATTTTTAAGGCTTTGGATATCTTTATATCCTTTTCCATCTTTATGAAGTTCCATTACCTTGTTACGCAGGTCTTTTGACAGTTCTTTTCTGCTTCCCATGGCTCAGTATCTAGCCTGCTCAGTGCATCCACGTGAGAGCCAACAATCTCATTGACTCTTTATACACAGACACTAATTGCTAAAAAGCCACAGATGGGGGGAAATTAACATTAAATTGACATTTTAACCTGTGTGTTTAACCTTGTGTGTCTGTAACAAGGCCAAACATTCAAGGGTATGTAAGCTTCTGATCAGGGAGATTTGGGTGATTTCGGTTATCATTATGATTTAAAAAGGAGCCAAACAACGATGTGATAATAAATGGCTTCATATGATCACTATCGTTCAACAAAAGACATTTATTTTTTTTGTTTGCATGATCAGTCATATTTTTTTAAATAAATGCAAAAACTTCACAATTTCTGCCAGGGTATGCAAACTTTTGAGCACAGCTGTATGTATGCTGCACCAAGTTTCTGGAACTCTCTAACCTGCTCAATCAGAGAGGCGCCTTATTTGGACATTTTCAAAAAGAGACTGAAGACCATGCTCTTCGCAGGCCTTCCAATTGGTTACAATGCTTGTTTTGGTTTTTTCTTCCTTCTCTTAAGCATTTTAAGTTCCTATTCTGAGAAAAGCGCTTTATAAATGTTTTATTTTTTTATTATTATTATAACCGAGCATGGGGCTATGCCCAGCTCCTGTAAATGAAATGTATAAATAAATAACGACACTAAGTATCCTACCCAAATAGCAATCATTCTAATTTCTAGCTGCTAATTTACATAACTTAATGTGGCAAGAATATTAATGGCTTGTATAATTTGATGTTGTGCTTACTGCGTAATCTATTTCTTATAAAGTATATGCTCTTTATATATAAACTTTAGAAATGTGTCTGCAAATTGGCCTCAAATGAGAAAATACTGATTACGGTATTTTTTAAGCCACTTAGAAGTGTTTAGACAAAATTACTTCACAAAAACTAGGAAAAAAACTATGTGAGCATTATAGTAAAGTTGATTTCTAAGATTTTATTGTCACTGGCCAACTAAATTGTGTTTCACAAGTGAAAACAACATAACATAACATGCAGTTCCTCAGTCACCGGAATATTTCAAGGTGTGTTTTTTTTTTTTTTAAATCTCTAGGTCGCATGTTACGATGCTTAAGGTGTCCAGTGGCATATCACTCTGGGGATGGCTGCGTGGCTGCAGGTAGCCTTCTCCTTTCTTCCAGTCTTATCATTTGCAGCAACCATTCCAAGCGCAGTGGACACACGTCCTGCTCGGTCAACGTTGGCTTCTGCTTCGTTTGTGCTCGAGGTAGGCAGCATCTTACATATAAGCATTAACAATTTATGTGGCTGGTTTCAAGATTTCACAGTGCGTCTTAAGATGCAGTTTGCAAAGGACCCCAATATAGAAAGGTAATCTTGCTATAGCTGTTGGTAATCATAGCTATATCTTTAATATAGTCAATTATATATTTTCAAAACCACAAAAGCACTGTACAGTTAATACCACAATGAGGCCAAATATGTTAAATTCACAACTAACTTTATATATTAAACGAATATCTATTAGATAATGTCCATCATTGTCAGTAAATTGTCCCAATCTGTGGATCTATGGGAGAGAGGACACAATAGTACAAGTAATGTTGAGAAAATAATTTGTCCAGCCCTATTTAGTGCTTCATGGAAGTGTCAATGACAATTTCAAATGTGCCTTATCTTGTAAATATTAAGTGCAAATAGAACTGGTGGCTCCACATAACAGAAGAAAGATAACGGTAAGCCTTTGATCGCTGTACACAATCCCTTTCAGTGTCTCATGACCTGTTCATAGTAAGGGGCAAACTTTCAAGTATGGGTGAGAATAACAGACTCTACAATGTAATTCACACCTTACAGGTTTTTGTTTAAAATTTGATGCACATGAACATTTTAAATTGTGAATCTGATTGCTAAGGTTGTCTGAGAGTTCGCAACAGTGTTAATATATCTTATTTTTAAAGCATCTACAAATGAGAACTTTTTAGTATGGCATAATGTAAAATTGTAGCAAAATATTTTTTTATTTTTTTTTTATTGTACCCCAGTCCTCCTCTACATCTAATTGTGGCTTGGGTAGTTTGGTAGGACAACCATGCGATAAATCATCCTCCCTAAATGGTTTTAGTTCATTGTAATGTTATGTATTTTTCATGGTTTTAATAAAAGAATAGGAATATTGTAATGGATAAATTATACAGACCATTTATTTATATTTATATTTATATATATATATATATATATATATATATATATATGTGTATGTGTGTGCGTGTGTGTGTGTGTGTATATATATATATATATATATATATATATATATATATTCACTGTAGCCCTAAGGTTTCTCTATTGTAATTGCTACTATTGTGCTCCACTTTTCTTGAATTAATTTTGAGGCATCCTACTTCTAATGCAATATGATATAGGTGTAAAATAAAATCCAGTATTGTTAGACCAAAACCCAAAAAGCAAGCAATAAAAAAAAAAGAGAGAGTAGAGTGGCACCTATTATTATTATTATTATTATTATTATTAATGTTGTTTTTTTTTTTTTTTACTTTTGTATTAACTTTTTAAATCCCTGGGACTATGAATGATGTTTAATTAATAAAGTAAACACAATTTGTTTCTGGGATGTTTGTTTTGCTTATAAATGATGTAATTATTGTAATTATTCCAAAGGATGATAGTACTTAGTAGATTCTAATTTTGCAGTATAATTTTCTCTGATGATCTTACTCTATCACATAGTGGACTCGGCAGTCTCTATGTGGAACAAAGTCACTATTGTGTATGTGTAAATCCTTTCAGAAGTATCTTTTAGCATATCTTTGACCATAGATAGATAGATATTAAGTCTGCGAGTGTCAATCCTGCGTTGGTGCTTTAGGGAAAGCTCTATGGACACCGGATTCCAAGCTCAAAGACAGGGCCCTCCATTCATCGCTATGTGTGAATCTTGAACTTGTCATTGCCTGTAACTTAACTTATTTATAGCGCTACGGAATATGTTGGCGCGTTACAAATAAACGATAATAATAATATTACTTAGAATGATGGAAATGCAATAATTGATTTAGATTGTTGTCTGTGGTTTGTTTGACTGAAACCATCAAAGTATATTTTTTATATTATAAATGGTCGTTAGTTTAACATATTTGTCCTTAGTATCTTGTTAGCTCAGTACCGATTCTGTTGTATGTTGTAAAACTTGTACTTCTGGCTCCTAATGTATCTATAAATCTACGCCATATATATGTGTATATAGTTATATGTTTGTACTGTATATATTTATTTACAAGAGCACTCCATATATTATCGTCATCTACTAAAACAAGGCTGTTGACTTTTTCAGACTGTACAGACAGGAAAGTGAAATTACATTTAAATTACTGTGGCATTTGATTTCTTTATAATACACAAATATAAATCACTCATTTTCAAATTTTAATAACTTTGTTTTAAAAAGTTAGTGTGTGGTTCAAAGGTAACCTCATTTTGTGTGCCATAAAATACATGTAAATCGGGAAACAATAACCGTATTGCGTATAATATAGTGATTGTCACTTTAGTCCATGATGGGATTAGCCGGACTCGAAGACATTTCATTCCAACATGATATAAATGTGACGAGTGGTGCGAGGATACAGACACTGCAGCTCAGAGCAAACCGTTTATTTTGGTAAAATGTAATGATTATCTAAATCCGTGGATATTTCACTTTTTGCATAGCTTATTTACACCCCACTGAGCTTGATGACTATGTCCTTTTTAAAGTGTTACATATAAATGTGTTATCAGGGATGGTTATCATTGGATTGTGTCATGGGTTGGTTGTTTCTGAAGTTGGGTTGACATCTGGTAAATAATGATAGCCTTAGAAATATGAATAAAATAAGGCAGAATTAGAATTTTTTAATGTAGCCCCATATACACACCTTTTTTCCGATTTTGCCATAATCAGTTGCACAAGTGATTCATTTATTAACATTTTAAAAGGAGACCCTCACAGGAAGTTTATTTTATTTATTTTTTTTAAATAATAAAACTTGCTATGTGTTGTATTAATAACTTTTCTCTCTAGTAAATCATTTCTAAAATATTTAGAATTGAGAGTGCTACTCTGTGTACCCTGTATGCTAATATACAGTTTGGAGGACTTCATAAGGATGGGAAAGAGTTTAATTGCCACATAGCATTGCAGATCTTTGTTGATTCGCAAATCAAAATAGCTAAATGGTCTGCGTGATCCACTCATTTGCATATACATACGCTTACAATAATGGCATTTCCCATGATTGATTCACCAGTTTTGCATGCTCTTTAAGAATAATGTAAAAAAAAAACCGCTTTAATTTAAGTCCCTTTATGTGAACAAGAAGGTTGTACTTTCTTTCTTTTTTAAATTTTATACCTTCAATTGTATTTGAGTTGCATCCAATGCAACATTTTTGTCTATGTATGGAAACTTTATCAAGAGTAAATTATTGGCTACAATCTTAATATTTTTAAATGTTACAACCACCTAAATTTCAAATATCAAACCAAAAGACTATGCTATTTTCAAAGAACATCCTAACATTTTCAATTTCTAGGGACATTTCCAGGTGATTTTATATTTTGCAAGTGTATAAAAAAACTAATAAAGCTTTTCTCTCTCTAGTAAATAATTTCAAAAATATTTAGAATTGAGTATGCTACTCTGTATACCCTGTATGCACACCAAACAAAATTGGCAATATATTTTGAAGATAATAATGACCACATGATTATTATTGAAACCTGTGAAAATAGTCTTAGGTGACCTTTTTATTGTATACCATTTGTGACTCCACCACGATACAGAATAGTTCTGATTCTGGGGGAAAAAATGGGAAAGAACGAAAAAAAGAAAAAAAAAGGGGTCCTTTTCCGTTTAAGAAAAGACATGTATTTGTCAATTATGTACCAGCTAACAATATTAACAGCTGTGGTAAGCCATGGGCCGGTTCCCTGGTGGTCCAGTGTTGAGGATTCAGTGTTTTCACCAACCACTGTGACCTGGATTTGGTTTGTCAGGGAACTAAGAGGGCACATCACCCTGAAGCCAAGCAGGGTTGGGCATGGTCAGTACTTGGATGGGAGGCCATGTAGGAATACCAGGAGCTGTATGCTGTGGCCCACTGGAGAAGGAACTGGCAACCCACTCCAATATCACTGCTATTAATACCAAGTAGATCAGCATGGTATGTCACGGTCCACAAGGTCATGGGCAGTGGAAAATGACTGAAAAACGTATACACACACAAGCAATAGACATTTCAGCACTTTGGGAGAAAAACTGAATTTGAATGCCTGTGTTGTGTATTCACTGTTATCAACCACCAAAAAAGAGGCTGGTCTTACAAGCATTACAAAATGTAGACAATGAAATCTTCACCATCAACTTGTTTGTTAATATATTTTTTTCCTGAAAGGTTCAATCTACCACTTAGGGCTACAGGCAAAGGAAAACACTAAGCAACCCCCAAATATTACAGGGTGATGCCTGTTCATGACATCATGGAAATGCTACAGTTAAAACTGGAGTTCAGATTAGAGAAGGAATCGCACCAACTGCTAACCTCTATGGCAATGTGTGCTCTAGTTATCCCACTTTTGCAAATTATGTTTTGCAGATTAATAAAAGTGATATATTTTCAGTCTTATGCACATTGCAATGGATTACAGAGATATGGTAAATTTTATATGACTGAATTAGGAAACACAATTGGAGGGACACTAATGGCACATTTGTCATGAATTTAATAAAGCCTGTTATATATTTTGTTTTGCTTAAAAATAAAACCTTATGACCTGCTCCTACATAAACACATAATTGCACTGACTTTTTTCATTTGGTACCCAATTTGGTATAAGTTTGTTTTGTTCTTTTCTTTTCCCCTTTACCAATGCTTACAGTAGCAATTTATGTGTCGTCAACCTTTTAATACCTACCGCCCACGTTTGATGCTAACATTTTCTTACCGGTGTGGCTGTAACCTAGTGTACCCTATTTCATTTCTGGTTACATAAATCATATGACCCTCATGTATCGCCCTGTACTTACTAGATAGTGATCCAGTCCTGACTGCTTTCCCTAGGCTCTCTCACCAGCTCTCCAACCATCCAAGTATAATGCAGGTGTACAGCGTGTGACTCCACCTACCGATAACCCCACTGCCAACCATGAAAGCATGAATTGCCCACTAGGGACCAAGTTGACTACCACTGGTCTAAAGGATGGCAATGATAAAACAGAATACAACAAATATATATGGATGAAACCGATTAGCTTACAAAAGCATTCTACCAGGAGAAATGTTTTATAATTTTTACATTTTAGTAGCAGATACAGTTCAATTTTCAATGAAATGTAGCACTGCTCATATAGAAGATATTACATTGGTGGGGAAAATGCATGATCGTCTCCATGAAACATTTATTTAAAGGCTGCTTTTTTTACATTTTTTATGAGGGTCGTAGGAAAAGGGAATTTAGAACACAGGATGGATAATATAGTTACATAGTAATTGAGGTTGAATAAAGACGTTCAATCCATCAAGTTAAACCTTTTTAGATCTCTTCTGATCATTTATAATATGTGGATTATTTATTACCTGGTAATAATTATTAATTGTTAATTGAACTCTTTCACAGAAGACTAGTGTTTAGGTGAAACTTGCCCAAAATATGGAAACTCCACAGTGTAAAGCCATAGTGTGATCCTCCAAAACCATAAGTTTAGGTGGTCCAACACAACGGCTCGATCAGTTTTCAGATTGTTTTAAAAAAATTGTATAGGTCACTGGCAGCAGGTGCTCTTGATCATTCTGTTGTGTGACTTGGCAGCTCTCTGCTCAGCGAGCTAGGATTAGTGACGCACATGCCCTGGGACGGCTCCATGTGTCTCATACTGTCTATTGGAAGCTGCAAAAAGATAATTTAACCTGACCTTTTTTTTTTTTTTTTTGCTCCAAACTGAAAACAAAACTTGAATTGTGGAGATAAGTAAATGCTCTTTTTTTTTTACCTGCTGTACATATTATTGGTACCAATATTAAGAGAACGGAATAGTAATTGCCCTTCTTATTGTTTTCCCTTTTTTAGTCATAACCATTTAGAATACATTGTATATAAATATATGTAATGTAGAAGCATTTACATATCTCCACCTTTTCCCTCACAGTTTTCAGTTTGAAACAAAGAAATTGTCAGTTTATACTGTCTTTGCTCCTTCTAACCGAGCGCACCAAACACTGGATTGTTGAAGCCCTGTCCCGGTGGGTTTATCCCACCTTCCAGAGTGCAGAGCTTCCAAGCCTCTAATGTGAAGGATGGCAGCACTCAATTGAGAAAACAGGAAGAAAGGGGGCAGGCTGTTTCAGAAGCTGTTTTTTAAAAAGTACATGAAGTGTAAGTATTTATATGACACAGTACATCAAGGAAGTTTAAATCTATATACCTACACCCAAAGTTTCCTTTGAAATGAAGGTAGCATCTGCCTCAAACATGAGACTGATCCAATAGTACATTATAATTGCATTAAAGAATGTTCCTCACGGAAGGATCCAAACCTGACTTCCAATTTTTAGTAAGTAAAAAAAATAGGATTTGCACAGTTTTTTTTTTCTGCTTTAGTTATTTATCTTCTGCAATATGTGGTTACTATGTGCGTGCTTATGGGGAGATATTTATATAAGGATTTTAATTATATTTTAATTTCTATTATTTAGTTGATAAATGCTTTTTCCACACTCACTTTTGTATGTATTATTTTGGTCAGAAATATAAAGTAGTATCAATGCATAGTTATTTGTACTTTTATATGAGAAATAACACATTTAAAATAATGGAGCAAATGCTTATATTACACACACGCACATGTACATATAAATGTGTTGGCACCACACCCAAAATGCCAATGAAAAGTCAATAACCAGTTAAGAGGATTATTTCAGCAACATTAACAATTTCTCATATAATGTATTTCATATTTCTTATATAAACAATTGTAGATAATAAAACATTGTTCTTCCTTTACATTTTTTTTCCCTTACATAACTACTGTAGATCTGTAACCCCTAGCATAGTGGAGGGGAAGGAACAACGTACATTAGTCACAAATGATAGTCATTCAAAGCCCCACCAACCTGCTGAATAATTGTATATATGCAGCAATAATGTCTCGAATAGCCATTTTCAGTCCAAATAGTTGAAATAAATTATGATGTTGTTCAAGTTAATGCATTTATGGAATTGGTATTTCAACACTAGTAATTCTGTATCACAAATAAAATTTAAATGCTCTGAGGGAGAAGTAATTGAAAGGTATTTTTGTCCAAGAACCCCTTAATGCTAACCTAACTTGATATAAATAATGTTCAAATAAATCGTACCTAATACCGCAGTAAAACAAGCTAACACACTTCATTATCCTTTTAAAAACAGCTTTACTTTGGCAACGTCTGTATAATAGACCGGTCTCTCCTGTGCGGGTAATTTCTATTAAATGAATATTACTTGCTAAATGTTTCTTTTTGCTTTCATCACAATGAAACATAATGCACAATATAGTATAATTGCAATAACAAAGTATTCACTTAAAGTTGTTGCTAAATTGTGACACATGATTTTGGAGAAACCCTTTTTTCCAATTCTCCACTAGAAATGATTCACGGCTAGCGGCTCAAAGTTCAGGACAAAAGCAAAATCCCATTATATTGCACTAGACAAATTATCATCAACAAAATTACTTTCTACACGTTAAGCATTTGTCTTTAAACTGTGATGATCCAGGACCTCCGAACAAGTATATTATTTCAGCCTTTAATCCTATTAGTACGAATTACTCTTCTAGCCGGCTTCTCCATCTAATCTGGTCTGGAAATAAAGGGATCTGGAGCACAAATGCAATGTCATCGTGCCCACCAATGTTTTTTTTTACATCCCTACATAAAGCTGCCTTGTTGAATTCATATAGCATGAGGCAAGCATACGAACAGTGAAGTTATGAATTAAGAAGCTATAGCCAATGCTTTGAGAGCTTAAAGGGCCACTATAATACATTTAAAAGTGCAGCTTATTTTTGTTTGTTTGGGCAGAGTCTATACAAAACCGTATGTTTAAAAAGTGAGAAAAACTTGTATTTCTTTAAAATAGTTTGCTTATCTCCTCCTTGGCTTACACCATTGATAATATTGGTATTTTGGTACATACATGACAAACATTTGTTTTGTTTTTTTCTTTAACTGCAGTGGTTCTTTAAAAGGTCCTCTTGGTTATTTTACCCAATAGCAAAATGGTAAAATCACTGTAGTAAAGCGGTAAAAGTGAAGTCATTGAGAAGTGTTTATGTGTACAATTTGGTATTTGCTGGATTTAGAGGGATTCAATGCAAGGAAGTTGCAGTAGCATAGAAAGTGCATGAAGGCAACAAAAGCTCCCCGGGCCAGGTCTTGCCTGCCTCTAGTTTGGGATCCTCTTCTGATCTCTATATTTGTTATCCATGTTTTTACTGACTAGTGTCATTTGTTTATTGATAAGGGACAAGACACAAACAAATACAACAAACATTTTATTTGTCTTTTATTCAAAATTTAAGTATAGCTTGTTAAAATTGATTGTTTATAGCTGTGCATTTTTTTTTACTGAGACTGTATACGTTAATTATTTTTTAACCCTTTAAGTGGCAAATACAATTGCAAAAAACCCCTTCCCAGTGGCAAATTAATAACACACACATGCACGCCACTTTATTAGGTACACCTTCCAGGTACTGGGTAGGACCCACCTTTTTCGCCAAAAAAACGAAGTAGGTTGTGGTATGTATTCAAGATGGTTTGGGAAACATGCCTTCGAGATTAAGGTCCATGCTGACATAATAGAATAATTGTCATTTGGACATTCATGCTGCAAATCTCTTGCTACATCCCATGACAAAGGTGCTCTATTGGATTGAGATATGGCGACTATGCTGGCCATTGGAGTACACTGAACTCCTTGTCGTGTTTGTGGAACCAGCTTGAGATCACATGTGACATTATGCATTATCCAGTTGGAAGTAGAAGACTCCATCTCCGTGTCACTGTAGAAAGCTAGATTTGTCAGGCCAGCAACATTTTCAATCTTCAACTGTCCCATTTTGGTGAGCCCGTGCCCACTGTAGCCTTGGTTTTCTGTTAGTAGAAAGGAGTAGAACGTGATCTGCTGCTGAGCCCATCCATTTCAAGGTTTAACATGTTGTGTGTTCAGAGATGCTATTCTGCATACTACAGTTATAATACATGGTTATTTGCGTTACTGTCGCCGTCCTGTCAGCATAAACCAGTCTGGCTATTTTCTGACCTTTTTATTACCAAGGCATTTTGCCCCAAAAAACTTTCCCTCAATCAATGTTGTTTTTGGCACCATTCTCTGTAAACTCTGGAGACTATTGTGCATCCCAGGAGATCTATATTTCATGGTCAAAGTCACCTAGATCACATTTCTTTTTTGATGATTTGTCTGAACAATAAATTAACCTTTTAACCATGGCTGCAGGCTCTAATGCATTGAGTTGCTGACACATGCTTTTGTGACCACAGACTGCATGAATATGTGTATACATGTACATAACTATCAACTCAAAAAGAAAAAAGTACTATCCTCTGCAATTTATCTACTAAATGGTAATGACGAGTTGAGCTGGTCATTGCCATTGAGAACTACCATTGTTAGGACAAGGATTATTTGTAAAAAAATAAATAATATTGCCCGTAATGTCTTACCTTTTTATATGCAATTATACTGCAGTGTAATCTATCATTTTGGTTTCTGTTGATCATGGAGGTAGGTGGAGACTTGTAATCCAAAGGAAGCTTCTGTCTGCACAATCAGAATATGGAAGCTAAAATTGTCAGTACTTTGCTATTTTTTCAGTATGTGTGCATCCATATTAACTAATGAGTTTTCCAAACAGAAAATGTTTATAAAAGGAAATTAAACTAAAATGTACATTTTTAAAATGCTATTATAAATTTAAAGATTAAATGCTTTATGGTTTCTTATTGTCAATCCTTATTGTCAAGTTTGTGGGAATATGGTTCCTTTCTACACCTAACCAGCTGTAGCAGTTGAATTTGGGTAGACTTTCATCAGACAGTCTTGGCAATATACACAAATAAAGCAAATAATCCCAGCATCAAGGAATAAAGTTTTACCTTGTATGTCCTGACCAAGAACACTGTCTTTATTGCGTAGGCTACTGAATACTTCTAGGAAAACTACAGTGATAATATTAGTCATAAACGCATATTAACTAAACAGTGGTGCCATTTAAACATTATCACATGGTAATGTTATCAGTAGTTAGAAGCTGAGATTAAAGTCACTAAATCAGACGGTCAAGGTAAAATAACGTCTCTGAGCGGTTGCATGATATCTCACTAGTTAGCAGATGATATTTGCATCTCTCTGCAGGTAGCCTTCAATGCTGAGCTCTCCTCGAATTATTATAATACTGTAAAGCAATCACTATAGCACATTGAATACATGCAAAACTAAACTGAGCTTCTAGGCTTAAAGGGAATACTACACACCCCTAACTGGTCCAGGGTAATTCATGACATCATGCAAAAGGCTTTGCATAGGGACAGTGTCCAAAAAGAGGCTTTGTAGTCAACCAAATTGCAGATGGATATCACAGAGCTATGGTAAATGCTGGTGCTTTATAAGCTGTTGTCTGCTTCTTTCAGTCGTGTCTGACCCTCTGCGACTTAATAGACCGCAACACACCATGCTGATCCACTTGTTATTCATAGGAGAGATACTGATGTGGGTTGCCACTTCCTTTTCCAGTGGGCCACAGCATACAGCTCCTAGAATTTCTAGGTGGTCTCCCATCCAAGTACTGATCAGGACCAATCCTGCATGACTTCAGGGTGGTCTGTTCCCTGACTGGAATCAAACCCAAGTCGCAGCTTTGATAGCACTGAATCCTAACCATTGGACCACCAGGGAACCCACTTTATAAGTAAAAAGTAATAATACTCAGTTGAGTATATTTGCATTGAATGGTATAATTTTCTACTTAGGCTTTTTGCACTGAAAATTGCAATTTATAGGGTTGTTGCTGCTTAGACAACATTTAATGTTTTATCAGTGTTTTCTATAGTAGAGGACTGTGTTCTGTTTATTTTCTCCCTACTTTTATTTTAGAGTTGTGTCCTGAATGTGATTATATAGGTACACTACACTTCTTGTTTAGTTATTTTATATACATTTTTATTTTATTTTATGTATTCATAAATTGTATGCTTTACCCCATAATATACCACCCTTTTTGTTTCCTTTTTATGTTCGTCTCCATTTTTTTACTGCATGTTTGACTTGGGCGGCATGTTTAGGAATATAATATAATATTTTTTTAATTCTACTCTGCAATATACACAACTCAGCTCACAACAAGAACAGCAATCACACTTTTTCTAAGGGGCATTCAGTAAATATATCATGAACAAGGGGCAGTATACAGATTATGGTATATAAAGTGTATTAAGTAGTCTTTTACTAATGCATTTTCTAAATGGCCTTAAACTTTGGTTGCAGTTATTCAAAATTAAATAGCCATTGCAAATTATATTGGTTTACATTCCACCTCTAAATACTGAACACATTTTAAAAAGCCATTATACCAAAATCTTCTGTATATACAGTCTATAGCAGAGGGAGCATCTCACTACTCTCTTACTATGCGACAAGTGAAAACCGTATGGCAGGAACCAGCCGTAATCAGTGGAGATTACTGCGTTTAAACATGTTTTTCTTTGTTTTTAATTGATATCCATAGGATCCTACAGTATCATTTTCAGATCCATTCTTGTAAGACAGACAAACACTCATCGATGCTGCTTAGACTGTAGATGTAAAGTTTTTAATCTGTGTGATTATTTTGAATTGTTAATGCTCTTTACCGGATATGTTTAAACATTTTGATTACACTCCTTAACCCTTCAATTGTCAAAGAAAACATACTGTGTCCATAAATGCACACGCCACTTATTCTTTAAATTCTGATGCAGGCTGCCATGTTTCACTTTACAAAAGGTTTCATGTCATGGTTCTGACAACAGAGAACTAGGAAGATTGCAAACGTGAAACCATCACCAAAGACCTATGCTGTCAAACATGGAGTGTGTCGGTCAGTTTCTATATTTCTGATGCCAAAACTATGACCTGGAAACCACTCTCACTTTTGATCTGGGTGGCTGTAATATCTTAAGAATTTAAAATGTTTTTCTCCCTGTAACTCATTAGTTAGGTTTGAAAAAATAGCATTTACCAATTTGTATAAAGCACATTTCTCTAAGATCCATTACATGTAAGATTTTTCAGATTTATAGAGTATAGAAAAGGAAGTTTTGCAGAGGTCAGTTGGTATTACACTTGAGTACAAGTCTACGTGTGACTACAAATTATCAGCCTTATTAAATTGCAATTCGGCCAATTGAATAGGGCTCTAAGCACATAGCATATATTTTTTACAGAAGTTTTTAGTTAGTGAAGACCTTGCTTATGGATTGATGTTCACGAACTAAAAACTTCTGTAAAAAAAAAATGCTGTGTGCTTATATAGAGCCCTATTCAATTGGCCATATTACAAATATACAGCCTTATTAAATTGCAAAAGTAAAATCCTAAGAGATTTGCTATGAATGTATCAAAAACAAATGTTTGCAAGCGTAAAAATCTTGGGGGGGGGGGGGGGCATTAGTTTTAAATTTAAGAATAAACTTATTTTACTGCTTTTTATCACCTTTTTAGAGATGACTCGCATGGCTAAGGTAGACACAACCCTGAGGCTTGGATCAACATCCTGATAGAGCCTCAATAGTTGGAAGTGAGATTAGGGCCACAAGAATAGTTCAAAGTGTCCTAAATGCTGGAATAGTGTGGATCACATCTACAATAAGGGCAAGATGAGGCCTGAGGATCTTCAAAGTCAAAGAATATGGGCAAAGTATCAGACTAGGAAGCAAGGTTAGGGTGCTGAAACAAGTATCAAAGTGCAGGAGGCAAGTAAGGGCAGAGAAGTTTGCATATACTTGCTACAATGTATTTGCTCACTTAAACTGATGCTTAAAGTGACACTGTAAGGTACAATTTATTGAATAAATAAAATACATTTTAAAATAAACATTTAAGAGTAGATGTAGTGAATGCAAAAAAAATTTTGCATGAAAAAATCTTAAAATAAACATTTAAATGCTTACCTTGAAATTTGCAAAATATCTTGTCATTTCTGACTGTTGTAAATCTGTGTTAACACCGTCCAAGCACAGGCTAAATTAGCATAAAATGTAAAATAATTAGTTTTGGCCAATCAAGTTAGCTGAAACTCTTGAATTACTTCGGGTTCCTGTTTGTGCTAAAAAGCAGCCTGGGAAATGCAGTTTGTCTGTGGTGAAGGGCATGGGCAGAACAGACAGAGAGCAGACTGCAACAGAAGACACATCTGAAGCTGTGACATCAGGGCTGACATCAGTGCTCTCCTATTGGATGAGGAAGGCACACAGGGTATATGATTTAAAAACTGCTCCCCTAATGCTGCATGCTGATTGGGTGGGGATCAGGGGCTTGTGTAGCCAACCCTGAGGGTGTCGACATAATCATGAGAGGGAATTTTAGATATTAATAAAATGTTTTATGAAATGTGCAGCATACGTTAATGGTGCTTTTTGCATAAAAAGTTCAAAAATGTAATAACCCAGGAAATTGGATATGCCTTTAACTAAAAGATAGTTTTATCAACAGCAGTTATTAGGATTAGCAGTGGGGGTACAAAAACAATTATAATACAGGTGCTTAATTGCTAAACTGGGCGTACTGATCTGACATCATGCTAATCTAAATTAATTGCTGTTGATACGAAGATTACTTAACCTCTAACTTCTGTCTGTATCAGTTTAAGGTGCTTCTTATACATATATTTGTGTCCTATTCTGTGTCACTTTAACTATCTACTGCCCACACTTTTGCGTTGTCAAAAGTGGAACTGCAAATCGATCACAGCGTTCCCAACGCGTTTCTCCTCTGCAGCTTATAAACACAATGTAAGTGCATAATAAGCAATCATTGGTAACATTCTCCAACATGCTACTTTGAAGAAGTCACCAACAGGCTAATTTGAAATATTACACTTCACACTCTGCGCATTTATAAGCTGCATTAGATACAGATGACTGACCCAGAAAGGTACACATTGATTTAAGGCATTAAGTAAATAGATACAGAAGTATATTATATTACTAGTGAAGTCCAGAAATCTTCCAAATATGAATAATTAGCTCTACCAGACCTTGGATTACTTTCCTTTCTGGGGGCAATAACATGATTATTAGGGTGTTGCACTATATGGCCCTGCTACAAGCTGTTCATGTACAAGTCCAAGCCATAGATCTTCCCGCAGATAGATTTAAGAACGTGTCACTAAACAGGAACTAGGAGTGCGGAGTGTAAATATGTGGAGGAGTCACCAGGACTTCCACAGTGAGCTCCTTCTCAAGACGCTGGATTTTCCTAGCTTATTGGAACCGCCATGAACCATACATTCCTTGTGCTTGCAGTAGAGACACAACCCTAGATTTTTCCTCAGCCCATGGCATATTAATCCTAAAGAGTAGGGAGAAATGTAGCATCTGTTATTTGCTCATAAAGTTACAATATCTTTTTCGAATCAAAAGAGCTTTGTTTTTTTGTGATCCAGATGTGCAAATGTTTTAAAGGTATTTGGAGTGGCTCTTTAATACCTAGATTGCAAAACAGAGATTATAATTTACCTTTGTATACACTAACTGATTTGAGGAAGTTCCACCAAAAGTATTGTTATATGAATGGTTTCAGTTTGAATGTGCATGAAAAAATTATATGATGAGACCAAAAGCCTGTGTGTTAGAGGAGAGAGACGGGTGCTGTGGACCCCAGATGACAAGACGGTTTAATTGACGCCATTTACAACTTCAGCTGTAATGTTATTATTTTTTCCAAATCAGTTTACACAGCTCATAAGTTTCAAGTGTCCAATGCAACACAATTGGTTTTTCTAACGGCTGCTTTCCGTTTCCTCAAACACTAGGAATATAATATACCTCTGGAACTGTTTACTTTAATGAACATTATTTTAGAAAGAAGCGTTTAAAAGTTTTTTTTCTGCCTAATATCATAGAGTTTGTACCTCTGTAGTGCATGAGTACAGACTGGAGTTCAAAGTTTCAAATTCGCTGATCAGTCACCTCTCTCAAGTAGCATGTTGCAGAATTGGTTCCAATGAGACAGTGCAACTCTGTACTTAGAAGTGCTCTGTGTGCATGAGCTGCAGAGGGGATAAACCATGTAGGAACTATTAATACGTTTTTAGGCAAAAAAGAGCCTTTAAGCACTTCTCAGTAAAATATAAGGGTTCCCTGGTGGTCCAGTGGGTAGGATTTCATGCTTTGCACTGCGACCTGGGTTTGATTCCAGTCCAGGAACCAAGAGGTCACACCACCCTGGAGAGGAACATGGTGGGACCTGTCCAGTACTTGGATGGAAGATCACCTAGTAATTCCGGAACTGTGTGCTGTGGCCCACTGGAGAAGGAACTGGCAACCCACTCCAATATCTCTGCCATGAATACAAGTGGATCAGCATTACCATGGACATAAACATGTCCTGGTGTGCTAGAGTCCATAAGGTCACATAGTCGGAAATGACTGAACAACGCAAAAAAAGGTAAAAAAAAGTACACACAAGTAAAGTGATACATAGGTATATTATATTTCTAGTGAAATCCAGAAACCTTCCATGTCCCTTTTAATGATTCACTGAAAGAAAATGCAAAAATATCTTGAGGTAGACAGCACTGTTTATCTAGCTGAGTGCAGTTAAGATCCTTAGGAGAAAGTTGTGTTTTTTCTCAAAGTACTCTTTACAGTATGTTTTAATGATACTGAGCATCATTATACAATTACTACATTTACGTAATACTGTTTATAGCTTGATTCTCAGAGCTGGTCGTTCATAGTTGTTTTATGGTTAACCAGTACAGTATATGAACTGCTTTAGCACTAGAATTGTTGTAATAGTTTTTTATTATGCATTAGGTTTGTGTGTGTTTTGAAACCACAAGACAAATGTTTGTTAATCTGGACTTAGAGTCCGATCTTGGTCATAAATTTATGGAGACTTCTTTATTTGCAAAATGCTAGAATGTGCGATGTTGAATATACAATTCTAACAGTAGTTTAATACTTCACAACAACATGTATTATGAACTGGTATTAAAGGACAACTGTAATCAAATTTAACTGCAAATGGTCAAAATAATCTTTAGGAAACAAAATAAAATAGAACACAGCCTTTACATTTTTTCGATTTTATACCTTGAACTGTAGTTCTTTGAAATAGTATATTTTAACATTAATGTATTGTTGAAAGAAAAGGGGAAATGTAAATAAATAAAAATGTAAATAAATATATATATATATATATATATATATATATATATATATTTTTATTTTTTTATTTATTATTATCTTTTAATTGAGATTCCAACTCCAAAGCTTACATAATTAAGGTTTCAGCAGTAATGCACTTGTTAAGGTACGATTCCTAAGGTATGGAAACTTGATGACAAACCTTTTTATATTTATGCTTCCTGAACTACAGACATCAACATCATGAAATTAATGAACTCCTCAGACACAAAGCTGTATTCTGCTGTAGCCCCTTTTAAACACAATAATATCTAAATTGCATTAATTTGCATCAATATAGAAGGAATGAAACTAATACATATGCTCTGTACCACAAGCTTTTAACTTGTATAATACCTGCTGTTATATAACATAGGTTCATAAACACCTACATAGAATGGGCACCTCAAAAGAAACTTAATTTTTAAGCTATAGTGATAGGAAATTCATACCATCAACTCTTCAATGGAAATTCACTGATAGTGACCATAAGAAGGGATAGAGAGAAGCATAAGGTACACATATAACCTTAAAATCTAACTTTTTCCTACTGGTGTTTTCTAAGAGTGAGAAGAAGCAGCCACAAATTCCAGCCTGTCCGCTCCAAAATACATCCAAGCTTAAAAAAAAAAAAAACTTGTATTGAAGGACTACTGTAATTTAGCAAAATATTTATGTTTGTGAAGTATGTAACAAACTAACAATATCAGCAACTGTGCCAGCCATGAACATAACTGCATTTTTATGAGAAATAGATGCAAAGAAGATGCCATGGCAGTATATTTGCCTATTCAAGACCGAAAAGCTTATTTGGATTATCTAATAATGTAAAAAATCCGCTCCTACCCCAGACTCCACTTCTTAGTAGATAAAAATGTCTGATAAAATTAATGCTGTTATGCAGATCGGTTGCATACCCACTAGAATTGTCCGTTTGTTACATGCAAAACTACAATGGTTTTTAATGTTGCATATCTCTCTGGAAGTATAACGGTTTAATTAGTCCTCCATTTTATAATATATGTTTAATCTAGGACCATATGGTAACTGTCTATTGTTCCTTTTAAAGTATTTACATATAATTTTTAGTTAGTAATTTGTATTCATCTTCTCTTTGTTTTTGTTGTTTTTTATTCACTCTAGCCCATTTTTTTTATTATTATTAGTATTATTATTATTATTTGGTTTATTTTGCTTTTTCTTTGTGGAATCATGGGTGCTTTCATTGACCGCATCTCTCTGTTTGTTTTGTATAGGGCTGATAGTTCAGGAATATACCCTGGTCAGTTCTATGTCCTTTAAGTCCCACTTTCTTCTGACTGACTCAAAGCGTGCAGAGTTGATGAAAATACCTATGATTCCTTCCTCCTCGCCAGCTTACATAAAGAAATCTGAGAAAGGTAACTGAAATAACTTTTCTCTTATTTATCCCTTCCCTGCTTTTGTTTTAAGTTTTAAGCCTGCTTAAAAAATCCCTCCTTAGCTACAGCAATTGCCTCCTTTTTTCCGGCTTTGCACGTCATATGAATTTGTGATGAATTTTAACTCATTTTGAGTTTTGTTCTCATCTTGTGTGTTGAATCGCTTAAAGGGCTTGCAATAATTCTTAGTGTGTCATGAATTTTGTTTAACTTCTCCATTTTCCACATAGAATCTTGACAACATTTTAAACTACTTCCAATCAATCTTTCACAATTCAAATTATTGTATGGTGTTAAAAATATCCAGAACAAATTCCAATTATTTCCTTTTAGGGTGGTTTACATTATCAGTAGTATTAACAATTGATGTATTTCAAATTGCTAGAATCTCCCAAATTTGACCCACTTTTTCAAGTAGGATCATAATAAACATTACTTAATATACATAAATAATATCACAATTGAATAAAAATGAGTGAACAAAATCCTTGATATCTAAGCCATTTTTATAATTGGAAATTGGTGTTTATTAATTTCCCTGGTTAAAATTTTATGAATAGTTTGCTGGTTCTCTCATCATATAATTTAATATCAGGTAAGAACATGTCCGTACTAACTTGTCCTTTTCCTATAGACATAAAAAGTAAACACAATGTTATGATTTTGTCTTCTTTTATGTTCAGGTTAGTTATATTTCATACCTTATATATATATATTATATATATTAATCTTCATTTTCTGTGTTTTCTAATTAAATAAAACTACTGCCTCTGCTATAAAGTGGTATTTAGTTGTGTTGGGGAGTACTCCACTGTTGAACTTAAACTGGCATTTTTATCAAATACAATGGCCACGGCAGTGCTGTGCAATAGGGATTCATTTATTTGTTTAATAAATAATTGCAATAATAGCAGTATTTGAGTAATACAAATTCAGTATAGTTTAAATGTGTAGTGTTTTAAACATTTGCAGATGTTATGCCCTCCTCCTCCTATCCTATGTCTAGTTAGTGAGAGAGGATCCACCCATAACACTGTCGATTTTTAGGAATGTTTATCTGCCTCCTTCCTCCTGGTTACCTAATATGGGGTGTCAAAAAGCATAACTCCTTGAAGTAACAATACAGCATATTAAATATAGCTCTTCCTAGCCTTTTTAGAAATTATGAGGTTGGGATTATTTTGAGTATAATATTAGAAAAATAAACACTCTAATTTATTGATCTGTTTATTGATGTATTCCTCTAAAGTCTCTCGCACTTGGCCAAGCTTCATGGTCATTTATGTTTGAGTTAATGCATACATACAGTTTTCAAGACCTTTATAAATGAAATAAAATCATTATGCAACAATCTGATAATTAAACTGTGGTTATCAGAAATGGTTGATAAAACATTAAGATTTTCGGGGGATGATTAATGTCTCCATTATGTTTTGCCTTGTTATACAAAGTTCTGGCATCAAGAAATTGTATTGTACAGATTTTAGACATCTTGGAAAGGAACATAATAAAATTATATAATTTAAGATGATATCTTACTTTGAACAGTGCATTAATTTTGCTATTCTCAGAAAGTTGACCGTTTTCAAAATAAAAATTAAAAAAGTCTCAAGTTATTTTATTTTAAACAAAAAAATATTTTTCTTCAATTTAGGTTATAATAAACTCAACTGGATGGACTTAGAGATTACACAAAGTAAATTCACACATCAATGGTTACTCATACAATGAATTTACTAGGGTTTTGTTAGATGTAAATAACAAAACGCCACTATTTTACGATTCTAACTTCTTCAACAAATACATTTGGAAAATTGGGAATGTATAGAGTTCTTATTTACTTGATTCATGATTCATTTAAGTTACCTGGTTTTCAGTCTCATGTAAACACAGGAATATATATTTTATAATGTGTTTTCAAATCAAGCGTTTTATATATCCAATTATTCATAAAACATTAACACAATTTCAGATTTAATTACACCTTTTGAGGGGATATCTAAAGATGTTACAATATTCAGAGGGTAATTAATATCAAATATACAACATGCTGATTTTATATATAGGTTTTAAAATGTAGAATTAGAAAAAGGTCTAGGATATGAAATGAAAAACAATGATGGAAAATTGTTAATTGATAGTAAGATACAAAGTTAAATGATGTGTCATCCTTGCGATGTTGGCGAGGCTACTGTTTAAAATGGGTTTTCAATTGGTGCAGGTATTTTAGCAAAGAAAAAGATTGTGAAGATATTAGGTGTTGAACTATAAGAGAGTTATCAAAGGCATTATTGGATCTTACTGAAAACAAGATGTCTAGTTTGGGAAGGATTGTATTACCTGTAAAATGGCTCTAAGAAAATAATTTGCATCATATCAGAAACTGATGGTTTTACCTGGCATTGATATGATAAAAATTAAAGGTAAATTAAGGTATTAACAGGGTAATCTACGGAGATACAGATTAAAAATTAAAGTGGAGGATTGGATGCCATGAGTCCTATGTATTGGTTACTTAAATAAATATTTAATTTGATAGAGTATGAAATGGAAATTAACAGTTGTTTAAGTATATTGATTGAAGATATTTGATTTAACCCACAGAGGGCAAGTACAGATTCAAAATGTTACTTCACATGTTTAATCATGAAGTCTGCACATATGTTAATATATTTTTCCTTTAAGCATAAATTCAGGATTCTGCCGTTATAACTTTTGGGATTATATAGGATGTGTGAAAAGAAATGGGAAAAAATATTCTTAATTGTAGATGTCCGGAGTATACTGGTACCAAGTAAACAAGGTTTTTCACATTTCACCATGGACAAGAAACTGGCCAGCGCAAAATTAATTTCTCAACTTGCTGTATATAAACTGTACTTCACATGCCTTAACAGGTTAAAATAACTTACCAATAAGTATCTAAAACTATACATTTACTGAAACTAAAGGAATTTAAGCCCGGACAAGAAAATAAAGCAATACGTGACCACAAGAGGTTGATTAGTCTCGTTAGTAAAACATTGAGCTCTTATTTAATACCACCAGATACCTGTAAGGTAGTATTAGAGCCTATTAAAGTAATGGTCTCAGAACATTTTCCTTTTAATTGCTTTTGTTTGCTAATAATGTAACAATAAAAGTTAAGTTTTAATTTTGTCAGTTCAAAAATTATGAAGTAAGTGTGACTACACACATAGGGACTTGTGTAGTTAAGCATGTTAGAGATATATTTTATAGCACTGTTAGCACAATGAGGCATGCTTGTACTCTTTTATGGGAGTACAGAAACTATTTTTTTTTTCAGAAAAAGAATAAAGGTATACAGTGCCTTGCAAAAGTATTTTTTGCATTTTTCGTGTTTAGTAGCCTCACAACCTGGAATTCACATGGATTGTTTGAGGATTTGCATCATTTAATTTACAGAACATGCCCACAACTTTGAAGATGTTGTGTTTTTATTTTATTTTATTATTATTGTGAAGCAACCAACAAATAGGACAAAATAACAGAAAAAGTCAATGTGCATAACTATTCACCCCCCCCTAAAGTCAATACTTTGTCGAGCCACCTTTTGTGGCAATCAAGTGTTGCTTTAGCAGTGTGTTTGGAGTCATTGTCCTGCTGGAAGGTGAACCTCCATCCTAGCCTCAAATCACGCACTGAGTGGTTCAGGTTTTGCTCAAGATTATCCCTGTATTTAGCACCATCCATCTTTCCCTCAACTCTGACCAGTTTCCCAGTCCCGGCTGCTGACGGTGTTCTTTGGGTGATGTGATGTGTTGAGCACCTTCCTCCATACATTTTGGGTGTCTCCCACATGCCTTTTCGCAAACCCATAACGTGACATTTTGTTTTTTGCTGAAAGTAATGGCTTTCTTCTGGCCACTCTGCCATAAAGCCCAACTCTATGGAGCTTACGGCTTATTGTTGTCCTATGTACAGATACTCCAGTCTCTGCTGTGGAACTCTGCAGCTCCTCCAGGGTTACCTTAGGTCTCTGTGCTGCCTCTCTGATTAATGCCCTCCTTGCCCGGTCTGTGAGTTTTGGTGGGCGGCCGTCTCTTGGCAGGTTTGCTGTTGTGCCATGTTCTATCCATTTGGTTATGATAGATTTGATTGTGCTCCTGGGGATCATCAAAGATTTGGATATTTTTTTATAATCTAACCCTGACTTGTACTTCTCAACAACATTGTCCCTTACTTGTTTGGAGAGTTCCTTAGTCTTCATGGCAGTGTTTGGTTAGTTGTGCCTCTTGCTTAGGTGTTGCAGCCTCTGGGGCCTTTCAAAAAAGGTGCGTATATGTAATGACAGATCATGTGACACTTAGATTGCACACAGGTGGACATCATTTCACTAATTATGTGACTTCTGAAGGTAATTGGTTGCACCAGAGCTTTTTATGGGCTTCATAACAAAGGGGGTGAATACATACGCACATGCCCATTTTCTGTTTTCTATTTCAAAAAAATAGTTTTATGTATATATTTTTCACTTTACCAACTTACACTATTGTGTTCTGATCCATCACATAAAATTCAGATTAACAAAACATTGAATTTAAGGCTGTAATGTAACAAAATAGGTAAAAGGTCAAAGGGGGTGAATACTTTTGCAAGGCACTGTATTCTAAACTTGTATTTTATTCTCAATCCAGTAACCTTACTCCTTTGAATAAACATGTTTATTATGACAGTTAAAAGTTTACATACAAAAAGAGACCAAGTGAAACGACCATAATTTAATGAATTGTTTATCTAATAGTGTGGAATGTCCATGAGGAAGAATAGACTTGTAATGTGTGTAATAATGTTCAGAGGTCTTGTATACAACCTCCGTCCACATATTGACTTTATCGTCTGAGCATGGCCAGTCTTGTGCATCTTACTTGCACTAAAGATAATCAACCCAAAGCCCTAGGAGTTCATTGGTAATTGCTCGGATGAGGGTTAAATCAACAATATACTTTTGTGGTTCTTTGATCTTTGCTCCAGTAGAAACTAATAGCACCATAACAAGTCGTTGAGCAAGACATTTTAAGATTTGATAAAATACTCCGTTAATTTGTAAGCATACATGTAAAAGGGTTTGAGGTTTGTAAGTAATAATTACATTGCATGGGGGTTTTCTACCTTTATTATAAAACGTTTTTTTTTAAATCTGGCATGTATTCAGTAAATCGCCTTTTACAAAGCACCTTCGTTTTTTTGAGAGAATCTTAAAGATTTGTTTTGTGATTATTAGATTATCGGGCTCATAACTATTTATTATTAATAATGCTTGTGCCCTTTAACACGTTTTATGTTTTCTATTCTATTGTTTATATAAAATACAAGAAGATACCCGATTTCCACATTAACGACTGTTTAAAATGCTGCTACCTGCATACTTAAGATCACTTTTTTGTAATTGCTTTACGCAACGCTTTGCTGCATAATCCTTCCCAATTATTCTGTGCTTTATATGTTTTCTGTCTACAAACACTTTGGTTAGTTTGTAGCTCATAACAGCGGTCTTAATGACGTATTCTTTTTCCACTGAGGAGGTGGCAAGCTGCTATGCTGTGAGTCTTGTCCGGCAGCCTTCCATCCATCCTGTCTCAGCATGGAAATGCCTCAGGGATCTTGGAGCTGCAATGACTGCAGGACTGGAAAAAAGCTGCACTACAAGCAAATTGTGTGGGTCAAACTGGGCAACTACAGGCAGGTTTATTATGTTGTATTATAATATTTGTGGTGAGCATGCTGTACTACGAATGATGAATATTATAGACTATATTCAGACTGCACTTTATAATGCTGAATATATCTGCATACTGATATTTTCTGAACTGTATAAAGTTATGTTACAATACTTTGTTTTGTATGTTCATTAAAGTACGGAAAAGCATAACAATAGAAATTAGAATAATAGCATCATTGAAACACAAGGGATACATGAAAGCATTAAATCGAATAAATTCAAAACTATATACGTATATTATATAGAGACCCATTACTACCAAGTCCATGAAGAGTCCTGGTATAGATATGGAGTGAACATTTACTTTTTGCTTTGAATGTATTCCAAATATCTATCATATATATATATATATATATATATATATATATATATATATATATATATATATATATATATATATATATATATATATATATATATATATATATACACGCAGTTAGAATATTTCCTATTTCAGGTTTTGACAAACATGTATTCAGAAGTCGGTAAGACATTTGAGGATAACCATAACATTTAGAAGCCAGAACTGAAACCAAGCGCTTGACTACATTTAATTAACATTATTAATCAACATGCAGCCAAACTTTAATCGTCTCACTCTTCATACCTTGCCTTGACTATTGTACCACACTTTGAACTAGTTTTCCGGACATATCCATTTCACCCCTTGTTCATACATTTTTTTTTTTTACACTTCTGTGTCAGTCCCTGCGATGGCTACCTAAACAAACTTTTTAATTCTGATTTTAGCATATAAAGCTCTTAACCACAACACTACTCCCTACATGTCATCTTCTGTTTATACATATTCCCAAACCATCCTTTGTTTAGCAATAACCTGTGTGTATTTTCCTCCATCATCTGCTCTTTCCAAACATGCTTGCATATTGTCCCCATTCTGTGTTTTGTGTAGTGTGATCTTCCTAAGTTTTAACAAATTGAATCTTTTAGAGAAGCGTACTACCCACCTAAAATCCAAACATCGCTGTCACACTATTGTCTAATGCACAGTAACAGATCAAACCGTTCATGTCCACTCATCTACTATACCTTGGCGATTGCATGCGCTCACAAGAACATTGTCCTATTTCTTCTTTTGGACAGTGATGTAGAATATGTAGGCTGTTTAGAAATAAACCAAAATAATCAGCACTAATTACTAGTTTAAATAAATGCAGAGAGTTAATGCAATGCAGTAGTAACAGTATTGAACCATTTTCTGGTGCAGCCACAACGAATAGTATCCAGAAACATTAAAAGTGATTAGTTACAGTATAAGCCAATGATGAAGTGCAAATTAGAAGGTATAAATTCTGTAACAAATTACGTTACTAGAGACCACCATGATGAATGTTATTTGGATTGTATGTATAGATACTGTTCCTTATGAATAAAATATTTTCTAGATTCCCATATGGGCAAATTGTTTTTCTATTTTGAATGTTTGTATTTTGTAATAATCTGATGATGGTGTGACAAAAGACTAAATTAAGGGCTAAATTAACGATATTACATTCATGTAAATAAAGGAGATTTTATGATTCTTAGGTGGTGGCCAGCAGAGATTTGCAACCCAAGATCCGTTCCCTTTAACATCCAGAGTCTGAAGCATGACATTGGGGACTTCCCTGTATTCTTCTTCGGCTCCCATGACTATTATTGGGTTCATCGAGGTCGAGTTTTTCCGTATGTTGAGGGAGACAAGAGCTTTGCGGAGGGTCAGACCAGTATTAACAAAACTTTCAAGAAAGGTATGAATTTGCCTTGGAGCTTAAGGACAGCTCTTTGTCAGTTTTGACAGTATGTTTTGATTCTTTCCCTGCTCTGCCCTCCTCTCCTATGCCAATATATATGTACAAATGAGCTGCTTGTCTTATTTATATTTTGTTTAAATACATGTCAAATGTTATCAATGTGCTTATTTTGACATAGCCCTTTGGAATTTTCCAGCTCTCTGCAAATATAATATAATAACCATTACTGCCAAGAAAGGAGTATACTGTACGTTACTTTGGAGTAGAAACAAAACATTTTATTTCCAGAAACTATCATTTGTATATGGTTTAAAATAACAATGTAGTTCCTTATCTTGTGTCCAGTGTAGCCATATTATCTTTCTTTGATTCTGGAGTTTACTCACTTGATTTACTTTTTCCTTACTTTCTGTTGACTAATCCACAATGTAGCTTTACCTTTCTCCACTCTAGTTTTAGAGCATAACTTCATGTTTTAGTATTCCTTTCTTTGAATTATATTTCACTAAATAACTATGATTTTGGCAGTCTCCTGAACAGTTTTTACTTATGGACTGTATCATTCGGTTTGTGTATGTTATTTATAAATGATTATTGAATTGTGATTAAGCTTTAACTCTATATTTTCATGTACTTGTGTTACAGGTAACCATTCTACTGATATCTTCATTTTCAACATAATGCAACATTATATCCACTGTAGTAACACTCCCACTCTTGCTCTTTCTTCTTGTACACTTTTCATTCAAATCTAATTTTTACACTTTTTTCTTCTTCACCCATTCCTTGGCCCTACACTCTTGTATTTACCTCACATTTTGTTTCCCATATTTTCCATTTTACTACCCAACTCTACTTTTATCCCTGTGTCCCCTTTCGTATCTTCCTCATATGCTGTCTCATAGACACACACATTCTATTTCCACCCTCACATATTTATTCTGCCTTCTTTCTAGCTTTGGGGGAGGCTGCTAAGAGATTCCAGGAGTTAAAAGCTCAACGTGAAAGTAAAGAGGCTCTGGAGGTAGAGAGGAACTCCAGAAAACCACCACCTTACAAGCACATTAAGGTGAGGAAACCCCCTTACCATCACCCACTCCTCTGTTGATCTGCCCTTATTTCTAATCTGTCCGTCATTTCTCATCATTCTTGTCGTCTTTTATTTGTCCCATGCATGAAACCTATATTATTTTATCTCTTTCCTATGACCTGAGTTACCACAAGACCCATGTGCTTCTTGCTATGGTTTTAATCTTTACTCACCCTGCATATTCTTTATTTCCCTCATCACAGTCCAATAAAGCAGTGGGAAAAGTTCAAATCCAGGTGGCAGATGTATCTGAAATCCCACGATGTAATTGTCGCCCATCTGACGATGCTCCCTGTGGCCTAGATTCTCAGTGTTTAAACCGCATGCTGCAGTACGAGTGTCACCCGCAGGTGTGCCCTGCAGGAGAGCGTTGCCAAAATCAGAACTTCACTCATCGGCTTTATCCCGAGACAGAGATCTTCCGCACTGAGCAGAGGGGTTGGGGACTGAGATGCAAGAGAGATATCCGTAAGGTATAGTATGGTTTACTCCAGCAAAGTTATTTCTAATAATACTGTGCCTATATTTTGCTAGGTGTAAATGATCAGTATTTTTATTGTATACTTAACGATTTAAAGCATATAAAAATGATGTTTCATTATATTCATGTCAAACATGCCTGAAATGTATTTGTTTTCTTTATTTTATCAAAATTGTTTCTTGGTAATTCAAGGTGTACTGTGTGAGCTGGAGCTTTAATTAAATAATTGTCTGCAATGGCAGATCTAAGCGGTCCTTTGTGGAGCTGACAATGCTTTGAATGGGACAGTTTATCTTTGAAGGCCTCCTGGTGAGAGATGTAAACAACCAGCTTGCTAACCACTCACATTTGCTCCGAGAAATTAGGTCAACTTGGCCTTCTAGAGATCTTAATTACATTGCCAAGTAATTGTATTTATTGGCACCACTATTTAATTACTTAGTGATAACATGTTTAGATATCATTGTATTTTTCCTATAAATATTCTGTTCCCTGTTCAATAAAAGTATCTTCCGATTAGCATATAGGTGGTAGAACGATGTTCTTTTGCCCGATGCTGGTATTTCCATGCTCTGTGGCTGTCTGATCTGATGAAAATTTACTGAAATTCTGCTGTCTGCTCCAGCTGGTGAGGCGTAGAAAGGAACCTGTGCATGGACAGAGAGTTGACCATGTGTTGTGACAGACTATGTATTACCTTTAACAACTTTGTTCCATACATTAAAAAAGTGGTAAAATGATTTAAGTGTCGGAGAGAAAGATCTGTATTAAGAGGAGATTAATGTGCTAAGCGAGTGAGAATGGACTTTATGCTGTGGAAGACGAAAGCTGGAAAGCAACAGAGGGCTGTATGTATCTATAGTGCTGTCTGTTACACATCAGTGGGTGGGTCTGCTTATTTTGAGTTAATAAGTGATTAATTCATGACCGAACCCCAAGATTGGAGTAGCTGTGTAAGTTCAGTTACACATGTGAACATACCATATTGCAGTATATATTGATACTGGTCAAACATTACAATATTTTGAAATGCGCATGACAACATATTTCAGCACTACAGGTTTATTATAGATTTGAGTTTTCTTGGACATCATCAAAATTACAGGCCATTTCATTTGTGTTCCAGTTTGCTGTGTTTTGTTTGATATTCGTAGGTGTTTATTGGTGTGTATACTGTTGTGTATGTTTTTATATTTTGTATATGTGCATGTTTTTTGTACATATAGAGATCCTTCATTTCGGATGATTTCAATTTTTTATTTTTAAAATGGCTGGTAAAGTTATCAGCAGTGAGCCAGAAAGGGGCAGGAAGTTGGAGTGGGCAAAGGAGGGTGTTTGTAGCAAATAAATGTTTAGGGTTGGAGGACAGGTTTGATATTAGTGATGAGAAGTAGTGTAGTTTGGCAAGATTGAGGGCAGAGAAGTAGGAGCACCAGGTAAACTTGTAGTGGAGAAAGTCTGCTGAAATGCGAGAGAGAATTGATGTTAATAAGTAATTCTGTTTGAGGAGGTTGATAGCAGAGTTGTACAGATGTTTCATATGAACGAATGGTTCTCCGAAAATTTACTAACAACTTTCCACCTTTCATTTGAAAAATCTAGCATACACAAGTTTACAAATACATGCTCAAAAGAGGTATATCCGTAAAGCTATATGCCTAAATACAAGCAAGTAGTCAGGAATAACTATACAGCTTTTTCTAATATATGCAGACATATTAGATCTATATATGCTGTTATGTGCAAGTGCCCAACAACTAGAGATCTTCTAACAAAGCAACAGAAAGGAAGTTGTTCCGCCATAACTAACAACTTATAAAGTAATGGAAGTTCAGGCTTTTTCAGGAATCCACTGTAAGATATGAGGAATGACCAGTTTCGTGCTTGACCATATTCTGTTTTCTATTCAACAGCCCGGTAGCTAGAAATAATGTTTAGAAATTTCTGTATCATATACTTTCTTATTTTAATAATGCTTGTATTGTATAGCCTGGGGTATACAGTTTGAGTTCTTTTATCATCTTTCATTAAATGCATTAGATTGACATAAAATGGTCCGTCAATGTACCATTGCACAATTAAAAAAGCATATGTTTAAAAACTTTAGTCTTAAAACATGCTCAAGCAGAAAAATCATACAACTAATTTAGCTCTCAGAATTTCCCCCAAAAATGTTTGGTAAATAATTTACAGGTTTCTTTTTTTCTAAGACAACAGTGTGCATTATTTGTTGTCTTTTTACAATTTCTCATTTTTTATCCTTAATGCTATAAGTGTTTTAGTTTTATTTTATAAATTAAGAATGAAGACAAGCTTGGTGTGTTATAATTGTGTTGAACATTAACGAGAACAGTTTGAAACATTGTAACCGTGTAATGTGCAATGCTTGCTGAGCATGTATTGCATAGATATCATACACCTACAGTGGATATAAAAAGTCTACACACCCCTGTTAAAATTTCAGGTTTCTGTGCTGTAAAAAAAATAAGACAAAGATAAATAATTTCAGAACTTTTTCCACCTTTAATGTGACCTATAAACTGTACAACTCAATTGAAAAACAAACTGAAATCTTTTAGGTGGAGGGAAGAAAAATAAAAAATAAAAATAATATGGTTGCATAAGTCTGCATAACTGGGGATGTAGCGGTGTTCAGAATTAAGCAACCACATTCCAAATCGTGTTAAATAGGAGTCAGCATACACCTGACATAAGTTAAAGTGCCTCTGAATAACCCTCAAATAAAGTTCAGCTGCTCTATTTGGTCTTTCCTGAAATGTTCTTAGTCGCATCCCACAGCAAAAGCCAGGTCCACAGAGAGCTTCCAAAGCATCAGAGGGATCTCATTGTTAAAAGGTATCAGTCAGGAGAAGGGTACAAAAGAATTTCCAAGGCATTAGATATACCATGGAACACAGTGAAGACAGTCATCATCAAGTGGGGAAAATATGGCACAACAGTGACATTACCAAGAGCTGGAGCTCCCTCCAAAATTGATGAAAAGACGAGAAGAAAACTGGTCTGGCAGGCTACCAAGAGGCCTACAGCAACATTAAAGGAGCTGCAGGAATATCTGGCAAATACTGGCTGTGTGGTACATGTGACAAAAATCTCCCGTATTCTTCATATGTCTGGGCTATGGGGTAGAGTGGCAAGACGAAAGCTTTTCTTACGAAGAAAAACATCCAAGCTAGGCTACATTTTGCAAAAACACATCTGAAGTCTCCCAAAAGCATGTGGGAAAAGGTGTTAAGGTCTGATGAAACCAAGGTTGAACTTTTTGGCCATAATTCCAAAAGATATGTTTGGCGCAAAAACAACACTGAACATCACCAAAAGAACACCATACCCACAGTGAAGCATGGTGGTGGCAGCATCATGCTTTGGGGCAGTTTTTCTTAAGCTGGAACTGGGGCCTTAATTAAGAGAGAGGGAATTATGAACAGTTCCAAATACCAGTCAATATTGGCATAAAACCTTCAGGCTTCTGCTAGAAAGCTGAACATGAAGAGGAACTTCATCTTTCAGCATGACAACGACCCAAACCATACATCCAAATCAACAAAGAAATGGCTTCACCAGAAGAAGATTAAAGTTTTGGAATGGCCCAGCCAGAGCCCAGACCTGAATCTGATTGAAAATCTGTGGGGTGATCTGAAGAGGGCTGTGCACAGGAGATGCCCTCGCAATCTGACAGTTTTGGAGTGTTTCTGCAAAGAAGAATGGGCAAATCTTGCCAAGTCAAAATGTGCCATGCTGATAGACTCATACCCAAAAAGACTGAGTGCTGTAATATAATCAAAAGGTGCTTCAACAAAGTATTAGTTTAAGGGTGTGCATACTTATGCAACCATATTATTTTATTTTTATATTTTTCTTCCCTCTACCTAAAAGATTTCAGTTTGTTTTTCAATTGAGTTGTACAGTTTATAGGTCACATTAAAGGTGGAAAAAGTTCTGACATTATTTAGCTTTGTCTAATTTTTTTACAGCACAGAAACCTGACATTTTAACAGGGGTGTGTAGACTTTTTATATTCACTGTATATTGTGTCTAGCTACATACAGTTTACTCCTAATGTATATAACAATGCAGAGCTTGATCTATTTGTAATGTGCAGAGCTTGATGCATTTGATTTGTGAAGAGCAGTTTGGATCTCTATGTGCATGCATTGTACAGCGCAGGATTTATCTCTAATGTGCACAGCTTAACTCTAGACCAGTGACTCGCAAACTTTTTTGGTTTGAGAACTGTATGTTGAAGGTAGTATCGGCGAATGATTCTGGTCCTACAGGTAATAGTGCAAAAGTAGCCCTTGTTAAGGACCGGAGTCATTTAGACAAATGATAAAACTGAATATACAAACATTTGATGATTATTGTAACCGCATATTCTATAGTAATCACTTATGCCCAAATTAAATTGCTGAAAACTCTCTAAATGTCTTTTTTGGTCCGAATTGTTATACTGGCATAAAAAAATAGACCACCTTGTACACAAATCCCTAGTTGTAGATCTGAGGAGTGGAAAAGACTTCTGGGAAGAGAAAGGGGTTATATAACAAGGTTTTACTAACTCATAAATTGCAACAGGGCAGATTTGCCTCATAAATCTTAATGCAGCCACACATGTCCAAAAAAAACACATATTGTTATGTAAAATTCTCAAATTCTGTTTCTAACTTAGGGTGAATTTGTCAACGAATATGTTGGGGAATTAATTGATGATGAGGAATGCAGGCTGCGCATGAAGACTGCCCATGAAAATGGAATAACCAACTTCTACTTGCTGACAGTTACCAAGGTGAGTCTCACACGTTACAAGCAAAGCGAATATAAGCCACACCCGTAACTCGCAAGCTCAAAAATCGGAAAAAAGGTGGCCACTGAAGAGGGAACTGGCAACCCACTCCAGTATCTTTGCCAAGATAATCTTATTAGCGTGCTGCGGTTCCTAGAGTCATGGAGTCAGACTTGACTCCATGATGAAACAACAAAAATGTAACCAATAGCCTCTTATTTAATGAATAAATAGTGGCAAAATGCCTTTAATGATACTATTGGGGAAAGCGTTGACACGAACATATACATTTGAAGTAAGGCAACCGTATGCTTTAATTTAAATCACCTGGCAATAATAACAGAAAAATCAAAAATAACAAATTCTACTTTACCAATACATATACTGCATACAGAAAAAAATTGTTGACAAGGCCAGAAGAACTATCTACACTCATATCTTATCTACTACTCTTGTAAAATGTTATAAGAAAGATTGAAAGTAAGATCATATCTAACCAAATAAATACAATTATTAATTCCTGTGCACTTTAGCCACAGATATAATATATATAAAATCCATTTAAACATAGCATGTTTTTAACATGTTTAAAGTTTTGAGAACAAAAGGCCAGAGGGTACAATGATGAAATATATTACCAGAATATAACTAATCCATTTTCTCCAATCCCCATCTATAGGATCGCATTATAGATGCTGGCCCAAAGGGGAACTACTCTCGTTTCATGAACCACAGCTGTAATCCCAACTGCGAGACACAAAAGTGGACGGTAAATGGTGATGTGCGAGTTGGTCTCTTCGCCCTATGTGATATTTCTCAAGGTACATATTAATTTTATTCCTAATAAGATTACATATATAAAACATCTCAAGAGTTAAAGACTCATTATTAAAGTCTGAGGTGCTTTGAGACTATAAACTGCTTATATCATTTTTAGATTGCCGTCATACTTTAATATTTGCAGCTCCTTAGGAAGTCGACACACCTATCACTTTGCAAGAAGTGCGTTTCTCCAGTGGTCTGCAAAAGCTCCTTACAGCTTCTTGAGCCAACTATAGCAAAGCACTGATGTGAATAGTATAATGATCTGGGCTATTTTCACTAGCGACTTGCTCATCAAATATGACGGCATGATGGATTTTTCTAAATTGTTTTCCGGCACCGCCTCTCCCTCCCCTGTGTCTCTCTTTGGCTCCTCTCTCTACCTCCCCAGTCTCTCTTTGGCCCCTCTCTGTACCTCCCCAGTCTCTCTTTGGCCCCTCTCTGTACCTCCCCAGTCTCTCTTTGGCCCCTCTCTGTACCTCCCCAGTCTCTCTTTGGCCCCTCTCTGTACCTCCCCAGTCTCTCTTTGGCCCCTCTCTGTACCTCCCCAGTCTCTCTTTGGCCCCTCTCTGTACCTCCCCAGTCTCTCTTTGGCCCCTCTCTGTAGCTCCCCAGTCTCTCTTTGGCCCCTCTCTGTACCTCCCCAGTCTCTCTTTGGCCCCTCTCTGTACCTCCCCAGTCTCTCTTTGGCCCCTCTCTGTACCTCCCCAGTCTCTCTTTGGCCCCTCTCTGTACCTCCCCAGTCTCTCTTTGGCCCCTCTCTCCCTCCCCAGTCTCTCTTTGGCCCCTCTCTCCCTCCCCAGTCTCTCTTTGGCCCCTCTCTCCCTCCCCAGTCTCTCTTTGGCCCCTCTCTCCCTCCCCTGTCTCTCTTTGGCCCCCTCTCTCCCTCCGCTGTCTCTCTTTGACCCCCTCTCTCCCTCCGCTGTCTCTCTTTGACCCCCTCTCTCCCTCCCGAGTCTCTCTTTGACCCCCTCTCTCCCTCCCCAGTCTCTTTGCCCCCTCTCTCCCTCCTCTGTCTGTTTTTGCCCCTCTCTCTCCCTCCCCTGTCTGTCTTTGCCCCCTCTCTCCCTCCCCTGTCTGTCTTTGCCCCCTCTCTCCCTCCCCTGTCTGTCTTTGCCCCCTCTCTCCCTCCCCTGTCTGTCTTTGCCCCCTCTCTCCCTCCCCTGTCTGTCTTTGCCCCCTCTCTCCCTCCCCCGTCTCTCTTTGACCCCTCTCTCCCTTCCCTGTCTCACCCACACCCTTCTGTGTTCCCCTTACCTCCCCCTGCCCCACTGATGCTCCCTCTGTCCCCCCTTTGCCCTGTACCTGCTCAATGGACCCGGCGCATACTTTCTGCAGCTTAGGGACGTAGCAATTATGTCATTTGGTAGTCCTTACGCTTCAAAGAGGAGGGCCTCGCAAGGGCAAAGGGGAGAGGTGTGGGACCATCCGTTGGGCAGGTGGGAGGTGAGGGACCATTAGTGGGGCAGGATGGAGGTGAGGGACCATCTGTCTTTCTTGCCCCCTCTCTCCCTCCTGTCTGTCTTGCCCCCTCTCTGCCTCCTGTCTGTCTTGCCCCCTCTCTCCCTCCTGTCTGTCTTGCCCCCTCTCTCCCTCCTGTCTTTCTTGCCCCCTCTCTCCCTCCTCTGTCTGTCTTGCCCCCTCTCTCCCTCCTCTGTCTGTCTTGCCCCCTCTCTCCCTCCTCTGTCTGTCTTGTCCCCTCTCTCCCTCCTGTCTTTCTTGCCCCCTCTCTCCCTCCTGTCTTTCTTGCCCCCTCTCTCCCTCCTGTCTGTCTTGCCCCCTCTCTCCCTCCTCTGTCTGTCTTGCCCCCTCTCTCCCTCCTCTGTCTGTCTAGCCCCCTCTCTCCCTCCTCTGTCTGTCTAGCCCCCTCTCTCCCTCCTCTGTCTGTCTAGCCCCCTCTCTCCCTCCTCTGTCTGTCTAGCCCCCTCTCTCCCTCCTCTGTCTGTCTAGCCCCCTCTCTCCCTCCTCTGTCTGTTTAGCCCCCTCTCTCCCTCCTCTGTCTGTCTAGCCCCCTCTCTCCCTCCTCTGTCTGTCTAGCCCCCTCTCTCCCTCCTCTGTCTGTCTAGCCCCCTCTCTCCCTCCTCTGTCTGTCTAGCCCCCTCTCTCCCTCCTCTGTCTGTCTAGCCCCCTCTCTCCCTCCTCTGTCTGTCTAGCCCCCTCTTTCCCTCCTCTGTCTGTCTAGCCCCCTCTTTCCCTCCTCTGTCTGTCTAGCCCCCTCTTTCCCTCCTCTGTCTGTCTAGCCCCCTCTTTCCCTCCTCTGTCTGTCTAGCCCCCTCTTTCCCTCCTCTGTCTGTCTAGCCCCCTCTTTCCCTCCTCTGTCTGTCTAGCCCCCTCTCTCCCTCCCCTGTCTGTGTAGCCCCCTCTCTCCCTCCTCTGTCTGTGTAGCCCCCTCTCTCCCTCCTCTGTCTGTGTAGCCCCCTCTCTCCCTCCTCTGTCTGTGTAGCCCCCTCTCTCCCTCCTCTGTCTGTGTAGCCCCCTCTCTCCCTCCTCTGTCTGTCTAGCCCCCTCTCTCCCTCCTCTGTCTGTCTAGCCCCCTCTCTCCCTCCCCTGTCTCTCTTTGCCCCCTCTCTCCCTTCCCTGTCTCTCTTTGCCCCCTATCTCTCTTTGACCCCTCTCTCCCTCCCCTGTCTCTCTCTCTCCCCCCCCCACACCCTTCTGTGTTCCCCTTACCTTCCCCCTGCCCCACTGATACTCACTCTGTCCCCCCTTTGCCCTGTACCTGCTCAATGGAGTCCCACCCCTGCCGGCACGTACTCTCTGCAGTTTAGGGACATAGCAATTACGTCATTTGGGAGTCCTTATGCTTCAATGAGGAGGGCCTCGCAAGGGCAAAGGGGGGAGGTGAGGGACCATCCGTGGGGCAGGTGGGAGGTGAGGGACCATCCGTGGGGCAGGTGGGAGGTGAGAGACCATCAGTGGGGCAGGGGGGAGGTGAGAAATGTAATCAAATGCTGCCGTTAACAAAGCTAAATTAACCTAAATCTAGGGGTTAGAACTATTTGTGTGTGTGTATATATTTTTACAGTGTGTGTATGTATATGTATGTATGTATGTGTGTGTGTGTATATATATATATATATATATATATATATATATATATATATATATATATATGCGCTCACAGTTTTTCTCAGAATTCTGAGCTGGAAGCAGATTTTTTTTTAACTTTTAGACATTTTAAATGTGAATACAGATGTACTATTTATAATGTGTATGTATATATATATATGTATATATATATAATATATTTTTTAAATTTAAGTATGGTTTGGTATATTAGTGCAACAGAAAAGCAGATGGTTGTAGTAGTGGACAAATTTCAGTGGATCATCTGAAAAGTTTTTTTTCTCTCTCATTGTTGCTTACAGGAACTGAGTTAACGTTTAATTACAACTTGGATTGTCTGGGGAATGGACGGACGGAGTGTCATTGTGGGGCAGATAACTGCAGTGGGTTTTTAGGGGTACGGCCAAAGGTAAGTGAAGAGCGTACTTCATTTCTTTTTTCTCTTAATGAGCCACTGTAGTTACAATTTTTCATAGAGTACTTTGAATAACAAAACTTCATAATGTGCAAAGTGTTTTTAGAAAGTAAAAAAATTAACATAGGTTTTACATTATTCACTTTTGTAGGCAATTATTCTTTAGTGCAGGCTTCTATTTTATACACTATTTTGTAATACTTTAGTTTATTTTTGTTCATTTTAAAACCATTTTATTTGCAGATTACGTTATAAAGAAATGTTTCTTAAAGTAACAAGTCATACACTAGATCCTTGCAGCACTTTACCTAGAGCTTACACAGGCCTTTTAAAGGCTTTTTTTTTTTTATAAATGATCTTGCCCACCATATATTGTAAATATGAAATGTTGTTATATTACATTTATTTCAATGTAGAGGTTATTGTAGCAAATACCTTTTAAACTAATTTAAGAAATGTAATTGAGGTATATGGATATGCAACTGTTAGAATAAGGTAATCTGCATATAACCTAATTTTATATTCCATACTTTCTACTACTATCCTATTATAGGGTGTTGTAGCAATAATGAAAATATGACTGGACATGAAACCCATTTCCACAACTTTTACAGATGGAGGACCGCATAATGCAATTATGCCTTTAAAGGAACATGAACAACATATTTGTTTCATGCATTTATAAGAGAATATTTTATTCATGCAGTATAGAATCCCAGCAATGCCTGAAGTATAAAGTAAAATGTACATATGTAGATTTAGGAGATTCATTTGAAAGAGAGAACATTTTAGTTCATTATCATCTCTAGCTCTTCAAAAGAGCATACTTATTAATAAGGGGTTTCAATGTCCCTTTGTGGCCTGCTCATTACAATGTTATTGCTACATGTCACATAAAATGTGAGAGTTTCCATCTGTCTATAGTCCTTTAGCATGCAACCACATCAAACGCAATAAGTTTTGCCATTGTCTCTCTTCTTTTGGTGATATGTGTTTGTTCTTTTCCTTGTATCGGCAGACAGCATGTGCAACAGCCACAGAAGAGAAGGCCAAAAATGCTCGTCTGAAGGCTAAGAAGAGGAAAATAAAGGCTGAGCAGAAACAAATGCATGAAGATTTCTGTTTCCACTGTGGGGATGGAGGGGAGTTGGTGATGTGTGATAAGAAGGACTGTCCAAAAGCTTATCACCTCCTCTGCCTTAACCTAACACAACCACCATATGGTAAACCACATTTTTCTTACATTAAATCCATCAATCTATTTCCAGAGTTCTCATATCCAGTTACACACTTTCGATAGTTTAAAGGTCTACCCTTTGTATCTGTCTAAATGATTGACTTAATTAAGCTTCAGGATTATCTTAATCATGCTTAAATTCCTTAACTGTGTTTGACTCTTCCGCTGAAGCGATTTTCCACTTAGTACCACAGAAAGAGTAGTAGATTTCTCAAATTACCCCTGAATCTTCCAACTTCAAATTATGACCTCTTTTTCTGGAATGCACTTTCGTGAACTTTATTAAATCTTTTCATATGTTTGAAGGTTTCTATCATATCACTCCTCTCTAAGCCCATGTATAATTTTAGTAGCCCTTCTCTGAATTATAGTAACTTAATGCAGTTTCCTTGTGAGTAGGCTCCTTAACTAATTGTGTAAGTGATGCTGCTTACAGAGAATGTTGCATATACTTAATCCTAGCTTATCCAACAGTAGGAATCTTCCTTTTCCCATCTGGCAAATTAAAATTCCTCATTACTATTACCTTTCTATTCATTGTCATTTTTGTTATTTCTTCATTAGTGCTTTGTCCAATAGCTCATTCTCTCCCGGAGGTTTATAAATGACCACTATCTTTAAAAACATTGCCTCTCTTTCTAAAGTTACCTGAATGCTTTCAGTATTTTCTGTAGTATTCTGGACTACAGTGGCTTTAATATTTTCCTTTACAATAAGAACACTTCTTGCCCCACCACACCTCCACCTATTTGCCAACTTTGTATTTCATGTGATTCATTATATATCAAGATTCTAGCCATCAAATCCAATTTATTTCTACTCATTATTGAAATTTGTTTTGTAAGGTTATTCCTCAGGCTACGAGTCTTTGTACACATGGGATTGAGTGCAATTTTCAAATTCTGGGGAGTATTTTATAAAACCCTCTTATCTAGTTTAAACAACTGCTAATAAAGCATTTAAAGTCCTCACTGAGAATTGCTGTACATTTATCACAGGGATGCATACCATCTCTCTTACATAGTCCTATATAACTTCAAACAAAATAACTGTGACCAACAAAACCAAATCCGCTCTCTTTGCACCTTCTAAACTATTTATTAAAGTGTATGGTGTAAAAAAAAAAAAAATCTTCTTCATTTCTATGAAACGTCAACTTCCTGTCTCGCAGCTTTAACAATTTTTAAAATGCGACTTAAATCTCTTTGAGCACTATCTTCAGGAAGGCATCTTACCTCTATGTTTCCTTGCTTGCGCTTACCCAAAACACTGCTCTTAAAATGTAATCTCCCACCACTAGTTACATACTCCTTTGGGAGCCTGCTCTTCTACCTTTGTAACTCTTGGAGATCTCAGGTCACAGATTGGATGTAGAATCCTCATCCTAAGGATCAAGTAGAATTCTCCATACTCTGCCTGGGTTCCTCAGGAGCATACGAGGAGTTCTGTAATAGCAGAGGCAAAGCTTGTGGAACATGTCTTTTATCAATATTTCTTAATCTACCAGAGCCAACAGTAATTCATCTTCCTCTCCTTGGTGGTCTATGTGGCAGTGGCTCTACTCCCGTCTGCAAATGTATGGGAGAAACGTTTCGTAATTACAGTATTCAGTTTAGCAATCTATTCTTTTGAAAAGAGAAAGCTGCTTACCATACAGGACAACCTTCCCATTTCCACACAGTAACACAATAGAAAAGGGCACAACAGCCTCTGCACTGCATCACGTGGGAAGGGAAAAATTAGATAAATATCAGTTCTCTTTTGAATTCTGTAAATTGTAAATGAAGAAGCTTAACAAAACTTAACAGATCACACCAGATCAACTTAAACCATAAGCATTTTGACACTAAACAAGCAGTCTCATATCTTTTCACATGAGTTTTTAAGTTTCCCCATCTATTCCCCTCCAGTATCTATTCAAATCATGTTCCCACATTAAATATGTGCACAGTGTTTTCTTTTTTTTTTTACTTTTTTATTGGAGGTGAGATTTTGTCTTATTTTTAGAATACTCCAGGTCAGTCTATGTAATATTTGGCATACTGGCTGATTGTGACTTGTAACCAAAAATACTAATTTGACATTTTATTTTACATAGTCTGGTTACCGTTTCATTTAGCTTATATGTTGTAATATGGTAGTCGTAATGGGTAATATGATGTTCCTCTCTCCATCCA
Organism: Discoglossus pictus; assembly: GCA_027410445.1. Lineage (NCBI taxonomy): Eukaryota > Metazoa > Chordata > Amphibia > Anura > Alytidae > Discoglossus > Discoglossus pictus. Next base: position 126,543,665 of record CM050167.1, on the reverse strand, counting down.
CTTAAAACAAATGTTTAATTATTTTATTTAAATGCAATGTAGAAAGTCATGTTATGACTCTCATTTTATAATTTTAACGGAGAAATCTAGTGGTATCAGATATCTAAAGGGATCTGCAGCATCTGCAAAGGCAAGTAAAATATTAGCATGTGTTAAGAAGGGTATAGAAGCAAAGGAAGCCAATATAATTCTGCCACTATACAAATCTCTAGCATGCCCTCATTTGGAATATGGAGTACAGTTTTGGGAAACATTTAATTAAAATTGACATTTTAGAGCTGGAAAAAGTACAGAGAAAGACAACAAAACTAAAAAGGGGAATGGGTGGCGAAGAAAGACTAAGCAAATTAAACGTATTTTCTCTAGAAAAGAGTTGTCTACAAAGAGATATGATTACCTTCTATAAATACATCCATAAATACATACAAGGCTTTGTCAAGGGAGTTTTTTTTTGCCAAGAGGTTTTCAACTGACAAGAGGACATCCCTTGAGGTTAGAAGTAAAAAGATTTCACCTTAAAGAAAGAAAAGGGTTCTTCACAGTAAGGGTGGTTAATCTGTGGAATTCTCTACCAAAGGAGGTGGGGACAGCAGATTCGATAGATAACTTTAAAAAGGGATTAGATATATTTTTTTAATAAAAAGGCCATTCAGAGTTATCATGGATAATTAGAGAGACAGTATTGATCCAGGGAGGAATCTGATTGCCAGTATTTGGGTCAGGAAGGACTTATATCTTTTCCCCTTTTGAGACAATTGCCAATGTTTCAATGTTTTGTTTTGTTCTCTGTTTGCCTTCCTCTGGATCAATTAACAATTAATCTACATATTACAAAGATCAGAGGAGATCTAAAAATGTTGAACTATGATAACTACAGTAGGGATTTGTTTGCTCCTAACGATGTTGCTTTGTACTTCTGTTCTTCTTCCAATAGTCTTGCTTCCACTCGGTGTCTGAAGTGGAACTAGTCCGCAATATCCAACATCATCACTGTCGTTAGGTGTTCTCTTTATGAAAACACAAGGAAATGACACACACAATAATAGTGATCGCCAGGGATATCATTATTTGCTTAGCAAACTAAGTCATACATAATACAATTTATATATATATATATATATATATATATATATATATATATATATATATATATATATATATATATATAATAATACATTTTTGCATACAGAGCAGGAAACTACTTATTTGGGTCAGAATTGAAGAATCAGAGGGTCTACGTTTGTTTTACCACTGCACAATATGACACGTCTTATGAAATACTTGTCTCAAGTAAGACAAAGGACAGCCTTGAATGTGATTGGACCTTCTCTGTATTTTATAGCGCATAAGTTTGAAGCAGCTACATCTACTCACAGATGTAACTGTAATGTTACCAGTATAATTTGCAGCATTACAATATTGATGAGTCTTGGTGGTTGGTTAAACCAACCCGATGAGAGGCTGATCCTTTCATCAATTTTTCTGGTAAATCAAAAACTGGTGCAATCCAGGAAAATTGCGGAGTTTATACACTAATTGTAACCCAAGGAGTATAATGAGGAAGATAATATATTCGCATTGTCCTGCATAAAATACATCTAGCATATTTTTAATTAAACTATGCAGCATTTGTCTTGCTTGCCAATCTGGCTGAGCTAGATGTAGTACAAATTCTGTATGTTTACAAACAACAATGTCACACATCATTCAATGTCATGACTTAATTCATTTGTAGTTGACATATAATATTTATACTTCACTTACTTTGAGGAAACTTCTAGAGCAGCATGTAGGCTCCCATGTGCCACAGCAGTGACATTAGGCCATGCCCACAGGGGAGGATATTCACATTACCATGGCCTTTTGATGCTGCAAGCAGACAGTAACATGTCTTGTGTCTGCATGTAGTAGTGCTGCTTTAGGTCACAGGTGTGACACATGGCACCCTATATGAAAGTGAACAGGAAGAAAGGGGGAGGTTCCAGAAGGTAAGAATATGTTACTCTGGGAAAATTCTTAAGGAAGTTAAGTGTAAATCCTATATAACACTTACATTGAAGAGGTTACCTTTACATTCCTTTCAAGACCTGAAAAAGCAATTATGCGCAGATTATACTATATGTTGCCATTTATGCTGTATGTATCTTCTGCTTTTCTTTGTCTTATCCCAATAAAATTAATTGATGAAGTGAATTGTTAAATCACTTATAAAAACCACCTTTCTGCTTAAAGAGTCCCTTTATCTTTAACCTTATTTCCAGAGATAATTTTCACTACTGATTTCTTTTTCTCTTTTACCCAATCTTTCAGGGAAATGGGACTGTCCATGGCACCAATGTGACATTTGTGGAACTTCATCCTCCTTTTTCTGTGACTTCTGTCCAGCCTCCTTCTGCAAGGAGCATGAGAGAGGAGCCTTAACAACTTCAGCGCTGGAAGGTAGACTGTGCTGTTCCGAACATGACCCTAAACAGCCTCTGACTCCTGGAGATGGGAAGAAGATCAAATGTAAACCCGAGCCAGAGGACTTCTCATGTCCCACAGAATTTTAAAGAAGGTGATGGACCTAAAAGGAAAAAAAAACTTGACAGGACAGCATACACATTTCTTCTTGGTTTTTGATGGGACGTATAACGCACACAACATGTTTTAAAACGTACAAGGCAGGATCACGTCATATATGTCTTTTCTGCGTCCCTTTTGTTCTTGTTACCTTCTCTTTTCCTTACTTTTCCCCCCATGGTTGTGGTAAGCAGAGGTATTTATTCTATTTATTATTTTTTATTGTCTCTTTCCTGGATTTTAAAGTGTCTGGCACAGATTAAGTATTGACAAAAAGGCGTTACAAAATATGGACATTTTCTTTATTCCTCCCTCATTTGCTTGAACGTGACATTAAGTGAAGTTTAGACCCCTTGGTTATCCCCACATTTCTTCCAATATATTCAAACTTCCACAAGGATTTAAGAGATCTATTTGCCACTTGCTACATCTGATAATAGATGTACTATTATATAATACTATTATATACTTCTATTCCCAGTGAATCCTATTTTCTGATAGTTTGAATTGTGCAGTGATGTTATATTCTCTTGCAGGATTGTCTGAAAGCAAAATATCTGGGTCATCTCTTTGATAACTTTATCACTTCATCCTAGATTTTATCCATAAAAAGTAAGCTCCTCCCAGTTCCTAATTCACTTTTACAGATTATTAAAACTACGTTTTGTGTCTCTGTTTTGATGGTTCAGAATCCTAAAGTGCCATCAAGAAAGAGCAAGAGCTTTAACAATCATTACTTTAAATGTATTACCCCCTCTTTTGTTTAATTTGTCCTTATTTAGGTAATTAAATAGTGTAAATAATGTTCAGCCCTGCATTTTGCTATATTGTGTAGCAGTGGTACCCAAGTGCCATATCTGTTTATAACTTTTACACACTTGCTCAAGTTGGCATATGCTTAAAATCAGGACCATTTGGTCACATAGGACTGGGGTTGTTTTTTTTGTGGCACTTACTAAAGCAGTCAAGGTAAAACTCACAGCCCCCTCTCTATTTAATGAATGTTTGTGTTCACAAACGCTCATCAGGAATTACTTCTTCCCACATGGTCACTTAATTGAAGTAACTGTGTCCTGAATTTTCCAAGTATCACTATGTGTATGATACACTAATATGTTTATAGTGGCTGCTACCCTTTTATAATTTTATGGCGTAAATAATGGTTCAATGGATCACTAACTTAGGACCAAAGAAAACTAATTTACACTGTCCACTGTAAAAACACTGCAGAACATTCTAATATATATATATATATATATATATATATATATATATATATATATTACACCGCAGACAACTATAAAGTTTAGCACTCAAAGGATTTAGTTCCTAATTAAACAATTATTATATGAACAGCGGCAACTGTTGAAGATTAGTAGCATAATCAGTATGTATATATACATATACACGATGAGAGTCCATTCGTTGAGATGCATTATGCCTTACATAAATATGACACAATAATACAGAAAATATAAATTCATGGATTACAAGCATTATAATATATATAATTGCCTATTCAAACATTGAAAACTTGTATTCTATATGTTGTGAAATATGACATCCCTATAAAATAGTGGCAACTGACTAGTTTATATAATACAATTATATAAATGAAGATAGGACTTTCTATTACAAAAGGCACTTACCATTCCCATAAGCAGGGATCTGAAACACTTAGCTGTAGTTTTTTTATCAATAAATTGCATAAACAAAAAAGTGATTACAAATTATATAAATGGAGTCTTTTGACATAAGCAGAATTGGAAAATAGAGTACTACACAAATATTATAGAGAATGCTTGAATTGGTATTTAACTGTATTGAGTTATGACAGAACCTGTTGGCATGGAAAGTCCTAGTGTGAGTTGCAAAATGTTAAATCAAAAACTCAGTTGGTATATTTATTTACAATCACAGGCCATGGATCTTTACTAATAAATTGATCGTCACATTAGTCCAAGTAGAAATCTCAAAATATTCTTATCTCCTGCATGCTTTGGAAGCAGACTTCTGGAGTACGTGGCTAATATTTAAAAAAAGTGAAACGGAGGATAGGAATCACCTCTGATCCAATTATTATGTGAATTGTTTGCAAAAAATAAGTAGTGTATAGTGTAGAAAAATGACATTAATATAAGAGAGAGTGGAATATTCCTCTGTGAATATCTGCAGCTAAACAGCCTTGCACTTTGACTTCCACTCTTTTTAGAATGCAAATGATGTCAGATATTACAGATAAGGGGCTCTTCATGATTCCACTTCCTCTGAAATTGTATTCCAAGTCACTGATAAGGTTAATTCCATTGCAAAAAAAAAAAACTTTTTGTAATACATAAATCTTAATTGATGGCAAATAGAATTGCAGTGGCCCTGTTGAGGTATAATAAAAAAAAAATGTATATTCCCCACTCCTTACTAGCCTACAAGAGGGCAAGTGTTCCATACCAATTTTCCCCCAATAATCAATATGACTAGTGTGTTAGAGAGAGGACATTAACTTTTTGACACAAGTGTCTGTCATTATTCTTATTAGTTTAGATCAGTGTAAAAACTATACCCTTACTAGAAAGGGTTTTTGGGCATAGGTATGGGCCCACACCCAATGGTCAGGAGTGGGGGTTGCCCGTCTCTTACACTAGTAAAGGGTGGAAAAGGGAGGGCAGAGTTAATTTGTGGTCCCTTCGCAAATAGTAGGAGGTATACTGGGAAGGAAGGTACTTGCCCACAACAGCCCATTTGCTTAGTTTGGCTTGGGAGAGTGGTAACTTTTGTTGTCAATATTTTCTTATATTTCATTCACCCCTCCCAGTGGTTATAAAAAGATAAAGCCCCCAAGTTTCCCTTAAATTAATAAAAGCCTCCCAACATTCATTTTTATCAAAGGTTTGCTCTTTTTAAAGGAATCTTACACCTCTTCACATTGATTTTTTATTTTTTTATTCAACCACTACCCAGATGTTGCTGCCATCCAAAGCAGGCCGTTTCATAAGGATATTCATGCATCCCCAACTGGATAACACTTTCACATACCTGATGTTTCGAAGCAATTGTATAATCCATAATGCTATAAAAAAGCAGTAATAGCAATTGCTTCCAATATAAGCACTTTGAATGTGCCCAAATCCTATTAAAGAATCAGTTTAAAAAGCTACATAACCCCACTGCATTTAGCAGGAGTTTTACAGTAGGACCTTTTAAATGGGGAAAAAAAACTCTTAATGGTATTCTGTGATCATGAATTACCTTTTTGATATTGTAAGTATTTTATATACATTTTTTTACTATTTTTTTAATCATTTGTGATGGAACTTTTAGCCCATTTGTTTATGATCCCTCTGTTTTCTTCTACTTGTTCTCTTTCTTTGATCCAGCACTAAAATTGACAGTAAATTGTATCCTATGACTATTTTAGCTAGCTAGTGGTCAATTACATGTGAATTGCTATGTTTTTCCATTGTTTTTAAATATATTTCCAATTTTTACTAGAAAGTTGACTATTACATTATATTGTGCATACAGATGGAAATTAAAACCATTTGTATTTAACAAGAAGAGAAATGTTTTTCTTGTTAGATCCATTTTTTCTGTAATAATTAGGAGCAGACCAGGCAATTTAAAAAAAATATCTTATGTTTTAAAAAAGTGGTTATAAAAAGTTACCTAGGACAAGGGAACTTTCGCTTGGGCTGATAGATAAAGATCTCAAAAGTATCCCCAGATATTCAATGAAAATAAAAGGAACAAAAAATGTATTATCCGTTTTCTTATAATGAATATGTTTTAATTTCATCAAGTAAATGGTTTTTGAATAAGCGGTTACTTTATTTAAAATTTGGTGAAAACCTCTGATATAACATTGATTTAATAGTTGGAATTTGTTGAGGCGCTCTATGTTAAGTATAATGTGGTTAGATACGGAAATTCTGTCTTTTGAAAGATATGCCTTTAAATGAAAGGGAGCGTGTAACCCAGAAAAAAAGCAGAATTCTGTTTTTAAAGAGCATTAAAATTGGCTATACAAAGTGCTACCATTTTGTGTACAGTACATTTAACAGCATGACAATACTGAAGAAAGCATTTTTTCCTACAATAGAAAAAAAAAATAAGTACACCATAAGAAATTAATATATCAAATCTACATATTAGGGTACTGAAAGTGCATGTTTCACCTAAACAGAGGTTGCTTAGAACTCAGCTGAGGTTTGATGGGCTCTTGAGCTAGCTCTTGAACTAGCTCTTGAACTTTCAAACCAATCTGCTTGCAAAGTTCAATATCCGTGACAAAAATATTTTTTTAGAATGGCAGCTTCTGCTCTCCTCAAACATGGAGAAGTGACTGGCAAACTAGTCAAGTTCCAAGACTTTTACTATAAAAGGAACTTTAGTTTTAGGTGGAACTTGTACTTTAAGGCCACACAGAGAATGGTGAATAGTTCAAGATTAGCACAATGTATGATGTTGCTGTTCAGTCCTTCAGTCATGTCCAGCTTTTGGTGACCATATGAACTTGCCGCACACCTGTCCGTCTTTCTGGTTGTGCTTATCCACGTGGTTTTCTTTGTAAAAATACTGGAGTGGGTTGCCAGTTCCTTCTGCAATGGGCTGCAATTTTGCATCTTGGTTGGCCCTACATGGTATAGCTCACAGCTTCATTGTAAACAAACCCCTTCACCACTACATAGTAGCAATCCAGAAGGGGGTCACAATGTATAGCCAGTATTTAATGATCTTTAGAAACAAATCTGTGAGGATGCTGAATAAATATATCTTTTTTTTTTTTTTTTCTGGCAGACCGTTTAACTAACATGGTAATTTGTCAGAAAACGTCATATAGTATTTTACAAATTGTAAGTGTTTAACTGTGTCTAAGACATAGGGGGATTAAAAGAAGCAACCTTTTGGAAGCAGTTACATAAAATGTAGAATTGGACAAATGTTGTGCCAAATAAACCAGCCTTTTAAATTACAGTTTTTTTAATGGGAAATGATGATTCAGTTGTTCTATTGTGTTGTCCCCAATTATGTGCCAATTTCACAGCGTGCAAGTTCATCATAAAAATACTATTGTGATATTTTTGTGACTTTTGTTGTGTTTTGGTTTGTATTTCCTGTATATTTCTTTTAAAAAGTTTTGTATCACTTTTATCCTGTGGGATCCTGTTGCTGCTGCTATTTAAAACATTGAGTTTACATGAATGTTAACTCTTTTATTGCCATAGGCAAGACATAAACATCTCCAAACCTCAGATTTACTTTTAGAAGTTTCTCCTTTTTTTTTTTTCATATTATTCTCAAACTTTTGTCAGATTTTCTGCATGCTTCAAAATCCATCAAATCCATATATTTAACTCTGTTTAGTTATACATCCATATTTGGGGCCTCATTCTATTATCGGCCGTAAATCGGCCGTAAGGCTGCGATTCCTTGCGAGGGTTCAGTTAACTCGCGATTCTATTATACGGCCCCGCAAGGATCTCCTTTTACGGCCGGCCGCATATCTTGCAACCGGCCGTAAACTGTGAAATATAAAAACTGAAAAATAAATTCAAGCCTGCACTGTACAGCTCTGTAAATGCTAGGGATCATATTGGGGGACATGAGGAATAAAAGGAACCCACTCTCAAGCTTGCACATCTGCCCAAACCCGAGTTCAAATTAACTGTTTATTTGCCGGCTGCGGCGGGGGTGTGTCTGAGGTGCTCCAAGCACTCTGGACTTTTTACATGTATATTTTACGGATATTAAAAATGAAATATTTTACGGATTTGAGTACAGGATAATTATGTGCTATTTTTTCTAACACCTAAAATCCCTTTATAGTCTTCTCAAAGTGCAGGATGGCTTTATTTGAGCTATTTTATGTGCTTAATTGGTGCTAGCGAGACCTTTTTCCTGCAAGTAACTGCGGCTCGTTTTAAGCCTTGCAGAGAGGTTTCCCGGAGCAATTGAATTGCAAATCTCTTGCGGCCGTTTTAGATCAAAGGCTTTCCTCCGGCGCGATCGGCCGCAAGAGATAGCAAGGCACCGGCCGCAAGCCTGCCGGAATCCCCGGCCGTAAGGGAATAGAATAGCCGAATAGCTTGCGGCCGGTCCTTGCGGCCCCGCAACGGCTGCGGCCGATAATAGAATGAGGCCCTTGGTGTCTTTGCAGCAGTTTCACCTAACTAAGAACCAAGATGAGTCCTTAACAGAAAGTGTAGTTTCTATATACCAAGAGAATTGTCTTTGCAAGAAATGCTAAAAAAGTTGTTCCATTGTTTAGTTCTTTCATAAATTAGAAAACAAATGGAGTAAATTTGATACGTTTAATGGTTAACTGATATTTGCTTGTATTCTTAATTTTATATAATTTGTAAAACACTCCAATAGGTAGTTGTAGACGCTCTGAAGTCTTAGTGTACTGTTGCTGTGTCTTTATCATCTTTACTCCACTTGCTCTTGTTTTCTTTTTGTTTTTTGTTTTTCTTTGTTTATTTGACTGCTTACATGCTACTACTCTTTATATACTTCACACATTTGAAAATGCTTTTTGAGCTATATTTTAAGCTACTAATCGGATCTTGATATATTTATTCACTTAAAAAATCCACACATGGTGTCTACACAACAAATATTTAACATTAAGCACCTTTGACGTACCATGCACGCCATAGAAATTATAGATGGTGTATAGTGCTTCATCACGATTCTTTGGAGTGTATTTTGTGATCCTGGCCATAATTTCCTTCAGTTGTAGTGAAATGTGACAAGGACTTTCGTAAAGTATATCAATGTGGACATGTCAGACAAACAGAGAACCAAATAACCTGTCCTTGTCTACTGTGAACACTAACTAGCTCCATCTATCTCTTATTGTGTACATTCAAATTATTCAAGTTCAGATTTGCACAAGAACCCTGTGTTTATAAATGTGCATAATCCATTTGTGTGTATAGTGTAGGTGGTTCACTGTAAATGGCATTCAGGAAAAGGGCATGATAGAGATTCAACAAGAATTGTGCACATATACAAAGTACCGTAACTCAATCAAATTTGGATGTCATAAAAAAATTTAACAACCAAACAAAAAAAAATAATCAAGATATAAATTAAATAAAGATCTGCTGTTGGACTTTACTTGCAGGTTCAACATATGGATCCAGAAGCTGTTAAATGGTTACAGAAAAGCCTTTATGGTTTTTTTTGGGAGGGATTTTGTTCCCAATGGAATACGTTTTATCTTAAAATCAATTATTAGATATGTATAAACATACATACATACAGGTATACCACGCTTAATGCTATCCCTTTGAGCACTTCTTGCAGGAATAATGGGGTATTGCTGTGTGTGTGTGTATGTATATATGTGTATATTTATATATATAAAAAAATAACACAACTATTTGGTCCTACTTCAAAGCCAGAATCAAATCAAAATCACATGAAGATGTTGATAAAGACTGCTATCCCCTTAGCTGTAGTAAATTAATGCAGCTTTTCAAAGATTTCATTGAGTGCATTTCACACACATACCCTTGTGAGGCAATTCCTTGTGGTAGTAAACTAATTACTCAGTCATAGGAAAATATCTTTTTTTTAAATGATCTGTATCGGTACAGTTTATTATTTTAATGAAACAACACTAGACATCAATCTTTTGGCTTTCTTTGCTTTAATGTACAATACGGTTTTAATAGTGCACTTTTAAAAATATATTTTTCTATTTTTGCGTACTTTAATATTTTGCATTCTTTATATTCCTATTTTTTTTTTCCATTATTCGATAGTTTTCTCTAAAATGTGTATCATGCTACCTATCACATAATTAGAGCGGTATCCGTTTTTGTTTTGTGCTGCAGGTAGAAGTTACCAAGATGCAACCAGCGATACTTCATACAAACAGACAATAAGACAGTTGACTAATTCCACATCTTAGCCTCTACAGATATAAAGCTGTAGCTGAACCCTACAGTCTCCCGTTCTTTTTCACCATAACATACACCCTATTCATCTTTTTACTCTTTCCAAACACCTTCATTGCCTCTAATATATTTGAGCCCATAAATGTACAAGACATTGTAATTGACCAGAACAGCTATATTTTAAAAGGTTTGGTAGTTTCACCACGCCATTGTAAATCTTAGGAACCTTGTGATTTGTAAAGTCACTGACCTCAGTGTTATTTTAATCAAAAAATAGGAAAATAAACTGGGTGTTTTTTTTTCTCTATTTTGACTTGATGTTACTGCATTCAATTTCAAAATATACAGTGTACAGGTGGGAATGTACTTGTTTGACTGTTTTCTTGCAAAACATTGTAAACCATTTTTGCTTGTCTATAAGGTCAGTTTCAAATAGATTTGAAGTAAATTAATGACAGGGATACTCCTCAAACAACAAATGTTAGTGTTAATGTGACGTAATATATCAAATTGTAGTACTTAGACTCATAGGATAACATCGTTTTTTTTCTATTACGTTTTTGCTTAGTGTTTGCAAGTAGCTGTGGAAATATTAAATTAATTTTCTTTGTTAATTAACACATTTGTGTTTGTCTATGACATACAAGTGAAACCCCTTGCTAATAGTTGACAGTTAGTTAAGCACATACAAATTTGTTTTATAATTTATCTCAAAATAGTGTTGCTTGCCTCATTAATATTTGTCGGCTCACATGCAGAAGTTTGGCCAGTGACAACACTTTACCTGTATGATGTTTTGTCTTAAACAGGTTTTCACTGATTTTATTTTAAGGTGAAAAATATTCTAAAGAACTGTTGGGACTGCACTTGGAGAATCTTAACCTTTCTTCTTTTACTAGCTACTTCAAACAGCAAAGACATATTTAAAACTCTCTATTAATAATAAATGCTTTGGTAAAAATAATTCACTAAACTTTCTCCATTAAACGTATACCTGTCATTACTACACTTTGGCCCTATGTGAGACTGACCCTTTATGCTGTAAATATTTTTAGAAAAAAATACACTAGTACTTTTAGAATGGCTTGTACTACATTAGCTAATCTATGAATGTGTGTGCATATCATTTTTTTTACTTTACAGAACATGTTTTTAGTTTTAAATGTGTGTTTAGTGGATCAGGTATGAAAGGAGAAAGTGTTTTTTATGACATTCCGTTGATTTCAGAGTTTGCTCAATGACTTCAATAAAATGGTTCTGAATGTCACAGTTTATTAATTGTTATTCTTTTTATTAGTTTGTGTTATGCTCAATTGAGTGGAATAAAGACAGAGACAAAAGTATATTAAAGTCATTTTTTGTTTTTTGGCGCAAATAGGAAGGTTGAGCAGACATTATCATAGCAATAATACAGCAGTGGAATAAACTTAATAATAAAATGTTCTTCACTTCAAATGAATTTTACTTGTTTGACTGTAATTGCAAAAATCTGACTACAGCCCCTCCCCCGCACTCCTTGCCCCATGAGTGCCCCCCATGAGTGAGGCAAGATAAGCAGTATATTATAACCAACTGTTTAGCCACAAACCACTTCTCCTGAAGCTAGCTAGCTGATAGAATAGAATCTTATTAGAAAAAAACGCTGAATGAAAAGGGCTAGTAGCCGGACTATTTAGAAGCCTGCAGCCCCGGACACTGACTTGATCATCAAGGCTATTTTGTAGCCACTCTACCCTTATAAAATACCTCACTAACCTCTGATTTTGACCAGTACAACCAGGATGGAAATGTCCCTGTAAATTTTATTCCTATATCAAGTTTTTCTCATACTCCTCAGAGCCCCAAGAGACTAATTCACAGGGTGTTCAGAGTCTGGGGGTTAACTGTTCATTTTAGCTTTATTTTTTATTATGTCTGATGCATTTCCTGATGTTTACAACATACAGGACCAATAAAAAAAATATTGGAATTAGCCACTTCCAGTAGCCATCCGCGATCCAGTTCAGTTCCGGTACAGAGATCTGGCTGGGCCCTGGGCTGGTGCGAGCTAACTCTAGCCCTGGTTTAGGCTTCATAGACTTCAATGAGGATGGTGCGCAGAGCTGATTGAGACATCAAGCATTGTTAACTAGTTTTGACAGATAACAATTGAAACCCTTTGTTTCAATAGACAAAGGTTGAGAGATGTCAAGTACTTTGTAAGTTATAACCCTTTGATCCATGGTCTTGTGGTTAACCAATACTTTTGTATGTGCTTGAACCTGTCAATCATCCCAGGCCACCTATACTCTATGTGAAGCCCAAATTGGTAGAAGTTTGTTTGGAAGACATGACCCCAACTAAAAGTATACCCTAACTCTGGACCCACGTACTGGCTGATCCCTCAACAACTCGATACAGGCATGACTGCGCTAGGAAAGCTTGATTTAAGGGTCCGACTACCTCAACAGTACAGTAGCCCTAGATTCCAGGGGCATCTGGGATACTTTCACCTTAGCTAGCAAGCTCTAGGAGCCGGTTAGCTTCCTCCTCACCCTCCCCTCTACATTCTACAATCCCATCAAGGGCCGCCCAGGTAACCCTCCACTCTAACCAGACAGGTCAATGTCCCATAAGCAGGGACACATAGCTGCAGTATGGGCTACCCCTCTTGCTTCCTTTGACAATTATCTTCCTCATGGCAAGTCAAAGACACTATGCAGAAGGTCTGTCCATTTGGTGGGGAGATAGGCTATCTACCATCCCGGCTAGTTGTCATGTTTGCGCCCCTGCCCTTGATCAGTAACCCCTCTTCCCCACATCTATACTTGGAATTTCCACCAATCCGCACTCATCAAGCTGCTAGCTGATTCGTCCAGGGCTATTCAAAACAACCCATCTCGTCAGTGCCGACCAGATCAACGCTGATTGTGTAATCCAAGCTAGGGGGCGGGAAATTTTTAAAGCCCAAAAAGTTGTCCAAATTGTGTTTAAAGTGACACAATGTTTTATTGTGTAAGTAAAATGTTTAAATATGAGAACCAAAATATAAAGATTATGCTCTCTTTTGGAACACATATTCATGGTGTGTTTTCTTAAGGCAAATCCTTGGCTTTTGCTACCGGAGTCCCTGGATTATACCCTTCTTGTATGAGGGAATACCAAACTGGAAAGAATCTACAAGTAGGATTGTTCTACTAATCTTTTGAAGCCCAAAGAGAGTAGGGTGTGACCACCGGACATCCCTGGAGACCTGATCCTGCTCCAGCTCAAATGCTTTTTTTTTTTACTTGGGCAACTGGACCATGACTAGGAAGGAGTATGTAGAGCAGTTCCATGACTGCGCCGACCATTATGGACACAATTCAACTCACTCCAGACAATACCCAGAGACAGCATCTCCAACTGGTCATAGTGGGGCAGTCATCACAGTGATCCACCCCGATTTTTATTAACTGTGCTGCTATCCTTGCCAATGAACTAGATGTCATGGTTACCAAGGGTAATAACAAGGGGACCAGCAATGGCACCAGGGAGGTGTTAGTGATGGCTGACTTGCCTACTGATGCTTTGCTGGGGAATGATCAGGGTTATATGCAATGTCGATACCTCAACATAGTTACCCGGGCCCAACTTGCGACTGCTGCCCTGGAGGATCATGTGGACAAGGACGTAGAAGCACCAAAGGAAACGGGTAAGTCCATTATCTGCTGGGGGACAGGGGCTCCAGTGGGGAAGTGTAGAGGAACAAAGGGCAGCGTCTTTTGAGAGAGAATATGTGTGGGACCAACACTATTATACAGGGTTACTCCCAGCCAGATATCTTAATTATGATCTTCACGTTCTGAGCGGGGGAGTACAGGCAGGACCCAGTGCTTGTGATCCCATATGTCCTAGCTGCCGTAAAAGGGTTTGTCAGAGACCATGTTTAGGCCACCCAAATGAGATTGTAAAAGTACTATAATCAGGGTGCTAGGGTCTGAGAGTTTGAGGAAGGGCAGAAGATATTGATGCTGGTTCCCCATCCCCAGAACTAGTTACAAGCAGCCTTGGAATGGCCATACTAAATTTTACATCAATATTAGCCCACATACCTATGTGTTAGCCCTCGATCCAAAGCAACAAAAATCCCTTGGGTAACTCCTATTAACCGATTGAAGGGGTACCAGAAGCGACCATATAGATTATTCGCAGTTTGCCTGCCTATTGGCAGCGACCCAGAGGAAGGGCTCCTCTTCTTTAAACGCATCTGTTTAAAGAAGCTTACTACCTTCACCCTTAACATGCACAATACATCTCTGTCCTGTACCACACACAAACCCTTTAGACGGTAAGTTTGCAAGTTTTCAATCTTGTAAGGTGCTTTAGTGAAAGCACTGTGTATGTTTGATTTTATGCTCCAAAACAGGGCCTTTCATTGTTCTGCAATGTTTTAAAGTTGTTTTTGACTTGTACTTACCCCTATATAGTGCTACGGAACAAGTTACAAATAAAGGTTAATAATAAAGTATTCACAGTGACTTGGATGAAATGCTATAACTAAAAGTCATTGAACCATCTAGCAGCACTTGGGGATCCCCAGTAGTTCGGTTTCCTAAGGACAAGACAAATTTTTTTTTTTTATTACCATAAGCTGAACCAGAAAATTAAAACAGATGCTTGCTCTATTCCCCGTATGGACAAGTTGCTAAACTGCTTAGGAACGGCCAAGTACCCTCAATCTCTTTAAGAGGTACTGGCAGATCCCACTCTTGGGGTCTGTTAGGGAGGAGTCAGCGTTCATCACTCCTTTTGACCTCTATCAGTTCACAGTAATGCCATTTGGGACGAAAAATGTCCACCTTCACCTTCCAAACATTGGTAGACCACCTAATACAGAGACACCAGAATTTTGCCCAGGTTTACCTGGACAATACAGCTATTTAGCACTTCCTGGGAAGATCACCTCCACCGTATTAGGCAAATGTTAGACTAGGCTAGGGGGACAGGACTCCCTATCCACCCGGACAAGTGTCAGCGTGGGTCCAGCCAAAAATGCAACTTTGTTCCCTGTTATAGCGCATTCACCAAGCCCATCATGGACCTCTCCCGCCAGTAAAATGCCTTGCATCGTGGAGTGAACCCCTGCCTGTGAGCCTGCTTTTAAGGCCCTGCAAATCTCCCAGACCTGTCCCTCAGTTCTATTTACCCCAGACTACCATTGCCTCTTTGTTGTACACACGGACTCCTCCACCTATGGTTTGGTTGCAGTACTCCGCCACATGGTTGATCAGGGCTGTGAGCATCCCATTACTTTTTTAAGATGGAAATTCCTACCCCAGAATGTAGTCTACATTGTGATTGGAAAAGAATGCCTAGTGGCAGTTTGGGCCCTCAAGAAGCTACAACATTACTTGTATGGAAGTTTATGGTGGTAAAAGATCATAATCCCGTATCCTGACTAGCTGAGGACAATGGACTGTTGCTTTGCTGGAGACTGGCCCTACAATCTTTTAATTTTACAAACCAGCACTGCTGGGGAAATGTGCATGGCCTCTCTAGGCAAGAGGACAAGTAAGGGTGCACCTTGGGGACTATTTGATGGTTTTCTCCCCTCCACTCTGCCTTCTGGAGGGGGAAAGTGGCTGTAACAACCCACTGGAAAAAAAGGGCTACCAAATACACCATCTAGAAGCCCGTAGCCTCAGACACTAACATAACCACGGATCAAGGCTTCTTTTATAGCCACTCTACCCTTCCTATAAAAATAGCTCACTTACCTCTGATTTGGATCAGTATACCCAGGATGGACATGCCCCTGTAAATCCCCACACCAAGTTACTCTCATACTCTCCAGAGCCCCAGGTGACTAATTCACAGGGTGGTCAGAGTCTGGGGAACTAACTGTTCATTTTGGCTTTTGTACAACTTTGTTACATGTGTGATGAATTACCTGTTGCTTAAAATACGTAGGGCTAATAAAAGAGGTTAGTTAGTATACCTTTGTACTAAGACCAAACTGGGTATCGCAGTTAGCTACTGTAAGTGGTTACTGGTCTGTCTTAGAGATCTGCCTGCCTCTAAGCGAGTGTGAACTCATTGTAGCCTCTGTTTAAGGTCCATAGACTTCAATGGGGGTTGTCTGCGGAGCTGACTGAAAACGTACATTACTATGCTTGATATCTCAGACAACAATGAAACACTTTGGTCCATTATACAAATGTCAAGAGATGTCCAATACTTTGACAGTTTCAAGCACATGCACAGTAGTGGGTAACCGCAAGACAATGGATCAAAGGGATATCACCTGCAATCAGCTCAGGCCCCTCATACTCTATGTAAATCCCAACTTGGTAAAAAATAGTATGGAAGTTTAACCTACCACTGGGCCCATATACTTCTCCCTGGCCAATCACTCTCTGTCTCAATAAAGGCATGACTGCCCTAGGAGAGCTTGGTTAAGGCTCAGACTCCATCAACCATACAGTAGCCTTAAGTTCCAAGGGCATCTAAGATACTCTCACCTCAGCTATTAAGCTCTAGGAGTCCGTTGGCCTACTCTTCACCCTCCCCACCATATTCTACAATCTTATCAAGAGCCACTCTAACCAGACAGGTCAACGTCCCATAGCTGCAGTATCAGTTACCACCTCTTGCTTCCCTAGACAACCATCTTCCCCCGTGGAGACAGCACATCAGACCCCCTGGAAAGCCCAGGCACTAAGCAGAAGGTCTGTCCGTTTGGTGGGGAAATCCATCAACACCTAGCCGGGGAAGGTAGACCTCCTGGCGTCCCTGATCGGTTACCCTGTAGCCCCTTCACCGCCCCTATACTTGGATTCCTCTAATCAGCACTTGCCAAGCCACAAACTTGGGCTCATTCGAAACGACCAATCCTGTCCTCACCAACCAGAGCAAATACTTATTAGGTAATCCAAGCTGCCTAAGTTGTTTTTACCTATGTAAATGTGCCATTGTTTTATTGTATAAGCAAACGGTATAAAAATGAGACCAAAAAAAATATCCATTGTGTATTTCTTAAGGGAAATCCTTGACTCTTGCTAGCTCGATCCTGGAGCATTATACACGTCCTTTGTGAGGGGATACCAAACCAGAGAGAACATCTGGGTAGGATCAGTCTAGTGACCTTTTCAAGCCCAATGAAGAGTAGGTTGTGACACTTATAATATAGCAATAAAGCACTGACCAACCCTTTCCATTTTTACCAATGGCAAGTTTGTTCTGCTCAATCCAATGTTAAGCAACTTATTTCCTAACTGGAAATTGTGTTCTCTACATCAACAGCTATTAGAAATGTATTTTAACATTGGTGATTACTAGGCCAAAGGGGCCCCACAGGAACGAGACAGAGAATGGTGACAGCCTATGAACTGGGATCCACTTAGCAACATAGTAGAGGAGGTTCTTTCAAATGTCTGGCAGGCAGCAGCTATAATTGTTGAGGTTACAAGCTGAAGGTCGAGGCTGGTGATTGAAGAGTAAAAATGGAGGCAAGCAAATAATCGGGACAGAGTGAAGTCAAACTTAAGTCACAGGCCAAGGTGAAAACGGGAAGATCAATCAGAAGGTAGAAGGCAATAATATATTCAGGGTCTCAAGAATCCAGAAAGTCAGATGAGATAATACTAGCACACCCAGAAGTTATACACGCTGCTTCAATCTCGGGGATCCGCTAATCTGATCCTCTGCTCCTATAAAAGGTGAACTTCATACACACACAGTAGAAACAGGAAATTGTAGTGGAACCCTGTTCCCAATTGTTCAAGGTGAACTCAGTCTAAGTAATCCAATCAGTCCAATGATCCTGCTGCTAAGAGGTGTAGCACTGCACATATTGTTACAGGGACTGGTTCAGTCATTTTGTCTCCCCATTAATTTGTGGATCTCAAGCCAAAGAATGGTTGAGGAGGACACCTATTTTCCCTCAAAAGCATCTCCAGCAGTGAACCACAACCTGGGTGCTTGTATTTCATGCAATGGTTGTGGAAGGCCAGTTGTAGACAAAAGATTTCTCAAGAGTTACACCAGATCTATTGCTGTAGTACGCTGAAGTGGTATAACGTGACATTGGTTTAAGAAACAATTGATCACTCATATGGTGGTCATGGTTCTGGATTTGCCAGGTCAACCACAAAACCCATTCTTTCCCATGGACAGTCTACAAAAAAAATGACTGGTCTTTGTTGAGGCATCTTGATTTGAGTACAGGTAGTGCATATGGACACATACTACATGACATCTTGAGTCTTCCTTAGCCAGCAGATGATTCTTCACAGTATTCCAGTCCAGCCACACATGAGTCATAGTTCAATTGTAATAAGGTTATGGGCCATGGGGGATACACATAGTCATTGAGAAGATATTTGAACACCCTCTATTTGGGTAGCTTGAATGGGTTGCAGGACTGTGTTAATACTGACATAAACCAGGTAGCAGGCAGAATGGGAATATTTATTTCTTGATCTGATTGATCATCAGGAAACAGGAGAGGGCATCTGCTTTTGTGTTCTTGGATCCTGGGCTGAATGAGATTATAATAATGAACAGGAATAAAAAAAAATGACCACCCCAAACTTGACAGTGTTTTTAGGCAAAATGCACTCTCCAGATAGATATGTTTCTTGTGATTGAAAGAAGCTTAATGGCTATTCATTCTTTGCAGCTGTAATTAATCTCCAGGAATAGTAAGCACAGTGGTGTACTGGTCTCTGGTATTGGTCTTTTGTGACAGCACTGCTTCTACTCCATTGTCCAAAGCATCATCTTCTAAGATGAAGGCCTTAGAAGGTCCTTGAGGTTGGGTTTGGCTGGAGATGACCATTTACAAGGATTAGCCCCTTTTTTGTTGGAGTAAAAATGGTGGCAGGTATGTGCAATACATCTTATACTAATCTCCAGTAGGTATAATCAATACACCAATATCCCTATGAGTAGTCTTCAAGGGCCAGGTCAGCATAGCAGTATGATCTATCTCTGTGCCCTGTGGGGTTGTAATATACCCAAGGAACAGAATTGTGGTCTGACTACCTACATTTTCTGACTGTCACATACAGATCATGTTCTCTAAGCCTCTGAAGAACCCATCATACTTGTTCCCTATGCTAGGAGTAGACCAGACTATCTAAAACATTTTGTTTATTTTCAAGTGTAATTCTTCAAAATAGTATATTTAAATTACATGACTACACAATATGTTTACGTTTGTAAGGCTTTTATTATAAGACATATTTTTTTGTAACCTCTTACTAAGCACAGGAATATATGTTCTTTTTTTATATATGTTATAACATAAACATCATTTTTATTAAAAAAATGAACACAACAGTGGCCCTTATTAATAAGAATAATAATAATAATAATGAATTAATAATATTAATAATAATTGTCATTATTATGATTTCCCACTTATAATGCTGGATGAATTCAGCTTAATAACATAGGCCTTTGCTGATAATTCTGTACACTACTAAAAAGTATAATAACTTGCTTTGTTATATTTATAGAGTGCTTTTTATTTACTGTACGGTGGAGGGCTTCTATCGCTCTTTTGCCCACCATATTATAAATGATTGTTGTGGTGAACTACCTACTCATAATTTCCACAACACAGGCTGAAATCCCGCTCCATGCTGATGATAGCCAGTAAGCTTGAAACAGCTGTACATGGATTGGATACTCAGCCTGTGTTTATTCCAACCTTGGCTTTGCATTAAAGCTGTGTAATACAGCATGCATAAGCTTAAAGGAAGCCATGTTTGATGATGGCTACGGAATGAAGAGTGAGGCATTTGTGGGCATGTTTGTGTGTCCCAGCTCAAGTTCCCAGAATGCAGTGTAATAACTGTTTTTCTCGGAGCTCTGAGCTGGAAGCAGGTTTTTTAACTTGCTTTAGACATTCAAATGTGAACACAGATGTACCTTTTATTTACTATATATATATATATATATATATATATATATATATATATATATATATATATATATATATATATATATATATATATAATCTATATATCAGCGACTTGCCCATCAAAAATGACGGCAATAAAAAGTGAAGCCTGGCAATGCTGTTTGCCACACAATGGGAGCAGCTCCCCCCCCCCCCCTCTACTTTACTGTCCTCGCGATGAGTGCCTCATCACGCCTTTGGCGCTCATTGTGAGCCTCTCCCACTCTTTACTTGACGGGAGGTTCCCATTGCAAGCTTCTCCCCCCTCTACTTTAATGGCTTCGCGATGAGCGCCTTCAGCGTTCATCATGGGCCGCGCAATGAGCACCTCTGGCTCTCTTTACGAGTCACTCCCCATGTCTACTTCCTCCCTTGTGTCTCCTCCACCATTGTTTTTACCCCCTCTCTCTCCCGTGTCTCTTTTCCTCTCCCCTGTATTTCTACCCCCACTCTCCCTCCCCTGTGTCTCTTTCTCCCTCCCCTGTGTCTCTTTCCCTCTCCCATGTGTCTCTTCCCCCTCTCCCTCCCATGTGTCTTTCCCCATCCCCTGTGTCTCTTTTCTCCCGCCACTCTCCCTCCCCTGTGCCTCTTCCCCCTCTCCCTCCCATGTCTCTTTCCCCCTCCCCTGTGTCTATTTCCCCTCCCCTGTGTCTATTTGCCCTCCCCTGTGTCTATTTCCCCTCCCCTGTGTCTCTTTCCCCCTCCCCTGTGTCTCCTCCCCCTCCTCTCACTCCCTATATGTTCCCCTTCCTCTCCCTCCCCTGTGTCTCTTTCCCTCCTGTGTCTCTTCCCCCCTCCCTCAAGTCTGTTCCCCCCTCTGCGTCTCCTCCCCCTCCTCTCACTCCCTGTCTCTTCCTCCTTCTCTCCCTCCCCTGTGTCTCTTCCCCCCTCCCTGGTGTCTCCCCCCCCATTTCCCTCCCCTGTGTCTATACCCCTCTCCTGTGACTCTTCTCCCCTGTGTCTATTTCCCCCTCCAAGGTGTCTATTTCCTTCTACACTGTGTCTATTTCCCCCTCCCCTATGTCTATTTCCCCCTCCACTGTGTCTTTCCTCGCCTCCCTGCCCTGAGTCTCTTTTTCCCCGCCTTGTGTCTCTTTCCCCCCTCCCCTGTGTATCTTCCCCCCTCTCCTCTCTCTCACCCCTGTATCTGTTCCCCCTCCTCTGTGGTGCCCCTGCCATGTGTCTGTTCCCCCTCAACTGTGGTGCCCCTGACCTGTGTCTGCCCCCCTCCCCTGTGTCTCTTCCCCCCTCTTCCTCCCCTGTGTCTCTTCCCCCTCTCCCTGCCATGTGTATCCACCCCTTTGTCTCTTAGACCCCTCCTCTGCCTCACCTGTGTCTCTTCTCCCCCCTCCTCTCCCTCCCCTGTGTCTCTTACCCCCTCCTCTCCCTCCCCAGGGTGTCTCACCCCGCTCTTCCCCTGTGTGTGTCTCTACCCCCTCTTCACCTTTGTGTATCTCTCCCCCCTCTTCACCTGTGTGTCTCTCTCCCCACCCTTCTTCCCCTGTGTGTCTCTCTCCCCACTCTTGTGCGATCGAACGTAGTTGTCAAACTGCGATTTGCCACTAGAAACACCATGTATTTCATTACTCCATTACTTGTGAGTAAATAGTGTTTATTTATTGTGTTTATGCTGGGAGTTCACAAATATGAAGGGGGTTGTGCAATGTCACCTAAAAGTAATTTAAAAAATACTTTTTCTCAGTTAAATGCATTCATAAAGGATACTAGATATACAAGTGTGCCTTTTTCTTCTGTAGTTTTATCTATCTACCTACCTACCTACATGAATCTATAGTGATATGAAGAGATACTTTTTTTTTTTATTGGACAGACATTTTAGTTAGATTGATGAAGTCAGAGGCAATACTTTTATGACACAAAAAAGATCCTAATCCACTCTCTCATCATATCTCGCCTCAGCTACTGCAACCCTCTTCTTGTTGGCCTCCCCATCACCGTCTCTCTCCACTCCAATCCATAATGAACACATCCGCTAGACTCATTTACCAAACTCAAACTTCAGTGTCTGCAGCTCCTCTATGTCAGTCACTCCACTGGCTTCCCATAGTCTCCAGAATAAGATTTAAGATTATGACCTTCTTATATCTCTGCTCTCATCTGTAGTACACCCCCAACCTTCCTCTTCGTTCTTCTAATAACCTACTTCTTTCCTCCTCTCTTATCATCTGCTCTCACTCCCGTCTTCAGAACTTTGCTCGTGCTGCCCCTATTCTTTGGAACTCCTTTCCACGCTCCACCCAACTATCCTCCTGCCTCAAATCATTCAAACACTCACTAAAAACTCACCTGTTTAGAGAAGCCTTAATGTATACATCCTTCTATACCTCTCCCAAGAGGTAAGGCTGCAAGTTTTCAATCTTCCTATGTGCTTTAGTGAAAGCTTTGTGTACATTTGATTTTAAGCTCAAAGACAGGGCCTCCCATTCTCTTCTCTTCATTGTGTTAATATTGTTTTGACTTCAACTTACCCCTGTATAGTGATACTAAATATGTTGGCGCGCTAAAAATAAAATAAATAAATAATAATAATAGGGTGTATGTTTGCTAATGCCAGAAGCTTATCAGGGAAAATGGGCAAGCTAGAATTATTAACGGTACATGAAAAATGGGACTTGATAGGCATTACTGAAACATGGTGGGATGAATCTCATGACTGGATGGTTAACTTGGATGTTTATAAGCTAATTAGGAAAGATATTGGTAATGTTAAAAGAGGAGGAGGGATTTGTCTCTATGTTAAGCCTGATTTTAAGCGAAGATGTTTATGCTGGAACTAGCGGTAATATTGATTTCTTGTGGGTTGAATATGCTATAAACCCCAAATATAATTGAAGGTGATAAATTGCAAATATTGCTACAGATTGGAAATGCAGCAAAGCATGGGCAAGTTCTAATAATGGGAGATTTTAACTATCCTGAAATTAACTGGATGAATTAGACCAGCAGTTCAGCTACGGGGAGCAGATTCTAGAGCACACTCAGAAATCATTATATGGACCAGGTTATACAAGAACCTACTAGAAATGAGGCTATCTTGGATTTAGTTATCACAAATCATATTTGTATAATATCAAATATATTAAAATAGGGCAACTCTCGTTTGAGATTGAATGAATAAAAAAAACAAAATTGTAAGGGACCAACAAAACTTTTTTAAAATGGCAAAGTTTAATGTGCTAAAAGGCAGCAATACAAAGTACAGACTGGGACAAAGCACTTACTGGTAAAAATACTGTAAGTAAATGGACAGTATTCAAATCCTTATTAAATATACATACACATTGGCATATACTGTGCGTGCCAAAATAAAAGGAATAGGAGTAAATCACATCCCATGTAGCTTAACAATGATTTAAAGATCATGATAAGGAAAAAAAAGCAGGCATTTAAATTATACAAGAAGGAGGGAACAGAGACTGCTTTATGTGAGCACAAGGAAGTCAACAAGGCTTGCAAAAGCGCTATTAGACTGGCTAAAATAGAAAATGAAAAGTTAAAAAAAATGTTAATAAAGCCCCGGGTCCTGATGGAATACATCCAAGGGTACTGAGAGAACTGGGCTCTGTAATAGCAAAACCATTATATCTAATTTTTAAAGATTCACTCAACACAGAGTCTCTACCAGATAACTGGCGAAAAGCAGAGATGATACCTATATTTAAGAAGAGTGCCAGAGCCAATCCGGGGAATTATAGACCGGTAAGCCACACATTTGCAGTTGGGAAGCTTCTATAAGGATTAATAAGAGATAATATACAAGAATATGTCTATTCAAACAGGATTATAAGTAGTAGTCAATACAGATTTATGAGGGATGTCAAACAAGAGGTTAGTAGGAACTTGGATCAAGGCAACTCATTGGATGTAGTCTTTTTGGATTTTGCAAAGGCTTTTGATACAGTGCCACATGGAAGACTATTGTGTAAACTAAGGGATACAGAAGTAAATATCTGCTCATGGATTGAGAGCTGGCTAAAAAGACAGGAAGCAAAGGGTTGTGGTAAATGGAGCATACTCTGATTGGTCTAATGTGGTAAGTGGGGTCCCTCAGGGTTCAGTATTAGGTCCTTTTCTTTTTTAACCAAATTACAGTATTAATTACTTAGAAGCAGGATTGAAAGTATTGTCTCAATTTTTGCTGATGCCAAAAAGTTGTGCAAGGTAATTAAATCAGAAAATGATGTACTTTCCCTCCGAAGGGATTTGCATAAAATAGAGGAATGGGCAACTATATGGCAGATGAGATTTAATACAAATAAATGTAAAGTTGTGCATTTGGTAAGGAATATATTTATTTATAATGTTAATGGAGTAAATCTAGGGGTATCAGATATTAAAAGGGGATTTGGAAGTACTTATGGACAACCACCTAGGTAACAGTGTACAAAGTCAAGCAGCCTTTGCAAAGGCAAGTAAAATATAAGCATGTATTAAGAAGGGTATAGAGTACAATTTTGGGCACCACTTCATAAAAAGGACATTTTAGAGCTGGAAAAGGTACAGAGGAGAGCAACAAAACTAACAAGGGGAATGGAGGGGCCAAGTTATGAAGAAAGACTAACCAAATTAAATGTATTTTCTCTAGAAAAAAGGCATCTAAGAGGAGATATGATTACCTTATATAAATACAGGGTCAGTATAAAGATTTGTCAAGGGAGCTTTTTGTGCCAAGAGGTTTTCAACTGACAAGAGGACACCCCTTGAGGTTACAAGTAAAAAGATTCCACCTTAAAGAAAGAAAAGGGTTCTTCACAGTAAGGGTGGTTAATCTGTGGAATTCTCTACCAGAGGAGGTGGTGACAGCGGATTTGATAGATAACTTTAAAAGGGGAAGGGATTTATTTCTAATTAAAAAGGGAATTCAGGGTTATTATGGATAATTAGAGAGACAGTATTGATCCAGGGAGAAATCTGATCGCCAGTATCTGGGGTCAGAAAGGAATTCATTTTTTTTTTTTGCCTTCCTCTGGATTAATTAATAATTAAAAATTAAATTAAAATAAATAATTGATTAATAGTTAATCCGCATATTGCAGATCAGAGGAGATCTTAAAAGGTTGAACTTGATGGACTGAAAGTCTTTTTTCAACCTTAAATACTATGGCCCTCATTCTATTATCGGCCGTAAATCGGCTGCAAAGCTGCGATTCCTTGCGGGGCTCCCGTTACCTTGCAATTCAAATAGACGGCGCCGCAAGGATATCCCCTTACGGCCGGCCGTATATCTTGCAACCGGCCGTAAGCTCAGAAATCTTTAAAAGCAAATATATATTCAAGACAGCACTGTAAAGCTCTGTAAATGCTAGGGATCATAATGGGGGACATGAGGATTAATAGCAACCCCCTCTCAAGCTTGCACATCAGCCCAAATCCGAGATTTCATTAACGGTTTATTTTCCGGCCGCAGCATGGGCGGGTCTGAGGTGTTCAAAGCCCTCTGGACTATTTCCATGGATATTTGACATAAATTAAAATAAAAATTACTTATGGATTTGAGTGTAGAGAATGTTGTGCTATGAATGCTAACACCTACAATCACTTTATCGTCTCATCAGAGTGCAGGATGGCTTTATTATGGCTTTATTATGTGCTTAATTGTGTGCCTGCGGGACCTTTTTGCTGCAAGTAAGCTGCGGCTCGGTTTTAGCCTTGCAGAGAGGGTTCCCGGAGCAATTGAATAGCAACCGGGATTTTTTTGCGGCCGAAACTCTTGTGCCGGAGATCAAAGGCTTTCCTCCGGCGCGTGCGGCCGCAAGGGATAACAAGGCGCCGGCCGCAAGCCTGCCGGAGTCCCCGGCCGGAAGGGAATAGAATAGGCAAATAGCTTGCGGCCGGTCCTTGCGGCCCCGCATCTCCTACGGCCGATAATAGAATGAGGCCCTATGTAAATACTATAAATTGCATGGCTATTTTCCTTCCCAGATGCATAACTTTACATTTATTCATATTAAAACTTATCTGCCATTTAGTTGCCCAATTCTGTAATTTATGCAAATCCTTTTGAAGGGAAAGTACATTATTATCTGCAACAATATTTTCCAGTCCTACTTCTAAGTCATTAATAAATATGTTAAAACGTAGATGACCTAATACTGAACCCTGAGGAACCTCACTTACCACATTAGTCCAATCTGAGTATGTTCCATTTACCACAACCCTTTGCTTCCTGTCTTTTTATCCAGCTCTCAATCCATGTGCATATATTTACTGCAATTCCTGTATCCCTTAGTTTGTACAATAATCTCCCATGTGGCACTGTAGACTATCGGAAAATCCAAAAAAGACTACATCTACAGAGTTGCCTTAATCCAAGTTCCTACTGACCACCTCATAGAAACAAATTCGATTTGTTTGACATGACCTATCTTTCATAAATCCTTGTTGACTCTTACTTATAATCTTGTTCAGATATATATCCATGTATCCATGGATCACTGTGATATTAAATGGCTTGCCTCGAATTTTAAACATTCTGTCATTTATTGGCTTGTAACCGGCCACTCTTTGATTGACTAGGATGGCTACTCCATTTCATCTGCAGGATACTAGACCACAGTTGAAGATCTGGTGCTTGTCTGATGTGAAATGTCCCATTCTAGTCCAATTGAGTTCACAAAGTCCCAGGATATTAATGCTGAACCTTGTCATCTCATGTTTGACCACATCTAGTTTGCCTTGGTTCATAGTTCTAACATTCCAGGTTCCTATGCTAAATTATTCTTTGCAGCAGCGGACTTTCCTTTTCCCTCCAGACACATCTGCAGCTGGGTGTCCTTTCAGCTTTAGCCCAACCACTTCATTAAATCTACTTCTACTTGCCCTCTGCTCTTACTCAAGTAATGTGGCACCTTCTGACTTAGGGACATATGTCATATGTCTCTGGTTGTGTATGTCGATAAAGTTATCTTAGTAAATATGCTGGAGTGGGTTGCCAGTTCCTTCTCCAGTGGACCGTGATTTGTCTGACCTCTCTCCTATGACCTGTCCATCTTGGGTGACCCTACGTGGTATAGCTCCCAGCTTCATTCAGATACACAAACCCCTTCACCACGACAAGTTAGAGATCCAGAATGGATATTCAGGGTCTCTCTCTCTCTTTCTCTCTCAACAAGGTACACTTCTATTAAGTCAAAAGCCATACTGGCTAAGATGTAATCACATATATAGTTTTCAGTGTTGGGAACGCTTACGATGTTGGTGACGCTTTGCACCACTTAGGCTGGATAAGCGCCAAAGGCCTGGCGAGGCGAGCCGTGCCGTGTACGGCGCAGGACTTAGACTGCGAACCAAGAGCGTAAATCTAAAAACCCTAAAACAAACATAAAAAATAACATGTATAATAACACACTCGCAGACAGCACAGGGAGAGCCAGGAAGCCTGGGAGTGAGGTTGCAAGCAATTTTTATCCATATTTGGGGGTTTTCGCAAATCCAAAATCGACTATGCAAGGGAAAAAATTACGGACGAATATATAGTTGTGAGCATGCGAGTTGTTGCTAACGCTTGCGGGCTCGCGCAGCGAGCCGAATGCCAGCAACTGCGACCCTTGCAAACTTAACGTCGCAACGCAAACAACACGACACACCAATTACGACCCTCACAAACTTTTACTAGCAACGCAAACAACATACGACACACGTTAACACACATTACGACCTCGCAACACTCGGACGCAACTCAAGAACATTAAAAAATTCAAAACACAATACATACACACAGCACATACATAAGAAACTTACCTACAGCAACAGGGAGCATCCAGGACTTCAAAAAACCAACTTACACCTTCATTTCACTCAAAATAAAAGAGTTTACACACTAAAAAATGTCATAAGCGACAGAAAAAATGGCCGCCGAGCAAAACGAAAACGAGACTACACACGCAAACACCATACGAGACACGTTAGCACACATTACGACCTCGCAAAAATCGGACGCAACACGCCGACATACAAACATTTAAAACAAAATAAATACACACAACACACACATAAAAAGCTTACCTACAGCAAGAGGAACGATCCAGCACCTCCAAAAAACAAGTTACACCTTCATTTAAAAAAATATAACACACTTTAGACACTAATAAAATCACTAAGCGAGAGAAAAAATGGCCAACGAACAAAACGAAAACGAGGCTACAGCACTCTCAACACGCAAACACCACAACACACTCGCAAAACACCACACGAAACTCGAAAAACACCACGAAGCACCTACGGATAATCCGCAAAGATGCATACCACAGATAACCCGCCATTTTACGCCAATGCGAAAGTACACCACTACACTAACGGTTTTGTCTCGCGCACGCACAGTATTACACTGCACACATTCACCACGCTTACACAGCAGCTCCACACCACTAATGCTGCAGCAACCTCAAAACACATTGACAGCTCTTCAACACAATGCTTCAAAATAGGTACAGTATATTCATTTATTAATGTATTATATATTTCATTATTACACACTAAACAGCATTAGCTCACTTACAATTTCATTGCTGTCATTTTTTGACGGGCAATTCGCTAGTGTATGTGTATATATATATATATATATATATATATATATATATATATATATATATATATACTATCAACTCGCCCATTAAAAATGAATGCAATAAAATTTGAAGGCTGGCAATGCTGTTTGCCACACAAATGCGAGGCTCTCCCCCCTCTAACTTGTGGACCTCTGCTCTCATTGCGAGCCCCGCAATGTTCATTGTGAGCCTATACCCTGCTTCGTCGCTCATTTCATTCATCGTCCAACCCGCAACTTTCGTTCCTCTCGATGAGCGCTTTTGGCACTCATCTCAAGACTAGTGATGAGCGCCTTCGAAGAGCCTCTCCCGACTCTCTGACCCCTGTGTCTGTTTCCCCCCTCTCCCTTCCATGTGTCTGTTTCCCCTTTTCTCCCT
Source organism: Discoglossus pictus (assembly GCA_027410445.1). Lineage (NCBI taxonomy): Eukaryota > Metazoa > Chordata > Amphibia > Anura > Alytidae > Discoglossus > Discoglossus pictus. Next base: position 126,514,326 of record CM050167.1, on the reverse strand, counting down.
CCCCCCTCTCTCCCTGCCCTGTGTTTTTTTTTGTCCATATTTCCCTCCCATGTGTCTCCCCCCCATCACTTTTCCCCCTCTCTCACCCCTCTGTCTCTTTCCACCCTCTCCCCCCTCTGTGTCTTTCTCCTCTCTCTCCCTGCTCCAGTCTTCCTCCAGTCTTGCGGTCCTCGAGATGAGCGCCTAAGTCTTACTGCCTTTTGGCCTCCTTTTGAGCCTTTTTCAAAACAATTACGGGTTTACGGCCGCCATTTTTTTCCTCCCCTAGCCAATTTCCGATCTTTTAAAAACGACAATTAAACTAAATTAGCTTTCAACCTCACTCACAGGCTCCCTGCCTCTCCCCCTGTGCTGTGTGTGACGGCTTCCGATTTACAGGCTTTAAAAAATGGCCGGCCATTAAAACCGTAAGTCTTGCGGGCCATTGGCACTCATTGCACATGCGCAAGCCCATAACTTATTACATCTGTGTTCACATTTGAATGTCTAAAACAAGTTAAAAAACCTGCTTCCAGCTCAGAGTTCCCAGAAAAACAGTTATTACACTGCATTCTGGGAAGCTGAGCTGGCACATGCAAATGTGCCCACAAATGCTTCGCTCAGCTTCCCAGAATGCAGTGTAATAACTGTTTTTCTCGGAATTCTGAGCTGGAAACAGGTTTTTAACTTGGTTTAGACATTCAAATGTGAACATAGATGTAGTATTTATTTACTGTACGGTGGAGGGCTTCTATCGCTCTTTTGCCCACCATATTATAAATGATTGTTGTGGTGAACTACCTACTCATAATTTCCACAACACAGGCTGAGATCCCGCTCCATGCTGATGATAGCCAGTAAGTTGGAAACGGCTGTACATGGATAGGATTCTCAGCTTGTGTATAATTCAACCTTGGCTTTGCATAAAAGCTGTGTAATACAGCATGCATAAGCTTAAAGGAAGCCATGTTTGAAAATAGCTATGGATTGAAGAGCGAGGCATTTGTGGGCACATTTGCATGTCCCAGCTCAGCTTCCCAGAATGCAGTTTAATAACAGTTTTTTCTCGGAATTCTGAGCTGTAGGCAGGTTTTTTAACTAAATTTTGACATTCAAATGTGAACACAGATGTACTATTTATTTAGTGTGTGTATATGTATGTGTGTGTGTATATATATATATATATATATATATATATATATATATATATATATATATACACACACACACACACAATTACATATACAGTACATCTATGTATGTATGTATATCTATCTATATGTACATATATACATATACACACCTATGTATGTATGTATGTATGTATAATTGTGTATATATGTAGATGCTTGAGTAACTTCATTAAAACATCCTGTAATACAAAGTAGCGTGGTTACATCAGTGCACACATCCTTCTATGCCCTCTCCATTACTACTGCTGCTGAGTGCAGATAGTACAAGATCCTTCATAGTGCAGTCCTCACGTACACTTCTCGCCAGCAGATGGCAGTACACATTTTAAACGTCTCCGTTGGCCCCTCTTGCCCGACAGAACTTCTTTTCCCTAAAGCCGCTATATAGGAAACTTGGTTGAGTCAGCTTTGTGCAGATCACTAGCAAACGCCACGTATGGTAAGTTATAGGACGTGTATGTGTGGGGCTAGTGGTGACGTCAGCGCTCCCGGATACTCTAATACCTGTATAGAGAGCGGTGGTGTCATTAAAGCGGTAATTCAGCATTTTGTGTCTCATTTTATAGAGTGAAGATCAGTCAGTTACACCGGGGAGTCCCAGTATGTGGGGTCAGACCTAAGTTGTTCGGTTATATGTGCTCATAGGCACTGGTTTATCTGGCAGTACCTAGTGTGTATAAGCCAGTAATATGATAGTAATGATACCACTCACTCATGTTCTAGTGTGCAGGGCAGTGACGTGGATAATAATGTACAGTACATGTACAGTGTAGTATTAGTGCTAAGTATTGCTTCTGCAGTGATAAGCCTCATACTAGTTTAGTAATGTGAAATGCTCATCTGCCCAGCTCACAATCATAGTTTGAGGAAGTGGCACTTGTGTTTGTGTGTTTAGTCGTGCCCGCTATCCATCACCCAATGGACCACAGCACTCAATGCACATCTTGTGTCTGGCTGTGCTAATCCATAAGATTTTCATGGCAACAAGACTGGAGTGGGTTGCCAGTTCCTTCCTCTAGTGGGCCACAGTTTGTCTGACCTCTCTGCTATGACCTGCCTATCTTGGGGACCCTATATAGTATAGCGCACAGCCTCATTAAGGCACCCAAGCCCCTTGACCACAACAAGGTAGCGATCCAGATGGGCAGTGGCATTTGTTGAGATGGTGAGAGGGGGACGAGACACGGGCGGGGGGGGGGGGACGAGACACGGGCGGGGGGGGGGGGGGGGGACGAGACACCGGAGGGCGAGGAGGGGGGAGACATGGGGGGGCAAGACACAGGGGAGGTCGGGTGGGGGGCGAGACACGGGAGGGCGTGGGGGATGAGAGACAGGGAGAGGACACAGAAGGGGGAAGGAGAGAGCGAGAGAAACAGCAATGTGATGCTTGCAAATATTATGACATCATTTTTGACTGGCAATTCACCAGTCTATTAAAAAAATCAACCAATGCATACATATATGAAAGTACTGAAACAGTTGTCTATGGGCTCTTCTCAATAATTTGTATAAATATAACGCAATGTGTTTTTTGTTTTTTTTATCTTATCATAATGTAACAGAAACTGACAAAATGTAAGGGTTTTGGCATTTTTATTTATTGTCATTTGTAGTCTGGATAAAGCCTTCTCTTATAATTAATATTTTACTTTCTTGTGTCTTGTGCTTCTTCCAACAAAATCTAGGATGTCCTCTGTGGACCAACATGGACAAAAGAATCCTGGAAGGGTTTGCAGCTGAATTCTTTATCAGGCTTCTTCTTCTTGGGATTTTCCTGTGAGTGATAATTCATTTAGTATTGATGTCTCCTGGGTTTGGTGGGGAACTCTTTCTCTGCTACACCCTTAAAGCATCAGTGTAAAGGGTCTGTTTTTATTTGCAGTCATCTAAATATATCACATATATAGTTGTGGATGTTCGGGACGCACTCCTCCCCCCCCCCCCCCCCCCTCAGGGAGAGGGAGCACAGACAATTGAACATAACATATGACACCATAACTTATGACTGGCAAGTTACTTGTTTAAAATATAAAGATTGTTGTATATTATTAGAGAACAAAAAGCTTGCAAAAGCATGATAACTTAATTTTATAGTTGTCTGACAGCGATTCATGACTGTGTTTTCCACTCCTCCAGCCAATTGAAGACCAAAAATAGGGTGCCAAGCCAGTTAAGTCAATCAGAGAAAATATCCCTGGGTGTTTTTTGTCCCCATGTTCTCCATCACACTGTCTCCCGTGAGATTGATTAAACAAATTGTGTAGTTAGGCACATGTAGACTTCTACTTATGTGTTTGTGATGCTCTAAGAATAAAGTAGAAATAATCGTAAAGGGTGTCCTACATAAACCCAAAACGAATAATATTGAAACATATAACGTGTGACTGCTTTGATGGTAATCTAATAATTGAAATGACTATCTTGTCTCCTTAGATTGACAGAGATGATGCATCCCTTTCAAAGAGTAATTCAGCCAGAGGAGATGTGGCTTTATAGGAACCCATATATCATATCTGATCGTGTCCCTACCAATAGCATGTTTGTAAGTTCAACCAATGTTAACATCTTATGTGTTATTGTGTGATTGGGACAATGACTGCAAATCCGCTGCAGTTTTCTTGCATTGCATTTCTGTGAGTGGGTCAGTCCCATTTATCACTCTGGAAATCTGTTCCAGTTGTCTTTCATAACCACAACTTTTTCATAAAACAGGATTCATAAAAAATGCGAACGGGTGGCAAAATCAAAAAAACAAGAGACTGAAGACTGGTGCTGATTGAGATGTAAAGTAATAAACAAGAATATGGATAATAGGATGTGAGCATGAAATGTAAGGTTTTATATAGAGAAGCAGGGATGTATTGGTTTGCATGAGTAAATTTAGCATTGTCAAAATGGTTTTTGTATAGTTTTGTCCCGTAAACCGGTAGGTGTGCATTTTTTTTAATAAGGTGTACGTATACATAGAAAGTATTACAGGAATCTTGTCAGAACGGTCTTAAACCCATGGCACTCAAAGGGTTAAAATACAAATGATGAAAAGGCAACTCCTTTATCAAATCAATAAACATGGATCCTTTTAGGTTTAAATTAAACCATGTGTTTAATGTGGCAAAGTCAAACCAAATTGTATTACTCTCCTCACTCTCTGACCTATGTCTGTTTCCCATCTATCCCTTCCATGTATCTGTTTCCCCCTCTCCCTGCCTGTGTTTTTTTTTTTTTTTTTCCTCCCCTGTGTCTCTTTCCACCCTCTCCATCCCCGGTGTCTTTCTCCTCTCTATGTCTGTTTTAGTCTTGCGGGGCTCGCATTGATGGGCTAAGTATTATGGGCTCCGGCCTCGGTTTAAGCCTCTTTTAAAACATTTACGTCTTTGCAGACGCCACTTTTTTTTCACCTTGCTTAGCCGATTTTCAATCTCCGAAAAATGCCAATTTTAAAAGGTTGCTTTTGTTTTTTTAAACTTGCGTCCACATTTATTTGTTTTGCTTTATAGTCTTTCAAGGACCTGCAGAGTCCAGGGAGAGAGAGAGAGAGAGAGAGAGAGAGAGAGAGAGAGAGAGAGAGAGAGCGAGCGAGAGAGTTTCAGTGCCCAACTTCTGGTGCTGTTTTTTTCTTTTTCTGTGTAAAATGCTACCCGTGTGTTCAAATCCCTACTGATCAGACAGCACACACAAAAGCAACTTTGTATTTGCCACCACGCCTGTGCCGGGATTTAATTGCCCCAGAATGCATAGCTTCAGAGCAGCACATTCAAAGATGCTTAATGCTTGTTTCCTGATCAACTTTGATCAGGACAGCTTTTTAAAATCACAATTTTCCTGTTAAAATTTTTTTTATTATTTATTCTTGCAAATCATGTAAAGCGAACAAGGAGAATTTCTGTCTCTAAGGGTGGTATTTCTTTGTTGCCATGGTGACTTAATACAAGAATTAGAAGCAATTTAAAACAGGTCTCAACAAATACCAGTCATAATGTGATCTGTTAATTGATCCAGAGAAGGTTAAACACTGCTAATTATGTCTTAAAGGGTTAAACGTTCTTCATATTTTTCCCGCATCAATATCCCTAATAGTCTTTTTATCCCACATAATTTTCAAAAAGCCATACAAGGTTATCTATTACCGTAAATCTTCTTTCACTACCTCCTTTGGTAGTGACTTCTACAACCTGACTGCCCTTAAGATTAAACCCCTTGGCAAAAAGGTCACCTGCCAAAGCCTCATGTTGACTTTGTATGTATGTATTCAAGGTAATCCTAGCCATTTCTAGGTGTCTGTCTTTTTTTCGGTTTTCTCTTTTTTTTTTTTTTTTTTTTTTTTTTTTTAATATAATTGCTCAATCACTCTTACGTATTTATTTGGTTGCTTTCTTTGTACCTTTCTTTGTTCTTTTTTTTTTTTTCTAAATGAGGGCATATCAGAGATAGCTGCCCATTCTAATTTATAGTAGAGAGAGAGAGAGAAGCTGATTAAGGTTTCTTAATTGCAGCGTATATGAGAGATGGAAACTTATAAAACCTCAGGGAGCAGTTGAAGCAATTCTCTCTACTACACACGTGGTTTTGTTGTGGTAGAATTGGATTAAGCATACATTTGTAAACATCCCTCATTTTTTTTAAAGCTTATCTAACACACCCACTCTATGGATGTACTTTTCTGCGTTATGTTGATCCTTTACTGTGTGCATTTTTAAAGAGACTGAGCTAACTCTCTATTTGTGCTTTGCTCCATGACCTGCTTGCCTCTTCCTAGACGCTGACTCCACCCAGCTCTTTTGACTTGATTTACTGGATCATGCAGTAGATCAATGACTGTGTGGCCAACCCTTTAACACAAGCAGTTGTGTAGATCCTGAAGATAATGCCTTTAAGCCTTTTACAAAACTGTTTAAGCTTATTCTAGATTAATTTAAAAAAAACTGTAAACAACTTTCCAATACAAATTTTTACACTAACTGGCTGTATGTGTCACTGCTAAATCAGAATGTGTCAAAAGGGAGGTCTTGACACTGCTGCGAAACCGCATTATAACTTTAATGAAACTGAAAAGTACAAAAAGCTAGAAAGACTGAGTGGTGGGGGGATTTTATATTTACATAAAGACAATATATTTTGTGATTCTCATGTCCTGTCTCTCCCCTTTCTGTGTTGTGTTTTCTGCAACTTGATTGCAGAAAATTTTGCTTACCAGGACTGATCCTTGTACAATTTTTTTTTTTTTTGTCTCCAGCTCATCTCGTTTCTGTCACCTCTTGCGGTGGTGGCTTTGGCACGTCTTTGTCGATATGCGGATTCCACAGATATGCAGGAAGCGAGCCTTGGTAATGTCTTGACTCTATAGACACCACACACGCACACAAAAAAAAACATGCAATTTGAGAAAATGTCTTGATCAAAGTATGTCTTAAGAATAGGAAGTGTTCTTGTAAAAGATGAGGTTTTATAGGCATCATAGCTAGCTCAACACAAAACCAATGAAATAAATAAAGCTGCTATCCTAAATTAGTTAGGCATGCTACAATGGTATAAAAAAGTGACCTGCATCAAAATGTTTCTTTAGCATCTAAATCCACAGATTACTTTTTATGCCTACTTTCTTCTCTGCTTCTTTTCGCTTCTCTTCTTCTATAAATATATTTATAATAGTCGGTCCTTTCCCTCTCCCTCTCCACCATGGCGAAATCGGACAGCTGCAGTTCCGCTGCCGGCCGACCAACAGATGGCGCTGCCGATTTTCGAATACTGCTGAAAATAGCATATAAGGCGTGCCGACAGAAGAGGCCTTGAGCTATGAGAGGCGCACCCGAGGCCCTGGGGGCCAGAGTGCCTGCGCTGAACATAGCGATGGCCTCGCTGTCAATTCAGCGCTGTCGAGTTGTGCCACATCGGAGGGGAGAATAGTTCTTTGCCTTCCCTGGAACTTGACGCCTGAAAACTGACAGCGCCCTCTGGCGGATTGCAACTGTTACTGCAACTGTTAGTGCTGCAGAAGAAATGCGCAGGCAAAGAGGGATAGATCATAATAGTCCTCTCTTGCTCCTTGTTTTTTTTATTTTTTTATTATTACATTTCTTATCTTGTGTCACCACTTTTTCTTTATTTCACCACTTCATAATTTTGGTGTAGTCTATTTCCTGGTACCCATGGCTGTGTTACATTTTGAGTAACTGTTTCCCTTAAACAGGATTAAGTTCTGATACCATAAAGTACTCATTTTCTTTTAACCTGCAGACATCCCCCCCCTTCCTCAAACATGTCTGTGTTGGGTTTTTAGTTAAGTTTGGATTGTAGTACTAAGGAACAACCAGTCATCCAGTAGTGCCATGTTTGAATATTGGTCTGTTTAAAAACTAAATAAGTAGATCTCAACATGGGCATGTCCATGGTTCTTGCATGAAAACAGCATGTGCACTTGCATGGAAATGCAGCTCGTTAGGCTTACCAGGAAGAGGACTAGACTTGCAAGTAAGAGTTAACTAGGGGTATTTTGACCAACAGGATAAATCAAGTTTTTCCAGTTTGCATAAGGCAATTTCTTCTTGACTTGTTATTGACATCACAGAATTGAGAAAGGTCATGGCTCCTAAGGTATAACCAGAAAAAAACAACAACCCACTTACACTTTTTTCTTTCCACCCTCAGGTTAAATTTTTGCTACACAAGTAATAAACTGTGCTTGGGGACAACACTTGGGGATGGCAATTAAACATCTGCTTCCCAGAGTAATGTACATGACGTGTGCTAGAACGCCAACATAGCTGGGATCTATCTAGGTGAGAGAGTAGACAGCCCAATAATCCTTAATAGAGGAAACCACTTTTGATCTCCCAGACTCGTAAAGCATATGCTAGCTGGCAAGCGTAAAAGCACTAGCCATTATGGAAGCCAAGTAGCAAGAATTATGTCTGATGCAGGGGTATGACAGTGCTGTAACAGACCTATAGGTGTGGTATTACAATAGAGCTATTTTACTTAAAGGGCTGCATTATTTATTCTAAATGTATGTTAGAGCAGCTCCTTTTTTATTTTGTAAGTAATATTGGAAGTTATGATGGATTTTTATTAATCCTCTAAAGAATATTCATTTTTATGAGACTGATATTGTCATTCTAGGACACAACCTTCAGGATGTTGCACTATTATATTATTAATGCAAGTGTCCACAAAATTAGTATGTGTCTATATAACATCATCACATGTTGGAAGAATGCAGCACTAGTGAATGAAGCATACATAAACACATTTCTCATACAGTAAATATTGTGCTTTCAGTGCATCCCCTACTTATTGGTGTTGTGCTGTCACTTAAGAGGAAGAGAAGTGCTAGAGAAGTGTTAAGGGCTTGTGGCATAAACCTTGCATGTGAATACACTGTGGTTGCCAAGGTATGCTGAAGGACCGGCATCTGATAGGCAATGCAAAGGGCATGTGATTACTGCTGACTCCAAAGCAGCAGTGTTTAGCTAGTTCAGTGCTGCTAGTAGTTAGCTTTGCTCCAAAGTGACTGATTCACTAATTGTAGCAGGAGCCGTGACTGTTCCTGCTGATTTTGCAGATGTCTGTGTCTAATGCACCAGGTTGTGGAAGATAAGTAAATAAATCCCATTTTCAAATGCTAAAGTGAAATTATTATGCACCTGTGTGATTTTTTTAAAAGAAAAGTTTCCAGTTGCAGAAGTTTTTTAGGGGCCAAGTAGCCAGCACTCAAGAGAACATTCATACATGTTGGTCCTGAAGGCAAGTCTCTTTTTAGTCTCTTCCACTCAAAGCTATAGGGTTACCTTCATAGCACAGTATATTATTGCTGTGTACCTCTGATTTTACACCAGACACAATCATTATTTTCTCTAACTGCCTAGACATATGGACGGGCAGAGCAAGCAAATATAGTTCTTGTTGCTTATCAGCTTTAATGTACGTCCTGCAGCTGAGTGATTTAAAGTTGCGCAGCAGAGGTTACAATCTGGCATCATTTTAGCTAAAAGTAATAACAAGTACTTTTATCAATTGAATGTTGTATATTATATATATATATATATATATATATATATATATATATATATATATATATATATATATATAATTACATCCACCATATATTAAATGATTGTTGTGGTGAACTACCTACTCGTAAGATCCACACCACAAGCTGAGATTCCGCTCCAAGCTTGAAACAGCTGTACATGGATTGGGTTCTCAGCATGTGTATAATCCAACCTTGGCTTTGCATAAAAGCTGTATAATACAGCAGGCATAAGCTTAAAGAAAGCCATGTTTGAAAATGGCTATAGATTGAAGAGCGAGGCATTTGTGGGTATATTTGCATGTCCCAGCTCAGCTTCCCAGAATGCAGTTTAATAACTGTTTTTTCTCGGAATTCTGAGCTGTAAGCAGGTTTTTTAACTTAATTTTGACATTCAAATGTGAACACAGATGTACTATTTATTTAGTGTGTGTATATGTATGTATGTGTGTGTGTGTATGTGTATATATATATATATATATATATATATATATATATATATATATATATATATATATATATATATATATATATATATAGTTACATAGTATTTAAGGTTGAAAAAAGACTTTCAGTCCATCAAGTTCAACCTTTTAAGATCTCCTCTGATCTGCAATATGATGATTAACTATTAATTCATTAGTTGTTAATTAATTATTAATTAATTAATTATTTAAGCGAGACTTAGCCAATTGTCTCAAAGGAAAATGTCAAAAATTTGGATCAATACTGTCTCTCTAATTATCCATGATAACCCTGAATTCCCTTTTTAATTAGAAATAAATCGAGTCCCCATTTTAAAGTTATCTATCGAATCCGCTGTCACCACCTCCTCTGGTAGAGAATTCCACAGATTAACCACCCTTACTGTGAAGAACCCTTTTCTTTCTTTGTGGTGGAATCTTTTTATTTCTAACCTCAAGGGATGTCCTCTTGTCAGTTGAAAACCTCTTGGCACAAAAAGCTCCCCTGACAAACCTTTATACTGACCCTGGATGTATTTATATAAGGTAATCATATCTCCTCTTAGACGCCTTTTTTCTAGAGAAAATAAGTTTAATTTGGTTAGTCTTTCTTCATAACTGAGCCCCTACATTGCCCTTATTAGATTTGTTGCCCTTCTCTGTACCTTTTCCAGCTCTAAAATGTCCTTTTTATGAAGTGGTGCCCAAAATTGTACTCCATATTCCAAATGAGGGCGTACTAGAGATTTATATAGTGGCAGAATTATATTTGCTTCCCTGGCTTCTATAGCCTTCTTAATACATGCTAATATTTTATTGGCCTTTGCAGCCGCTGCTTGGCTTTGAACACTGTTACCTAGGTGGTTGTCCACAAGCACTCCCAAATCCCTTTCAATATCTGATACACCTAGATTTGCTCCATTAAGATTATAAATTGCATGGCTATTTTTCCTTCCGAGATGCATAACCTTACATTTATTCGAATTAAATCTCATCTGCCATTTAGATGCCCATTCCTCAATTTTATGTAAATCCCCTTGGAGGGAAAGCACATCATTATCTGATTTAATTACCTTGCACAACTTTGTGTCATCAGCGAAAATAGAGACCCCACACTCCAATCCTACCTCTAAGTCATTAATAAATATGTTAAAAAGGAGAGGACCTAATACTGAACCCTGAGGAACCCCACTTACCACATTAGTCCAATCAGAGTATGTTCCATTTACAACAACCCTTTGCTTCCTGTCTTTTAGCCAGCTCTCAATCCATGAGCAGATATTTACTGCAATTCCTGTATCCCTTAGTTTGCCCAATAGTCTCCCATGTGGCACTGTATCAAAAGCCTTTGCAAAATCCAAAAAAGACTACATCCACTGAGTTGCCTTGATCCAGGTTCCTACTAATTAGATTTGTTTGACATGACCTATCCCTCACAAATCCATGTTGACTCCTACTTATAATCCTGTTCAAATAGACATATTCTTGTATTTTATCCCTTATTACCCCTTCTAAAAGCTTCCCCACTACAGAAGTGAGGCTCACTGGTCTATAATTCCCCGGATTTGCTCTTGTTCCCTTCTTAAATATAGGTATCACATCAGCTTTTCTCCAGTCATCTGGTAGAGACCCTGTGTTCAGTGAATCTTGAAAAATTAAATATAATGGTTTGGCTATTACAGAACCCAGTTCCCTTAGTACCCTTGGATGTATTCCATCAGGACCCGGGGGTTTATTAACATTTATTTTTTCCAACCTCTTTTGGATTACTTCCTGTGTTAACCAATTATTTGGCAACGGTAGTGTAGCCCCATTATGCTGCAGTGTCCCAACCACTTGTACCTCCCTTGTGTATACCGAAGAAAATAAATTGTAATGTTCCTATAGCTTCCTTCCTCACCTTCTTCCCATTAATATACTTAAAAAATATTTTAGGGTTAGTCTTACTCTCTTTTGTAATACATTTTTCATCTTCTATTTTAGCCAGTCTAATCGCGCTTTTGCAAGCCTTGTTGATTTCCTTGTATTCCCGTAAAGCAGTCTCTGTTCCCTCTTGTTTGTATAATTTAAATGCCTGTTTTTTACTCTGTATCTTGATCTTTAAATCATTGTTAAGCCACATTGGATGGGATTTACTCCTTTTTACTTTTATTCCCACACGGTATATGCCGATGTGTATGTATATTTAGTAAGGATTTAAATGTTGTCTATTTATGTTCATTGTTTTTACCTATCAGTTCTCTGTCCCAGTCTATACTCTGTATTGCTGCCCTTAGACCGTTAAAATCTGCCCTTTTAAAATTAAGAGTTTTTGTTGGCCCCTTAAAATGTTTTTTTTTTAATTCAATCTAAAAATGAGACTTTGTTGTGATCACGGTTTCCCAAAGGTTGCCCTATTTCAACATTTGATACTATATCAATATTATTTGTGATGAGTAAATTTAAGATAGCTTAATTTCTAGTAGGCTCCTGTATAACCTGGGCCAGATAATGATCCCTGAGTGTACTCAAGAACCTGCTTCCCTTAGCTGAACTGCTGGTCTCATTTATCCAGTTTATTTCAGGGTAATTACAATCTCCCATTATTAGAACTTGCCCGTGCTTAGCTGCATTTCCAATCTGTAACAATATAATTTCCTCACTTTCAGCTATATTTGGGGGTTTATAGCCTACTCCTACTAATATTCTTTTGGAATTTGCTGCTCCGCTATTTAACTCTACCCACAAACATTCAACTTTATCACTAGGTCCACCATAAATATCTTCTCTGACTATAGCCTTAAATTCAATCTTAACATACAGACAAATCCCTCCTCCTCGTTTACCATTGCCTCTATCTTTCCTAAATAGGTTATAACCATCCAGATTAACAGTCCAGTCATGAGATTCATCCCACCACGTTTCGGTAATGCCTATTAAATCCCATTTTTCATTAATTGCTAATAATTCTAACTCTCCCATTTTTCCTGGCAAGCTTCTGGCATTAGAAAGCATACACCTTATGTTATGAGTCTGTAGTTCTGAAGTGCCTGCCACTGTACTTAGTACTACCTCCCTATTGACTATACTACCCTCCCCCCATCTCCTCACCTATGAGTTGTTAATTCATCCCTTATACCCTCTACACTTTCTACCCAATTACTTATATCTAGTCCCTCCCCCCCACCTACTAGTTTAAAAACTCCTCCAGCCTTTCTACCATCCTATCCCATATATATATATATATATATATATATATATATATATATATATATATATGTATGATCCGCCTACACTAAATACTTATAGATGTGTGCAATTCTTAGCGGCCAGTCAGCCTTTGTGATCCAGCCACAAACATAGAAATCATTACCAATAATTCCAGTTTACCCCATGAGGCTTTGGGTCGATCCTCCTCATTTTTAACACAGCCAATAAACAAAAGATTGAATGATCAGACTGTGGATCAGAAAGATTTAAATTACCACTTTCCCCATGAAGGACTGTCATGACTCAGAATACCTATGATTTATTTTACATTGGAGGGTGGTTGCATAGTCACTCTGGATGTATCCGTGTGCATGAAATGAACAGACATCTGTGCTGACCATTATGCTGCCAGTTTTATATTACGTGGCAGGTAAATGTTCATTCCTTTATTAAATCATTTTTTAATGGTATAATGGCTGCATAGTATAGCATACTTTAGACACAAACAATTTGGTTCTTCCTTCGTATGCATTGTCTACACTGTACAATACTGTGCTGATTCCAATTGGCACACAGAACGTTTTGTAGTCCTTAATTAACCCCTTATTTCCGTTTTACAGACATTGCTTTCCAGACCAAAATTTATCATAATTTAACAAAAGTATAGTATTTTATTTGCTACTTTACTTTTTATTATAGCCCACATTGTTGAATTTATGTAGGAGTCACGGTATGTTTACATTTTTAAAACATGTAACTTACTGTATATATACTCGAGTATAAGCCGAGGCACCTAATTTTACTACAAAAAAACGGGAAAACGTATTGACTCGAGTATAAGCCTAGGGTGGGAAATGCAGCAGCTACTGATAAATTTCAAAAATAAAAATAGATACCAATAAAATTACATTAATTTAGGCATCCGTAGGTTAAACGTTTTTGAATATTTATTTCAAAGAAAAACTGTAAACTAGCTGTGTAAGTGGAAAATAAAATCAACAAAAACAATATGGTATCAACAATAACTTTAAAAGTATAAAAAACGTAGCTCCATCAACAACCAAGCTTCCCCCCTCATCCACCTCTTCCCCCCTCATCCACCTCTTCCCCCCTCATCCACCTCTTCCCCCCTCATCCACCTCTTCCCCCCTCATCCACCTCTTCCCCCCTCATCCACCTCTTCCCCCCTCATCCACCTCTTCCCCCCTCATCCACCTCTTCCCCCCTCATCCACCTCTTCCCCCACCTCTTCTCCCTCCCCCCTCATCCACCTCTTCTCCCTCCCCCCCCTCATCCACCTCTTCTCCCTCCCCCCCCTCATCCACCTCTTCTCCCTCCCCCCTCATCCACCTCTTCTCCCTACCCCCTCATCCACCTCTTCTCCCTCCCCCCCTCATCCACCTCTTCTCCCTCCCCCCCTCATCCACCTCTTCTCCCTCCCCCCCTCATCCACCTCTTCTCCCTCCCCCCCTCATCCACCTCTTCTCCCTCCCCCCCTCATCCACCTCTTCTCCCTCCCCCCCTCATCCACCTCTTCTCCCTCCCCCCCTCATCCACCTCTTCTCCCTCCCCCCCTCATCCACCTCTTCTCCCTCCCCCCTCATCCACCTCTTCTCCCTCCCCCCTCATCCACCTCTTCTCCCTCCCCCCTCATCCACCTCTTCTCCCTCCCCCCTCATCCACCTCTTCTCCCTCCCCCCTCATCCACCTCTTCTCCCTCCCCCCTCATCCACCTCTTCTCCCTCCCCCCTCATCCACCTCTTCTCCCTCCCCCCCTCATCCACCTCTTCTCCCTCCCCCCCCTCATCCACCTCTTCTCCCTCCCCCCCTCATCCACCTCTTCTCCCTCCCCCCCTCATCCACCTCTTCTCCTTCCCCCCCTCATCCACCTCTTCTCCCTCCCCCCCTCATCCACCTCTTCTCCCTCCCCCCCTCATCCACCTCTTCTCCCTCCCCCCCTCATCCACCTCTTCTCCCTCCCCCCCTCATCCACCTCTTCTCCCTCCCTCCCCCTCTCTTCTCCCTCCCTCCCCCTCTCATCCACCTCTTCTCCCTCCCTCCCCCTCTCATCCACCTCTTCTCCCCCTCTCATCCACCTCTTCTCCCTCCCTCACCCTCTCATCCACCTCTTCTCCCTCCCTCACCCTCTCATCCACCTCTTCTCCCTCCCTCCCCCTCTCATCCACCTCTTCTCCCTCCCTCCCCCTCTCATCCACCTCTTCTCCCTCCCTCCCCCTCTCATCCACCTCTTCTCCCTCCCTCCCCCTCTCATCCACCTCTTCTCCCTCCCTCCCCCTCTCATCCACCTCTTCTCCCTCCCTCCCCCTCTCATCCACCTCTTCTCCCTCCCTCCCCCTCCCCCTCATCCACCTCTTCTCCCTCATCCACCTCTCACCCCCCTCCTCTTCCCCCTCTTCTTCCCCCTCTTTTGATGTTTGGAGAGCTAGTTTTCAATAGAAGTGTATAGATATCTTTTTCTGAATCCATGGTTTCTCCCACTCCTCTTAGGTTTCTAATCATTTTAAGAAGAAGGCCACTGCATGTTAATGCAACATTGAGTATAATCGTTATAATTTAAAGTATGTAATTTTATTTGAACCTTTTTGCACAAGATCTTTAAAGGAACATACTATAATTTACTTAAAGCTTTGGCTTAGCGTTTGACAGGAGATGAGAACAAATAGAAATGCTCTTTAACATATCCCCTCCAGACTTTTGTTGCAGTTTTAGCTTGCAGGTGTATTTAGCGAGTGAATGATGTAATAATGTAGGAGAGATTAGTGTTTGTGGCTTATAGAGAATTGTAAGGTATATTTTGACTTTTTCTTCTCCTTTCTCTCTACAGCTGCAAGTCTCTCTCTAGCCCTAAATGGCATATTCACCAACACTGTGAAACTTCTTGTTGGAAGGTAAGTTAAAGGGACACTGATGCAATTTTCAATATGGTGCAACTTTACAATACGTAATAAGTACTTTACTGTAAGCAGAAAGTGTCTTGCAAAAGTATTCACCCCTCTCTTGTCTTTTTACCTCTTTTGTTAAATTACAGCCTTAATTTCAATGTTTTGTTAATCTGAATTTTATGTGATGGATCAGAACACAATAATCTAAGTTGGTGGAGTGACATGAGAAAAATATATACATAAAACTATTTTTTTAGAAATAGAAAACAGAAAATTAGCATGTACATATGTATTCACCCCCTTTTGGTTGCACCAGAGCCTTTTATGGGCTTCATAACCATTACCTTCAGAAGTCACATAATTAGTGAAATGATGCCATTACTTTCAGCAAAAAACAAAATGGCGTGTTTTGAGTTTGCGAAAAGGCATTTGGGAGACTCCCAAAATGTATGGAAGAAGGTGCTCTGGTCTGATGAGACTAAAATTGAAGTTTTCTGTCATCAAAGAAAATGCTATGTCTGGCGCAAACCGAACACCATCCCCACAGTGAAACGTGGTGGTGGTGGTGGCAGCATCATGCTGTAGGGATGTTTGACCAGTTTCCCAGGCCCGGCTGCTGAAAGAGTTGAGGGAAAGATGGATGGTGCTAAATACAGGGATATTCTTGCACAAAACCTGTACCACTCTGTGCATGATTTGAGGCTAGGACGGAGGTTCACCTTCCAGCAGGTCAACGACCCCAAACACACTGCTAAAGCAACACTTGAGTGGTTTAACGGGAAACATGCAAATGTGTAGGAATGGCCTAGTCAAAGCCCAGACTTCAATCCAATAGAAAATCTGTGGTCAGACTTAAAGATTGCTGTTCACAAGCGTAAACCATCCAACTTGAAGGAGCTGGAGCAGCTTTGCAAGGAGGAATGGGCAAAAATCCCAGTGGCAAGCTCATATAGACTTATCCAAAGCGACTTGGAGCTATGATTGCCGCAAAAGATGGCTCTACAAAGTATTGACTTTAGGGAGGCAAATAGTTATGCACATTGACTTTTTTCTGTTATTTTGTCCTATTTGTTGTTTGCTTCACAATAATAATACAAATAAAAAAAATCTTCAAAATTGTGGGCATGTTCTGTAAATTAAATGATGCAAATCCTCAAACAATCCATGTTAATTCCAGATTGTGAGGCAACAAAAATGAAAAATTCCAAGGGGGTGAATACTTTTGCAAGGCACTGTACATTTTTTTTATAAAAGCAAAACTAGCCCATTCACACCATATTTCAATGGCACCATATTTGGAACCTTCTCTATATCCCTTTTTCATGAAAACATAATGTGACCTAATCTTTTGAACTTCAAGAACAAGCATTGATGCACTTTAACACCAAATAAAGTTAAAGATTTCCCACTTAAAAGTACACAGCGCAGGTTTTGAATACAGTATAATCTGAAGCTATAGGTTATATCGGTCATTTATAATTTTTTCCTAATGAGTGTTTATTGCAATTAATTGCCAAGTACCCCCTTTGGACTGGCTGTAGTTTTCTCAGTTAAAAAGGCGAGGCATATCATTTTTAGATGATTTTTAAGTGCCTTGTGCTGTTTTCTTTTTTCTTTAGGGCAGTTAGACATACATGTGACCTCTAATTTTCGAAGAGGGGACTCCCTTCCCATTGACATGCAGTTGGGGATAATTAAGGACTCCTTCGGTACCTGTCCCCCTTCCCCCACTTTTTAAACAGGATATTTTTCCTGCTGCAATCTTTTCGAAGACCAATTAAGTCATCATAGGGCATTTTGTTACTAAATGTTACAGATTGGAAATGCAGCTAAGCATGGTCAAGTTCTAATAATGTGAGATTTTAATTACCCTGAAATAAACTGGATACATGAGACCAGCAGTTCAGCTGGTTCTTGAGTACACTCAGGGATCATTATCTGGCCCAGGTTATAGAAAAGCCTAATTTCTCGTAGGTTATCTTGGATTTAGTCATCACAAATAATATCAATATAGTATCAAATGATGAAATAGGGCAACCTTTGGGAAACGGTGAGCACAACACAGTCTCATTTGAGATTGAATTACAAAAACATAACTAAGCGGCTATCAAACTCTTAATTTTAAAAGGGAAGATTTTAACGGTCTAAGGGCAGCAATACAACGTATAGACTGAGACCGAGAACTGACAGGTAAAAACACTGACATAAATGGACAACATTTAAATCCTTTCTAAATAAACATACTTATCACCATATACCATGTGGGAATAGAAGTAGGAGTAAATCACAACCCATGTGGCTTAACAATAAATTAAAGATGAAGATGAGTAAAAAAACAAGCATTTAAATTATACAAACAAGAGGGGATAGAGACTGCTTTACGTAAGTACAAGGAAATCATCAAGGCTTGCAAAAGGGCTATTAGACTGGCTAAAATTGAAAATGAAAAGTTAATTGCAAAAGAGAGTAAGACTAACCCGAAAATATTTTTTAAATATATTAATGGGAAGAAGGCCAGGAAGGAAGCTATAGGAACATTACAATGTGACACAGGTCATCTGAAAATTAGTGACCAGGAAAAGGCAGATGAGCTAAATAGGTTATTTTCTTCTGTATACACAAGGGAGGTACCAGTGGTTGGGACACTGCAACATAATGGGGCTACACTACCTTCACCAAATAATTGGTTAATGCAGGAAGAAATCCAAAAGAGGTTGGAAAAAATAAATGTTAATAAAGCCTGGGTCCTGATGGAATACATCCAAGGGTACTGAGTGAACTGGGCTCTGTAATAGCAAAACCATTATTTCTAATTTTTCAAGATTCACTCAACACGGGGTCTCTACCAGATGACAGAAGAAAAGCAGAGGTGATACCTAAATTTAAGAAGGGAGCAAGAGCAAATCCGGGGAATTATAGACCAGTGAGTCTGACTTCGGTAGTGGGAAAGCTTTTAGAAGGGTTAATAAGGGATAATATACAAGAATATGTACATTCAAACAGGATTATAAGTAGGAGCCAGCATGGATTTATGAAGGATAGGTCATGTCAAATAACCTAATTAGTTTCTATGAGGAGGTTAGTAAAAACATGGATTAAGGCAACTCAGTGGATGTAGTCTATTTGGATTTTGCAAAGGCTTTTGATACAGTGCCACACGGGGCACTTGATCATACTAAGGGATACAGGAATTGCCATAAATATTTGCTTATGGATTGAGAGCTGGCTAAAAGACAGGGTTGTTGTAAATGGAACATACTTGGATTGGACTAATGTGGTAAGTGGGGTTCCTCAGTGATCAGTATTAGGTCCCCTCCTTTTTAACATATTTATTAATCACTTGGAAGTGGGATTGGAGTATGGTCTCCATTTTTGCTGATGACACAGTTGTGCAAGGTAATTAAATCATGTACTTCCCCTCCAAAGGGATCTGCATAAATTAGAAGAATGGGCATCTAAGTGGCATATGAGATTTAATAGAAATAAATGTTAAGTTATGCATCTGGTAAGGAAAAATAGCCATGTAATTTAGAATCTTAATGGAGCAAATCTAGGGGTATCTGATAATGAAAGGGATTTGGGAGTGCTTGTGGACAACCACCTAGGTAACAGTGCTTAATGCCAAGCAACATCTGCAAAGGCAAGTAAAATATTAGCATGTATTAAGAAGGGTATAGAAGCAAGGGAAGCAAATATAATTCTGCCACTGTACAAATCCCTAGTTAGCCCTCATTTGGAATATGGAGTACAATTTTGGGCACCACTACATAAAGAGGACATTTTAGAGCTGGAAAAAGTACAGAGAAGGGCAGCAAAGCTAATATAGGGAATAGAGGGGCTAAGTTATGAAGAAACACTAACCAAATTAAACGTAATTACTCTAGAAAAAAGGCGTCTAAGAGGGATATGATTACCTTATATAAATATATCCAGGGTCAATACAAGGCTTTGTCAAGAAAACTTTTTGTGGTAAGAGGTTTTCAACTGACAAGGGGACATCCTTTGATATTAAGGTGAAATCTTTTTACTTCTAAAGAAAGAAAAGGTTCACAGTAAGGGTGGTTAATCTGTGGAATTCTCTACCAAAGGCGGTGGTGACAGCAGAATCGATAGATAACTTTAAAAAGGGATTGGATATATTTTTAAATAAAAAAAGCATTAAGGGCTATCCTGGATAAATAGAGAGGGAGTTATTGATCCAGGGATAAATCCGATCGCCAGTATCTGGGGTCAGAAAGGAATTTTATATTTTTTTCCCTGATGATACAATTGGCAAAGTTTCACTGTTTTTTTGTTTTTCTGTTTTCCTTCCTCTTGATCAATTAACAATACATCTGCGTATTGTAGATCAGAGGAGATCTAAAAAGGTTGAACTTGATGGACTAAAGTCTTTTAGTTTTTTTTAAATTTTATTTAAGGTAGGTACTTTGTAAGTAGGAGACAAGTCACGAAGCCTAAATATGAGATATTTGTTTGTTCTAACATCGAGACTGAGTACAAAACGTGGTGGTGTTGCTTTTTATTATTGTTTTGCAAATATTTTAAGGATTAATGCACTACATGAGTGTCTGCCAGTTTGTTTCTTACATCTGTGTAGATGCATTCTTCCTCCGTGTTATGAGAAATAGGCAGCCTTACACCAACATGGTACTTTTTTTCTCTTTAGACCTCGACCTGACTTCATGTTCAGATGTTTCCCTGATGGCCAAGAGTCCTCTGGGCTTGAATGTACAGGTGATCCCGAGCTAATTATCGAAGGGAGGAAGAGTTTCCCCAGTGGCCACTCCTCATGTGAGTGTTTATGATGGACACAGATATTTCTCACTTCCTTGTACCTCTTTATTTTCCATAATGGATAATACAATCTCTTGAATTGACATCCTCACAATCCTTTTCACTGTTTTCTACTGCAAACCACATTATCTCTCATTTAGCTCTTGTGTGAATTAAGACACCTACAAACTGCTCACTTTCATTATTTTTCTGTCATTCAGTTGCCTTTGCAGGATTAGGGTTTACAGCTCTCTACATTGCTGGGAAGCTTCACTGTTTTTCTCCAAGTGGGCGAGGACATGCCTGGAGGCTGTGCACCTTCTTATTCCCGTTACTTTGTGCAATGTCAATTGCTCTTTCCCGTACCTGTGATTACAAGCACCATTGGCAGGGTGAGTGAACAGATTTGCTTTGGTAGAAAATGTGACATTAACTCCTTGGGCATTCATTTTTAAATATATATATATATATATATATATATATATATATATTTTTTTTTATTTTTATTTTTATATATATCAATAATAAAAAACATTCATAACACTCAACTAGATATAGTGATTTATTTTCTTTACTCTTTCAGATGTTGTGGTTGGTGCCCTCATAGGACTGGTCTTTGCCTTTGTCTGCTACAGACAGTATTATCCCCCTCTAACAGACTATAACTGTCACCTACCACACAGAAGTAAAGGACGAGTATCGGGTGCACAGGAAAGGAAAATGAGCACAGTGGGATACAGCCTGGATGTATAACTAGCAATTTTACTAAAACATTGATAGTGGACTTGACCATCAACTGCCACTGTATTTCAGTCCTCCCATGCAAGGAAAACTTTAAATCTGCATTCTGAGGGCATTCTTAGGACCAGTAATTCACTCATTTTTTTTATATTTGTTCTTGACTCTATATTAATACTAAAAAAACTGAAGGAAAGATATGAAAGGGACCTGGCTCATTTTCATAAACTGTACAATCTACAGCAGGAACTGTAGTTATTTAATTCTTTTGAGTATTAATAGAATTCAGTAGCTAGGAGTACCATAATGTAATGTGAATGGATCCTGAAAAGAGAGAAAAAGTAGTAGTGACATCATGGTCACAAAGAAAATGCTGTGCATTATCAGAAGTTTGCAAATCACGTAAGAAGACTAATTCTGTTTTTAAATGTTATTAAAAAAAAAACTCTGTTATTTGTTTTTAGTTGCGGCGTTTTTATAGCTATTGGAGCCCTTCCACAAGTAGCTGCAAATATAGACACTTGCCCACCAACCAGTAAACTGCTTCATGGTACCAGTAAATAAAAGGAATTGAGTTGAGTCTGAAGAGACACGTAGCTGCCACTTTCCAGTGTCTGCTACAGTACAGTGGCATGTACAGATAAATCATGTAAACTGTTATCAGTGTGCCAGGCTTGAGATTACCAGAACAAGTGTGGAATAATTACCATGTATTATCTTGGGCTAGCTTAACAAGCAATAAGTGATGTTTTTCAGTTCTCTGAAGGAAGAGAGAGGGTAATATTCATATGTGTAGCTGGGTACGAAGTGACTGATTATCAGTGCACCGCAGAGCTCTTAGTTTGTATCAGTCTTCGTTATTATCATACAACCCCTTACAATTTGTTTATTTTTTTCTTCGTTATTGTTGTTTAACAAAACCAGCATCTAGATTTGAACCAAAGCTCCTTTGCACACTAATTAAATGTTCCATCTCTTACTAAGATTGTGATTGACTGTAAAATTTTATTCAGGTGCAATACTATACTTTTGCTGGAGCACCTACAGTCCAATGGCCACATGTGGCCCCTTTAATATTAGTGCTCTGCATATTTTGTCCAAGCACATGCAAATGTTCTGTAGCACTACGGAATATGTTAGCACTTTACAAATAAAGGAAATAATATCAATAATGCATAGGCCACTTCTGCCTGTATATTTAAAGAGGCAGTGTTCTATTACACCAGTGTACAAATGCTGCAACGTATTTCATAATGTTCAATTGGCAAACCCCTGTATGAAGGACATCCAAGTCAATGGACACCTTCAAAAAGGTAATGTATGGCCCCAATATGTATTTATTTTAAGTTTATCAGTAGCCCTCGATGGGGAAAAAAAGTTCCACTCTTCTGTATGTAATGCCTCTAATTTCACATGCCTTTCAACTCTCTGATAGGACAGCACATATTTGCAGAGTTCTGTGGATACTATTTGATTATTTTTTTTTTTTATATTGCTGTTTCTAGTAATATTTAAAATGTCAGAATAGCTTTTGCTAATAATGAGTAATGATGCCTTCGTCACTTCTGACAACTATGTATAGTCTGGTGCATCAAGTTACATACAAAATGTTTACATACGGGAGAGGAACTTGCATCTCTATGTTAATCAAGATTCATGCTCGTTAAAGAGCAAGTTCAGCTTAAAATTAAGCCGCAATTGCTGGCACAACTTCGGCCCTGCACAACTTAGGCAGTGAGCACCAAATGCGCTCACTGCACTGGTGGAGATGAGCACCATAGGCGCTCATCCCTACAACCCGTGAAATTACACATAAACAGAAATCTCAATTGCGCAATTCAGAATGCGAAAACCATAGCAGTTTGAAAAAGTTGTATGTAAAAATGACGTCCCATAACACTTGCAAAAAGGAGAGTGTGACTTAGAGAAAAAAAAACGACCCGCAGCACTTAGAAAAAATAATAATATGCGGTCCAAAAAATACAAAGTTAACGGCCGAACAGCGCACATGCTAAACCAACAATAACTCAAAGAAAATATTTAAAATAAAAATACAAAAGAAACATTACACACAGCACGGGGGGACAGCCAGGACATCTGGGAGTGAGGATGCACGACCATTAAAACACAATTTACAGAGTTTCGGAAATTGCCTAATCGACAAAAAAAAAAAATGGGGGACAAAAACGAGGCTACATTCAAAACACTGCCAAGCACATAACTTTTACCCAGGAACGTATGAGGTAGAAAATACACTATTAGGGAGAACGGAAAATGCTCCACAGCCACCGAACACATAGACATTTGCCGCCATTTTACAACACTAACTTGCAACTAATAACATTATCATTCCAAAATGCCCAATTACACATCTAAACAAACGGTTTGCTCTCACGCACGCAGCCTATTTACACTGCACACATTGCTGACACACCTCAGGTCAGCAACCGTGCAAATGTACATTGTATGCTGTAGGAAAATCAAAACAGATTGTTAGCTCTTCAGGATATTGCTTGCTGCATAGGAGGGTGCTCAGAGGAGCAAAAGTACACAAGGGGAAAGGCTTGCAATGAGCGCCAAAGGCGTTCAGCGCTGCCCTTGCGATGAGTGCCAAAGGTGCTCAGACCACCAAAAGTAAACGAGCCCAGAGGCACGCAATGATCGCCAAAGGCGCTTATTGCGAGCCACTCGATGAGCGCCAAAGGCGCTCGGCACATGTCTCACAATGAGCGCTGAGGCTGTTCAGACCACCAAAAGTACATGAGGTGAGAGGCTCGCAATGAGCGCCAAAGGTGATCAGACCACCAAAAGCAGGGCTCACAATGAGCGCCCAGGGTGCTCAGAGGAGCAAAAGTACACCAGGGGAGAAGGCACTCAGCACAGGGCTTGCAATGAGCGCCGAAGGTGCTCAGATGACCAAAAGCCTTACATTGTGTGGCAAACAGCATTCCCAGCCTTACAATTTTATTGACCGTCATTTTTGACAGGCAAGTCACTAGAAAGCAATAAAATGCAAGTGCAAAAGCTTTTAAACAATGAATTTAGCAAACCTTTTCATAAAACAACTTGTATTTAGGTGAAACTTCCCATTTAATGTGTGATTATATATCCGTTTTGTTTCTACGTTCAACTGAATTCTGTAAAACTGAGTCCTTAGTCAAAGAAGTAATGAAAGAAAATCTACATAGAAAAGGTTCATTATGTATCTTACATAGTTGTGAGTTATTTTGCCTATAAGGCACTTCAGGCCATCTCCTTCATATTGCATCAGCATGTCAGCACCTGGGCTGCTTTTGACAGACATCAAGAAATAAGGAATCGCAATCTCTGTTTTTCAAAGGTCATAGCATAAAAATGAAGGTTGTGTATAGAGTTGATCAGACTGTTTGTTTTTAAAAGAAGGTTGACAAAAATCCATTTTTTTTTATTTCTATTTCAAAACTTTTTTTATATGCTGCTTTGTACATGTGTATTATTGAAAGCAAACTTTACACTAGCGGTGCATGGGGTTTCTATAATTGATACAAGTGGATAATCCACATTTAGAGCATGGGGTAAAGAAATTTTGAAGTTTAGGAGGGGGAAATCACATGTTGGTGAAGTATGTAACCTATAAACAACATTAGCTACTGTATAAGTCATGCACATAGAAGTATTTTGGAGACATGGGAGGTGGGATTTATTATATTGAGGGTATTTTTTTAGTTGACCGCTTCCCCTCACATGCCTGGAAGTAAACTGTCCCAAAATAAACCACACCTCCCCACCCCTTGTCCATGCAACAGTCATCAAAGTTTCTTGGATGACTCCATATGCTGGGAAGAGGCATTACTCCTGCAACTAAGCAACTTGCTAAACAGACCACTGGATAAAACATCCAAGTCATGCTATGGGTCATCAAACCATGTATATATGCATTACATTACTTTTAGTTTTCTTACCTTAATATTATTCGTTTTCTTGCAAAAAGAATGTTTGTAACTACAGTTTTGCTTTTTTGTAGCCGGGTGTGGACCTTTATTTTTTTTTTTTTTCCATTGCGGACCACTGATCTTACACCAATGTGCACAGATTATAGGGTCATTGTGCAATACAGTGCTGGTTTTTGGAATAGAAGCGGCAGTGAAGGCTAATCATATGGAGAAAGTTGTGCATTTTTTTGGACCAAAATAAGATTAGAGCAACTGAAATATGCTACCATGTGTCAATTGTAATTGAAGGCGTGATAAAAGCACATCGAAATATAAAAGCTTTATTATGTTACATAAATAGTTGTGAATCTGTTAATTTTCCTACATGTTGCTTAAAGGAATCCCGTCCCTAACAAATAATTTTTTCAAATGATTAAAACTCAAGCCACTGCTGTAGCTCGGGTAACTTTTTTTTGTTTTGTTTTATCACCTTCTTCTATTTTTTACAATTTCGAGTGGTCATTGACTGCATTTCACAATTTATTGTCTAGACATTGTAAAACTATGTTTATGAATACTGATTTGTATAATAAATGCCTATACTCAGAATTAATATTTTTTTATTTCTAAATAAACTGAATTATCATAAGCTATATGGTTTTGTCATTAAAGTACATTTGCATCTCAAATTCCAGCAAATGACGTAAGTACTCTCCACTCTATTACAATGTGTAAAACATGGGGGATGCTCCAACCCATTTGTTTATTAAATGTCAGATTGAAAAAAGGGTTTTATATGTATCTTTACTGCTTGAAAGATATGAAAACTAAATCCGTACATTGGCTCTCTTTTAATGTGTATGTCTGGAGGCTTGGCTTAGTGCCAAGGGTGCATAGTTAATTTTATACTGCTATAAGAGATCACTTGAAATGTAGGTTGTTCTATATGCAATAGTGCATGTGTGGCTCGATGCTGCCTCCTGTGCATTGTTGAATGAGCGATTTTATGTGACCTCTGCTCCACTGAGGCCGACTTTCCAAGCCTCATTGGAAAACATGAAAAGAAACCCCTATTTGTTACTCCGGGAGCTTTATCTCTGCAAGTTAAGCATGTGATCTAAAGTGTTGTGAAACATCTCACTCGCAAATATTTCACATATTACGTTTTTCAGTAGTAGGGGTAGTTTTTTTTGCAAGTGGATTTTCCTTTGTAAGTAAAGGCTGATAAATTGCAGAGTGCACTAATTGTGTCCAGGTGAGAAGGCAGACATTAATATAAACAGAAGGGGCGAACTTGTGAGCTGGCGAACATTTCTAGTATCAAGTTCAATTCTAGTAAAAGCGTAGGAGTTTAAATAAAAGGATAGACTTTAAAGAAAAGGGAGGGCATATTTATTTTGCAAAGGAGGACAACCTTATACAAATATATTATTTATTTTTCCCACTGAAATTTTGTAGACAATAATAATAATTATGAGTCTGTGCAGTGGCAACCTCATTCAGTGTACATCCTGTCATATGTATGCAATACTGGAACAGATAATCCAGGGTCCATACCTCTGTGAGAGGTGTGAGCATGTTGCCTCTCTGGAAGCTCAAATTGGAGAACTGGAGAGGAAAATTGCAACACTTAGTTATATTGCTCCACTGGACAGTTTAGCTGGGTCTAGCATGGAGGGAGGAGCTGAGACTAGTGAGGATGTCTAGGGAGGTAGCTGGGTTACAGTTAGAAGGGGGAACAGGAGGAGGTAGGCCAGTTCTGAGTTGGCAAACACCAACAGATTTGCCAGATTGAGTGAAACTGTTGGGTTGTCCACTCAGGAATGGCAATGCCAGATAGAGCTGTTCCCTCTAACAGCCGGGAGAACAGTTCTACTAGAGGAGTGGGAGGGCAGAATAGGCAGAGCAACAGACAGGTTTTAGTGGTATTAGGAAGGTTGACAGGGTGATTTGTCACCCAGATCCCAGCAATCGAACATTTTGCGGTCTCCCGGGTGCTCAGGATCGTCATGTTGTGGATCGGGTAGACAAATTATTGGGAGGGGCTGGAAATGAATCGGCGGTCTTGGTACATATTGGTACCAATGACAAGGTTAGTGGAAGATGGAATGTCCTAAAGAATGATTTTAGATAACTAGGTAATAAGCTGAAGGCAAGGACCTCCAAGGTAGTATTTTCTGAGATACTACCAGTGCCACGTGCTAGCCCAGGGAGGCAGAAGGAGCTTAGGGAGGTTAATGTGTGGCTAAAGATGTGGTGCACTAAGGAGGGGTTTGGGTTTTTAGAGCACTGGGCTGACTTCTCACTTCGGTACAATCTCTACAGCAGGGATGGATTGCACCTTAATGATGAGGGAGCTTTTGTGCTAGGGGATAGGGTGGTAGAAAGGCTGGAGGAGTTTTTAAACTAGTAGGTCGGGGGGAGGGACTAGATATAAGTAATGGTTTAGAAAGTGTAGAGGGTATAAGGGATGAATTAAAAACTCATAGGGGAGGAGATGGGAGGAGGGGTAGTATAATCAATAGGGAGGTAGTACTAAGTACAGTGGCAGGCACTTCAGAACTACAGACTCATAACATCAGGTGTATGCTTGCTAATGCCAGAAGCTTGACAGGAAACATGGGAGAGTTAGAATTATTAGCAATTAATGAAAAATGGGATTTAACAGTCATTACTGAAACGTGGTGGGATGAATCTCATGACTGGACTGTTAATCTGGATGGTTATAACCTATTTAGGAAAGATAGAGGCAATGGTAAAAGAGGAGGAGAAATTTGTCTGTATGTTAAGCCTATAGTCAAAGAAGATATTTATGGTGGACCTAGTGATAAAGTTGAATGTTTGTGGGTAGAGTTAAATAACGGAGCAGCAAATTCCAAAAGAATATTAGTAGGAGTATGCTATAAACCCCCAAATATAGCTGAAAGTGAGGAAATACAATTATTGTTACAGATTGGAAATGCAGCTAAGCATGGGCAAGTTGTAGTAATGGGAGATTTAAATTACCCGGAAATAAATTGGATAAATGAGACCAGCAGTTCAGCTAAGGGGAGCATGTTCTTGAGTACACTCAGGAATCATTATCTGGCCCAGGTTATACAAGAGCCTACTAGAAATTAAGCTATCTTAGATTAAGTCATCACAAATAATATTGATATATTATCAAATGTTGGAATAGGGCAACCGTTGGGAAACGGTGATCACAACACAGTCTCATTTGAGATTGAATTAAAAAAACAAAACTGTAAGAGGCCAACAAAAACCTCTTCATTTTAAAAGGGCAGATTTTAATGGTCTAAGGGCAGCAATACAAAGTATAGACTGGGACAGAGAACTGATAGCTAAAAACACTGAACATAAATAGACAACATTTAAATCCTTACTAAATATACATACACATCAGCATATACCATGTGGGAGAAAAAGTAAAAGGAGTAAATCCCATCCAATGTTGCTTAACAATGATTTAAAGATCAAGATACAGAGTAAAAAACAGGTATTTAAATTATACAAACAAGAGGGGACAGAGACTGCTTTACAGGAGTACAAGGAAATCAACAAGGCTTGCAAAAGCGCTATTAGACTGGCTAAAATAGAAAATGAAAAATTAATTGCAAAAGAGAGTAAGACTAACCCTAAAATATTTTTTAAGTATATTAATGGAAAGAAGGTGAGGAAGGAAGCTATAGGAACATTACAATGTGGCACAGGCCATCTGAAAATTAGTGACCAGGAAAAGGCAGATATGCTAAATGGGTTCTTTTCTTCAGTATACACACAGGAGGTACCAGTGGTTGGGACACTGCAACATAATGAGGCTACATTACCTTTGCCAAATAATTGGTTATATACCAGTGAGCCTCACTTCTGTAGTGGGGAAGCTTTTCGAAGGGTTAATAAGGGATAATATACAATAATATGTCTATTTGAACAGGATTATAAGTAGGAGCCAACATGGCTTTATGAGGGATAGGTCATGTCAAACAAATCTAATTAGTTTCTATGAGGAGGTTCGTAGGAACCTGGATCAAGGCAACTCCGTGGATGTAGTCTTTTTGGATTTTGCAAAGGCTTTTGATACAGTGCCACATGGGAGACTATTGTGCAAACTAAGAGATACAGGAATTGCAGTAAATATCTGCTCATGAATTGAGAGCTGGCTAAAAGACAGGAAGCAAAAGGTTGTTGTAAATGGAACATACTCCGAATGGACTAATGTGGTAAGTGGGATTTCTCAGGGTTCAGTATTAGATCCTCTCCTTTTTAACATATTAATGACTTAGAGGTGGGATTGGAGTGTGGTGTCTCCATTTTCGCTAATGACACGAATTTGTGCAAGGTAATTAAATCAGATAATGATGTGCTTTCACTCCAAAGAGATTTACATAAAATTGAGTAATGGGCATCTAAAGGGCAGATGAGATTTAATACGAATAAATGTAAAGTTATGCATCTGGGAAGGAAAAATAGCCATGCAATTTATAATCTTAATGGAGCAAATCTAGGTGTATCGGATATTGAAAGGGATTTGGGAGTGCTTGTGGACAACCACCTAGGTAACAGTGCTCAAAGCCAAGCAGCAGCTGCAAAGGCAAATAAAATATTAGCATGTATTAAGAAGGGTATAAAAGCAAGGGAAGCGAATATAATTCTGCCACTATACAAATCTCTAGTACACCCTCATTTGGAATATGGAGTACAATTTTGGGCACCACTTTATAAAAAGGACATTTTAGAGCTGAAAAGGGTACAGAGGAGGGCAACAAAACTAATAAGGGGAATTGAGGGGCTAAGTTATGAAGAAAGACTAACAAAATTAAACTTATTTTCTCTAGAAAAAAGGCATCTAAGAGGAGATAGGATTACTTTTATATAAATACATCCAGGGTCAGTATAAAGATTTGTCAAGGGAGCTTTTTGTGCCAGGAGGTTTCATACTGACAAGAGGTTAGAAGTAAAAAAATTTCACCTTAAAGTAAGAAAAGGGTTCTTCACAGTA
The DNA here is from genome assembly GCA_027410445.1 of Discoglossus pictus. Classification (NCBI taxonomy): domain Eukaryota; kingdom Metazoa; phylum Chordata; class Amphibia; order Anura; family Alytidae; genus Discoglossus; species Discoglossus pictus. The sequence goes on along the minus strand of CM050167.1, from coordinate 126,484,151 downwards.
AGGGTGGTTAATCTATGGCATTCTTTACCATGGTGGTGACAGCGTATTTGATAGATAACTTTAAAAGGGGACTGGATTTATTTCTAATTTTAAAAGGGAATTCAGGATTATCATGGATAATTAGAGAGACAGTATTGATCCAGGGAGAAATCCGATTGGCTAAGTCTTACTTGTTTTTTTTTTCTCTTTGCCTTCCTCTGGATTAATTAATAATTAAACATAAAATAAAAAATAAATAATTAAATAATTGACTAATAATTACTTAACCACTAACTCATTAATATTTAATCCGCATATTGCAGATCAGAGGAGATCTTAAAAGGTTGAACTTGATGGACTGTCTTGAAAGTCTTTTTTTCCAACCTTAATTACTATGTAATATATATATATATATATATATATATATATATATATATATATATATATATATATATATATATAGATTAATAATTACTAGATTACTGGACATTCACGGCTGCTTCACTCTCAATATATATATATATATATATATATATATATATATATATATATATATATATATATATTACACATATGGTGCCTTGCAAAAGTATTCACCCCCTTGCATTTTTTGTGTTTTGTTGCCTCACAACCTGGAATTTACATGGACTGTTTGAGGATTTTCATCATTTAATTTACAGAACATGCCCACAACTTTAAAAAATAGTTTTTTTGTTTGTTTTTTATTGTCAAGCAAACCACAAATAGGACAAAATAACAGAAAAAGTCAATGTGCATAACTATTCACCCCCCAAAATCAATACATTGTAGAGCCACAATTGCGGCAATCACAGCTCCAAGTCTCTTTGGATAAGTCTCTATGAGCTTGCCACATCTTTGCCCATTCCTCCTTGCAAAACTGCTCCAGCTCCTTCAAGTTGGATGGTTTGCGCTTGTGAACAGCAATCTTTAAGTGTGACCACAGATTTTCTATTGAATTTAGGTCTGGGCTTTGCCATTCCAACACATTTACATGTTTCCCCTTAAACCACTAAAGTGTTGATTTAGCAGTGTGTTTGGAGTCATTCTCCTGCTGGAAGGTGTACATCCGTCCTAGCCTCAAATCACGCACAGAGTGGTACAGGTTTTGCTCAAGAATATCCCTGTATTTAGCACCATCCATCTTTCCCTCAACTCTGACCAGTTTCCTAGGCCCGGCTGCTGAAAAACATCCCCACAGCATGATGCTGCCACCACCATGGGGGATGGTGTTCTTTGGGTGATGTGATGTGTTGGGTTTGCGCCAGAGATAGTGTTTTCTCTGATGGCCGAAAAGTTCAATTTTAGTCTCATCAGACCAGAGCACCTTCCTCCATAGATTTTGGGAGTCTCCCAGATGCCATTTCGCAAACTCAAAACATGCCATTTTGTTTCTTGCTGAAAGTAATTGCTTTCTTCTGGCCACTTTGCCATTAAGCCCAACTCTATGGAGCGTACGGCTTATTGTTGTCCTATGTACAGATACTCCAGTCTCCGCTGTGGTACTCTGCAGCTCCTCCAGGGTTACCTTAGGTCTCTGTTCTGCCTCTCGGATTAATGACCTCTTTGCCCGGTCCGTGAGATTTGGTGGGCAGCCGTCTCTTTGCAGGTTTGCTGTTGTGCCATGTTCTTTCCATTTGGTTATGATAGATTTGATAGTGCTCCTAACCTAACCCTGACTTGTACTTCTCAACAACATTGTCCCTTACTTGTTTGAAGAGTTCCTTGGTCTTCATGGCAGTATTTGTTTAGTGGTGCCTCTTGTTTAGGTGTTGCCGCCTCTGGGGCCTTTCAAAAAAGGTGTGTATATGTAATGACATCATGTGACACTTAGATTGCACACAGATGGACATCATTTCACTAATTATGTGACTTCTGAAGGTAATTGGTTGCACCAGAGCTTTTTATGGGCTTCATAACAAAGAGGGGGAATATATATGCACAAATATATATAATTTCTAATTTCACTACACCAAATTAGACTATTGTGTTCTGATCCATTACATAAACTTCAAATTCACAAAACATTGAACTTAAGGCTGTAATGTAACAAAATCGGTAAAAAGTCAAGTGTGGTGAATACTTTTGTGTATATATATAAGTATATATATATATATATATATATATATATATTGTGGTAAACTATCTTCTCATAAAGTCCACAGCACAAGCTGAGAACCCACTCCATGCTGATGATAAACAGTACCAACCTTGGCTTTGCATTAAAGCTGTGTAATACAGCATGTATAAGCTTAAAGGAACTGTTTGATAATGGCAATGGATTGAAGAGCAAGGAATTTGCATGTCCCACCTCAGTTTTCCAGAATGCAGAGTAATAACTGTTTTTCTCAGAATTCTGAGCTGGAAACAGTTTTTTTTACTTGTTTTAGACATTCAAATGTGAACACAAATGTACTATATATATATATATATATATATATATATATATATATATATATATATATAATAAATAAAAAGTACATCTGTGTTCACATTTGAATGTCTAAAGCAAGTTAAAAAACCTGCTTCCAGCTCAGAGTTCCAAGAAAAACAGTTATTACACTGCATTCTGGGAAGTTGAGCTGGGACACACAAACATGGCCACAAATGCCTCACTCTTCATTCCTTAGCCATTATCAATCATGGCTTCCTTTAAGCTTATGCATGCTGTATTACACAGCTTTAATGCAAAGCCAAGGTTGGAATAAACACAGGCTGAGTATCCAATCCATATATATATATCTGTTGTTGTTTAGCCGTTCAGTGGCATCTGACTCTCTGTGACTCTATGGACCACAGCACGCCAGGTGCATCTCTGTCCCTCTGAGATCCATCAAGTTCATGTTTATTGCTTTAGTGACCTCATCTATCCATCGCTGTCTCTGGTGTCCCCTTCTTCTTGTGCCTTCAATCTTTCCCAGCATCAGAGTCTTTTCTAGGGAATCCTGCCATCTCATGATATGGCCAAAATATTTGAGCTTCAGCCTCATGATTATACTTTCTAGTGAACAGTTTCACTTGATTTCCTGAAGTATTGATTTTATTGATCTTCTTGCCGTCCAAGGGACTCTAAGCAGTCTTCTCCAACTCCACAATTCAAAGGCGTAAATTCTACGGCGTTCAGATTTTTTTTATGGTCCAGCTCTCACATCCGTATGTTACTACTGAGAGCACAATAGTTGTAACTATGCAGACCTTTGTAGTTTAATTGCTTTACTTTTTACTAGCTTGCCATAGTTTTTTTCCCTAGAAGCAAACATCTTTTAATTTCATGACTACAATCACCATCTGCAGAGATCTTGGATTCAAGGAAAACAAAATGCGATGGAACGAGATTGCCGTTTGCCATGATCTTCGTCTTTTAAACTTTGAGCAGCAGGCCAACTTTTGCACTCTCTTCTTTTACCCTCATCAATAAGTCCTTTAGTTCCAGCCATCAGAGTAGTATCATCGGCATATCCGAGGTTGTTGATATTCCTTCCAGAAATATTGATTCCGGCTTTGGATTCATCCAGTCCAGCCTTACGCATGATGTACTCTGCATAAGTTGAATAAATAAGGTGACAATAGACAACTTTGCCGCACTACTTTTCCGATCTTGAACCATTCTGTTGTCCCATATTTGGTTCTGACTTCTTGGTGGATATACAGATTCTTTAGGAGGAGGATGAAATTATCTGGTACTCCGATCTCTTTAAGGACATGCCACATTTTGTTGTGATCCATACAGTGAAAGGCTAGTCTATGAAGCAGAAGTAAGTGTTTTTTTGGAACTCTCTTGCTTTCTCTATTATCCAGCGGACATTGGCAATTTGATCTCTTGTGCCTCTTCCTCTGCGAAACCGGGCTTGCAGATCTGGTAGTTCCTGGTCAAAATATTTCTGCAAGGGCATTACTATCACTGATAAATGTGTCCATAAGGGCATCCCCATAGCTGTAGAGCTATGGTTCCTCATGGTAAGTATCCCTGCGCTACATTAGGCTTTCTTATTGGTAAGTATTCATGCTGTACATTACTCTTTCTTATCATACCGGCCCCAAGTCCACTAAATTGTCTTCATCAGTATCTGAAGTCATGCTTTGGCCTTTTTAAGACATATTTGTGGATTTCAGGCTGAATCTACTAACCTTCAACCTTTCATGTCCAAATCAACCTACTCTCTACAACTCCTGAACCGGCCTATATATTTCAGGTAATGAAATTACCTGAAAGTTGTGGTAAGGTCTCTCTAATACGGTGATGCAATTGCAGGATGAATTTATTTTGCATTTGGAGAGGGGTTTACTTTAGTAGACAGGCAGAGGCCATGCTGGCTTTCTGCCCATCTGAGCAGCGCAAGGACCCAGAGAAACGCAACTTGCACTCTCACTGTCCAGAAGACTTATTTGTGCGCATGCACTTCTGATTGGCAGATCTTCACCCAAAGAAGTAATCTATGGTGAGTGGTGCAAAGAAACAAATTGTCCAGTGGCCGGTGAAAGTCCCACTATAAATAAACAAATATTAATTAAATATTTTTGTAGAAGAAATCAAAAAGATAGTTGCAAAATAGCGTACATTTTTGGATTTTGCCTAACTTGCTCTGCAGCTTTCACAAGGAAACTGGCCATTTAATAGAGATCCAATTTAAGTTAATTCAATGATGATATATAGTTCCAACAACATTAGTTAAAGTAGACTTGAATAAATTATCAGAAAATTGTTGGAGAGGATGTATGGAAAAGTGCACCCACGCCCAAAATTACATAGTTTTGGTCTCTGTGTACGTATAAAATTGACGAAAGTTCTAAGATTTCATTAACACTGTCTCCATCTTCCCAAATAAGACTGCTTTTATGCTAAATTTATTATAATTCCAATTCTTATGATAGCTAAAAGGTTAATAGTTCTTAATTGGAAAAAAAGAAAAAATTCCTTCATGGAATGAAGTGAAAGAGTTGGTTGATTGGAATTATAACATTGAAAAGGAGTTTCTGAGTTTTCAGAATAAAATTGATGTTTCTATAACTTTCAAAATCGGGCAGAATTTACAACATATATTTCCATGCAAGTGTTATTGCTTACTACGTAAATAATGTAGTATTTTAATGTGAATTCATAACTACATAATTCATATGTTTGCACCTATCTCCCTTAATGTCTCTATTTTATTCTTTTTTTTTTTTCTTCTCCTTTTGTCTTTATGTATGACTATTTTCTATTTGTTGTTTTCGAATACACAGTCTTATATAAACTTGATGTTGCTATATTTATAAGGACTTTATATGATTCTACTGGAGTTGCTATGGTAAATGCTGCGGGTACTTAGCTCTGACTCGATTCAATAAGTAAGCTGTTTTCATAAAACGTAATAACTGTTGCCCGCAATTGCAGGTTGTTTTTCTTACATGACAAACCCCCTGGCTACCTACCAGTAAACTCTTAGGAGGACCAGACCAATTGATCCCCAGGGTATGCTAAACTATTACCATGAGGGTCATTAGGGACCTCCATAGCACCTACAATTAACCCCTATACCATGGATAGACTCCAGGACCCCTTCCTACTACCGCAGAGGTCCTTTTAATGCACTACAACAACGTTCCTTGATTCCCAGGTTCCACACCCTTCAGCCCTGGGTAAGTGGGCACTTCCATGTTGATTGAAGAATTCGCCCTCTTCTTTGTGATTGAAGCCCCTTTTCCTGCCTGTGGAAATGGGTAGTAATCTGCCTAGAAAAATAAAGTATTTCTATAAAAAAATAACTTGACCTTATTGAGTTCCTCCTTAGAGGAGTCTTGCACTGTTTAAAGTCTTTTTGGCTCTGCCTTTGCCTTATATATTCCTTTTTGCAGATACAGATTGACTGAAATATCCACAAACATTCCTAAATCCTTTTCTGCCTCTGATACTCCTAATTTTGTTATATTAAGGTTATAATGCATCCCCAAATGCATACATTTACATTACATCTCATTTGTCATTTAGCTGCCCATTCTTCTATTTTTTTTCAAGTCCCTTTTGAGGGAAGGGACATCTTGGTCTGATTTAATTTTGTTGTTGTTTTGTATTTCAGTCGTGATCAACTCTCCATGACCCTATGGAAAGCAGCATGCCAGGCACACCTTCCAGCCACTGCCCCTCTAAGCTCCGTCAAGCTCATGTTTATTTCTTCAGTGACCACATCTATCCATCACTGCCTCGTCTTTCCCCTTCTTCATGTGCCTTCAATCTTTCCCAGCATCAGAGTCTTCTCTAGGGAACACTTTGGCTTTATTTCCTATAGTATGGATTGATTGAATCTTCTTGAAGTCCAATTAACTCGAAGTAGCTTTCTCCAACACCACAATTTAAAGACATCAACAGTGCTTCTTTATGGTCCAGCTCTCACTTCCATATGTTATTGCTGGGAATACAATAGTTTTAACTATGAATACCTTTTGTTTTTAGTGATTTCTTTACTTTTTAATAGCATATGCAGACTTGACACAGCTTTCGACCCCAAAAGCAAACATCTTTTAATTTCATGGCTCCAGTCACCAACTGAAGAGATCCAGGAGACCAACAAAATAAAATCTGTTACTTCTTCCTCATTTATTTGGAGGAACTGAGATTGTTGTTTGTCATGATCCTCATATAGTATCATCCGCATTTTTGAGGTTGTTGGAAGAATCCAAAGCCATATTGCTTGGAAAAATATCAATACAGCCTTACACATGATGTATTCCGCATATAAGCTGAATAAATAATGTGACAATAAACAACCTTGTTGCACTCCTTTCCCAGTCTTGAACCATTCGGTTGTTCTATGTTCAGTTCTGACTGTGGCTTTTTGGACGTCATACAGATTCATCAGGAGGCAGATGAGATGGTCTGGTTCCCTCAACTCTTTAAGAACTTGCCACATTTTGTTGTGATCCACACAGTCAAAGACTTAGAATAGTGTATGAAGAAGAGCTAAATGTTTTTCAGGAACTCTCTCTTCAATTTGATCACGTGTGCCTCTGCATCTGCGAAACCCGCCTTGCATACCTGGTCTTAAGCATGTGGCATGTGAAATGAATGCAGTTGTTCAATAATTGGAGCACTCTTGGCACTGTTTTTTTGGGGGGAGACTTGTATATAGTCTGACCTTTTACAGTTTATTTACCATTATTGAGTTTTCCAAATTTGTTGGCATAATGCAATCAACACTATCAGCTGGGATTCCATCAACTGTTGCCGTCTAATCAGCAAGGTTTCCTAGGACTCATTTCACTTTGCTTTCCAATATGTATGGCTCCAGTTTATTGGAGAAACTGTTGATTATTAATTACCTTGCACAATTTAGTGACTTCGGCAGATATGTAAACATTAGACATTACTCTCCAACCCTGCGTCTAAATATTTTGATTGAGTGAATAATGCTGGGGTTTCTGTTCCAGGAGTCATGTTTGTCCATTCACCCCCCTCTCATAATGCTAGATTACAGTGATATCTGAGATTCAACTATTGCACTGTTTTGGGGCAGCTGTATCCATGAAACTGTTGAAATAGCAGCTCATGGTAACAAATGTTCCTAAATCAATTTTGTACCCCTATTTCACCTATCCATCACCATCTGGATATTTTTGTGCAAGTAGTCAAGCTCAATCATATGTTGGTTACATAGCAAATCAATCTTATACAGCAGTTTTGGTACAAGCAGCAGTAACAGTGATTTATTTTGTATAGGAACTTCTCGTTACATCATGCAGAACAAATGCACACACACATTTACAACTTCTGGTGGTTCTTTAAATATGCTTAAATCAGGAAGTGATTTCCATAAAAACTTTTTTTATTTTTGAGTGTCTAGCTCAAATTCTTTTTTTCTGCAATTAATACTAAAATTTAGAAGCAAATATGAGGATATAAGGTCAGATAGTAGGCATGACGCAGAGTCCTTGAATTCTAGCAGCTGCAAGGGAGAATCTGGCCGTAGCTAATCTATTATCTACTTGTTTACTGCTATGGTCCTTGGGCTAAATTAACTATGGATTTGATCACTTTAGCCATGTTAAAACCAGCATTCAGATATTATATGTCAGTCATAAAAAATACTATTTGTTAACTTGTTCTACACTTCTCTGGCTGGAACAGACCATAGCCTTTAGAGGCTTTTCAGAAGACCAAACACCCACAAACCATGGGATCCAATCCTCCAGTAAAAGAACATACTTCTTTCACTATATTATAAACAAGTAAGATTCTCATTAACAGAATACAGAATATTTTTACGGACACAAAGTGACCCAAAATAATTCAACAATGGTGAAACTATATGGAAATGTAATCAATAGTATGAAGCTAAGATAAAGATCACTAGGTCAGAAGGCAATGTTAAAAAACAAACAAACAACTAGCATAACTAGATTCTATTTGTTTGCATCTCTGCACAGGATGTCTCCAAGTGCTGAACTTCCCCATTGTTTAAGGGTAGCTAAAGCAATGTATCATCTTCACAAAAGGGCTTCTCGGAGACCTGCCTTTGCAATCAATAACTTATTTATACCTCCATTCACCAGGCCAAACCGTATAACTTGACTTCCAAAAATACAGCATATAAAAAAAAAAAATCCCTGTGCCATTGATGAGATGACAGAACTCTGTTGGTAACAGCTTAGCTCACAACAAAACATGAAGGAAACATCAACAAATGGACATGAACACAATGGCACAGAATTTGATTTTGACATTGGACTCTGATATTGTTTTTCTGCACCTTTCACATTGTACTATAAGAGAAAGTCAGGACATGGTCTTTCACACTGTATAGCAATAGCTGGGACCTATTCTGGAAGCCTCAGGGAGATCTGTGGGAGAAGTCTCCATGGCAGAAGCAAGTGGCATATGTTGGTGGCAGCCTCACCTCCTAGGAATAGCTATAAGTTTGAGTTATATGGCTCTGGCTGTCTCTGAGGGGGAGGATTGGGGATTTTAATTTTTTTCTTAAAAAAGGTCCCTACACCATCAAGGCAGGGTGAACAGAATACCTCACCCTCCTTCTCAGTCATTAGATGATACAGAGCATGTTTGTTTCACAACACCCGCCATTGGCCATGAGAGAAAAATGTCTCTCTCTGGCTCTTTTTCCTTATCGGGGGTAGTTTTCTAGTATTTTAGAGATGTATCATCTTTTTAAGTAGAGTCATAATGATGTACTGATATTACTCCAGTACAGTGAGCTAGCAAAGAGATTGAATCGACTAAAGTCTGATGTTGCCCATTCTCACATGTGACTGTAATTTGCATTTGTAATAAACGAAACAGTATTTGTTTAGTGTGATCCTTTTATTTTTAATTTGTTCAGCATTACAATTCTGTTCAGTTATACATCTTTTTCATGAAATTAAAACCATATAATAACAAATTAAAAAGAGCTTGAATGTTGTTATGTTCATTTTAAAGCGACACACCCGAGTTTCCAAATTTAAAACTATAGGTAATAATAAGTACTAAATTAAATGGATGCTGTTAAAATGCATTTTTCTACAATCTTTTTGATCTCTCATTAATAAGAAAAATGACTCTTTGTGGAAAGATCATTGTGGATTACCCCTTTGGCCTCATAGTTCATTGTCTTCAATGTGAAAAACAAGACTGCTCTCTGACATCTGAGAATGTCTCTAGTTTTTTTGAAAAATATATCTAACATTGATGCCAGTAAATATTTTCCCTGTTATCATAGTTTTGAAAATATAAACAAACAGAATAGACATATTTAAGATTTTCTGTGTTTTTATTCTGCTGATCTAGCCACATTCAGCGATACACATTGGTCCTAGATGTAACCAGCATCTTAAAGAGACATTTTATCCAGTTGACAAAAAAAGTTTATTGGTGCTTGCTTCTTACAAAATGTCCAACACAGGAGACCATATATACAAAAGGGTAAAGTGCTGGAGAAGTATGCAGATGTCAAGCATTAGTGCACACACTCCAAAGGATAATATAGGAATGGAGATGTTCTTCAAGACAGTAGGAGGGACTACATTATGGTCACCAGACAAACCCCAATTAAATAATGGACATTTATTATTGTTAGTTGGTGTCATGTGCATATGTCACAAACCTACATTTCGTACCACTAGCTTACCAAGTGTAGCTATATATAACATTTCTCCTCATCCTATTTATTCTTCAGTTCAAAATCATTTATGGGAAATTATAGTATATTTTTCTAAACATTTATGTCGTCCTTTGTGATCTGATTGGTTTAATGTAGTACACTTGTAAATAATCTTCAATTATAACTGCTGACCCCAATATTACATCCTAATTTGCAAACTGTGGTTGGAACAATAACTCCATTGTAATAGAGTACACCTATATTATCAATAGAAATGTTGGCTGGAATTCTGCATCTTGAATACAGTATATTGAGCAGTAAGCAGTGCAGCAATTTAAATACATAAATAAATTAAATTTTATTTAGTATAAATATTAAATAAAACATCATATTTTATTTCCTTTAACCGCTGGGCCATAAATAAATAATAATACAAATAATAATAAATGTGCTTCATAAATATTACGTACAGTTAACATCCTAGAATTCAGTTAATTTGAATAACAATTTGTCTTGTCTAAAAGGAATATTTCTGAGTTTAAACATTTTTATGTAAAGTTCTGTGTGTTCTTTTATATATAATGGTACACATACAGTGACAAATTAAGCATTAGTTACATATTGCAGACTAAACATTTATGAAATATTGAATAATTATATGTAATGATAGGGATTTTTATAAATCATACAAATTTATTTTGCATAATTTTAAGTTAAAATGTAGAAGTTGTAAAATTAAGCATTATAAATGAAACAGTGATCCTCAAAAGTGGTCTAGAAAATATATATTAAAGGAAAAATAGGTTTAGAAAAATATATTACGGGAAATCAAGATTGCAAATGGCATAAGTATAATGCTATTCTCATGATTAATTAAATGTACACTGAAGTCACCCTGTGCACTCTGAACTGTCAATGAGTGGGCTATTGTTTTTCTAATCCTACGAGAACTTCCATAAATAATAAGGTTCAAGCCATAACTGTAACACTGATTCTATTTCAGCTTTATTGCTATCTGTACTCATAACTTAATACGTGGAGATGTAGGTAAAAATCTCTATTTTTTTGTTTCTAGGTTTCTAATTTTTTACATTAATAAGATTTTTTTTATTAATTACATGAAACATGTCTCATATGAAGACTTTATATTTATTTTCAATTTTATCTTGTGACCAATATAAAATAATACTATTAGAAAAATATGTTGTGGTCTTATTCACAGCCCTGTAAGGACAGGTGAGAAGTATTTTAATCGTTTACATCAAATCCTCATAAATCAATAGTTTTAGCAGTAATTTTAAAAAGGAAAACACTGTTTCCATATGCTTGTCCATTCAATCTCGAATGGCACAGAGCACATATGGTGACTTCAGAGGCCTTTAATTACTCGAAATAACTGAAACACATGGAGGCTTAAAACAGGGCAGCAATTAATTAATCCACACTACATTGAATCACAGGTAGTAATTATGCTTGTTTTTGATTGCTACCTATAGTTTTAAACTGACTTCTCATGCAAAAGCATTGTGGCATATTGCTTAAATGACATGAATAGATGGACCACGTATTCCCATTTTGTGCAGTGTGACATATAAAACATACAATTTAGGGGATTTATAAATTGTGATCAGAAGTTAAACTAAACTAGCTTAGCCTATATGCATATCATTTATATTTTAAATGTAAATATTGCTACTGGTCAATTAAATCAGATTACGAAAAGTATTAAAATGTAATGCTTTCTGTTGGGGATTGCCCATTGAAATACAAATTCATTAGGTGGTATAACTTGAGTTTTCAACCTGAAAATGTTAAATGGAAAAACAATATTTTGTGCAATAACAATACATCAGTAGGGTCAGTAGTTATAATATTTGGAGTACTCCATAACTATGTTTGCACCTCCCACAGATAACCCTTGTCAATTTAGTCTTGGAAAAACATGATATTCCATATGAGTTTCTTCCTAAAATATATTAGACCACTTTACTAACCACTTTGGTCCCCACATTCTAATTAATCATTGAATGCATTCAAATGAACAAATATAAAATTGTTTAAATGTCATCGTTTTTGTTTCGTTTGGTTTAACCTAATATAAACCTTTGTTTCAATAGGTTGTTTTTATTCTATACCCTTCATTGCAGCTATAAGTAACATAAAATGGACATATATGACTTTTGTTAACAAACATTTTGAGGATGGATCAGCAAAATTAACAAAGGGATAAGTCTGAAGGAGTCGTGACTCTGTTCCGAAGGTGCTTGGCAAAATCCACTTGTGTCTGAGACAGGACCTGGTTGATGATGGATTTTGGAAGCCACCCCTAGGAAAGAAAGACGGAGAACTATAAGATATAGCGACTGATATGCACATAATAGATCAACGTATATTATTTGATTCACTCTAAAAGCAAGAAAAGTATGTTGATACAGTATTAAAATATCTATACACAAATGTAATGTTTTCCTCTCTTATGAAGCTTTAACGTCACTTAGTTGTCATTTTAAAGTAGTAAGGTAAACCTGATTTAAAGGCTAATGTTACAGTATTTTAAAGCAGTTCTAAAACAGTAAAAAAAAAACATGAAGTGTAAATATTTTTGATTGCCTTACATAATGGCACAGAGCTTTATCTGCCATTTCAATCAAAATGCCATTAAGAGAGAATAAATATTGTAGCAGATTTGTATATGATGAAAATTATGATTATTACTACTTCTACAATTTGGAATTAAAATTGATTTGCAAACCAGAAAGTGACATGAAAACTGTTGTAAATCATACATAATAGATTGTATAAAATCTGCCAACATAGATTTTTTAAAACAAGTTGCTTTACTATGTACAAGAAGCAATAACTGTCCTTGACATAGCCCAGAATATGTTGTACCATGAGCTTTATCAAGAAATCAAGGATAAGTCTAATTTGGATATATGGACAGCTGGATAAAGAAGGTAGTAATGAAAATACATGTTCGATGCTTTTGCATGGCCGTCATAACTTTTAATACTTAAATGATCCCTTTAGATTGGGAAAATAATCCAATGTTTCTATTCATATAGAAGGAACAGCAAGTAGGGAGGGGGGTTGGGTGATTTGGTTCCAAGAGGGTTCCAAATTATTTTGTACCAGTGCTTTCACTATAGCATTACCACCGTTTCATAGACATTTCATTTCATCCAGGCTTTTGTAAAGTCTTACCTATTAAAATTTCTTGGTAATGTGTGATTATCTCTCTCGTTTTTTCCTCTAACAAATTAACTACAGTTAAATACAATTTTCATGACAAATTAACCATGTCTGTATACAAATAATCAAATGTTATGCTTCCTACTTTGTTATAACATATTTTTACTTTGTTCAACAATGGATATTTTATTATACCTTCAAATCAATACTGAGGAGCCAAGTTAATTTCGTCTTTGAAGGGTCTCCAACTAAAGGGTGAAGAACCATACAGGTTGGACCATTCTCTGCCCTAAAAGGAAAACAGTATAGAATTAGAAGAAATGCTGTATTGCTTTAGGTTATATATAGAAATATGGGTGAATAAAAAAGCATAATTTAATCTTCTAATTTTTAAAAATATTAGATGTAAACATGCTTTTTAATTAGCAATACTTTTACAAGAAACATCATATTTTTACTTTTTAAGGGTAAGCTAAATTACAAAGTTGTTAGGTATGTATATAAGAGAAATATACATCCATGCCTAACAAATGTGCAGGTAGTTTGTCAGCTTTAACTTTAAAGACAATAATAAACTAGTACATTATAATATCTAATAATCTGACTAATTATTTGTTGTATGATCACATGAAGGATTATGGTGAGATTAAGGTCATCAAAGATATTTGTGCAGAGTAAACACTGGAGTACTTACACTCCAGCCTCCGTCAACAGTATTTAAACATTATTACATCTATACTAGATTCTACCTAAAGTCCCTGACAAGATTGTGTGATCCAAAAAACATGTTAGTCACATAAGTGACATCATCACAAAGGAACAGTTAGTCAGTGTGCTACTATCAATGTTCTGAAGTGTTGTTAGGGAACATTAGGGATGATTGATTCTAGCTAGTTATGTCAACATCCATCAGAACCGACTATATATATATGGCCTGGCAACGTTAGGGATATCCAGTTGGGAAACTGATTTATTTATTTAAATCCATAAGCATGCAGAACTTGTATTTAACAGTTATTAGCTTATAATTTCAATAGACACCAGCCTAACGGCCTACTAGGTAATGTGATAGCAAAGAGTTATGCTATTACTAGTAGGGACAATTATACTCTTGACACCATTCTTTGGTTTCAGTTTCTTTTTAATTTTCCATTTATCTTGACTTTTTTTTTTCTAGGGGATGAATTTAATCATGTATTTAATAAAGATTTTCATTTTATCTTTAACATTCATTTTTATCCTACACCTATATTGGAAAATCAGGTGGTGACAATCAATAACACATATACAACATTAGACACTGCTGTATAATTATACTATTCAGCATGTGTATACTTCCATCATCATCATCATCATCATAATATTGAGCATTGTATAATGAAAATAAGAACATACCTAACGTATCCCTTCTGTTCTGGCATGTCTCCAAATCTTGTTGACATCCCAGCTAGGATGCAGGTAGATCCTCTTCTTTTGTTGCATCTTACACTAACAAAATCTCGTGGCCCCACAATATTACCAGGTGTCTCTGCTGCTTTCTCATGAGTTATTACTGTATCTTTTCCAATCTTTTGAAGAATCTATTCAAGAATCGGAGAAAAAAAAATGAATACTGAATCTCTACTTTTTATTTTAGCAAATGATCAAGCCTTTATCATAGCATCCTGACAAAAAGGCCACTCCCGAATTGGAAGTAAAATGCATTAATAGAAGACTCATGATTTACTAGTGATATCTCAATGGGCCCCATCATTGGGCTACCTTTAAACCCTTAAAGAACCACTGTAGATTAGGAAAAAAATTACCATGTTTATGAAGTATGCAACAATCTAACAACATTAGGCCCTATGAATATCACCAGCATAGAAGTATTTTCAGAGAATATCATATTTTTTTTACAGACTCTGCTTGTGCATGGAAGCTGCCATGATAGTCATACTTCCTTTTAAAGTAACAAGCGGGTGGTTAAAGAACATGAAAAACAAGATTTGCAAGTATACTTGCACACTACCTCTTCTGAGCCAACAGGAAGGAGGAAGAAGGTCTCCTTATTTGCATAAACAAATAAGTCAACACATCCTCCTCGATCCTCCACTCTTGAACAGATAATAACAATAAGCAGGCATACCCAATCAGTTTCCAAGCCAGCAGGACTTGGCCTCCTTCAAGCACAATAATTGTCTACTAAAATAAATAATTTAATGTAAAAAATACTTTTATGCCCATATTTTATACACCTGATAATGTTATTAATTTGTTAAATGCTTCACAAATACCTGAAGTTTTTCCATCTACAACCGTCCTTTAAACCTTAACATTAGACTGAAAGTACATTATATGCCCAGTACTTGGAATTCCATTGTATAATTCTAAGCAGAGTTGAGCAGTAGGGGTTTTTTTTTCTTAAAAATTCAGTAGGACAAAGTAATAATTTTAAATGCTACAAAGCAACAGACATCAAAAAGAAATGTAAAAGGCTACACGACTCAACTGATTATTTATGTGACTTTTGTTGGCTGTAATAAATTATTTCACAATCATGAGAAAATTAATGATATGAATTTTGTTGGCTGTAATAATTTCACACTAATAGAAAATAATAATGATAGCTAGCTAGCTAGCTAGATATATAGATAGATAGATATACAGACAGACACAAGGTTGCAATTTATTAACAATATGGAAGTTCTATTAATTGGCCCAATGACAACTTCACAAGGCATTGTCTCATTTGTATAATTAACAGGACATATGGAGGTAAAGTAATATCCGTTTTAGCAACTTCATTATTTTTTCATTAAAATAATCAACCTTATTCCTTTCCCCCTTTACTTTTCTCCTTTTTCTTTTCATATTTCCTTTTATTATTTACTATTTGAATTCACACTGTGTAATTACTCAGCGATATCCCCCCTCATGTATTATTATAAAGGGTGGCCTAGGCCTGACCGAATTCATCAATTAAATAAAAACATACAATCTCTAATCTGATCTACCCTTGCTTATACCAGGAGAATTTGGTATAGGCAGACTGTAAACCTTAAGAATTTAATGAAAGTTAAAAGGTTAATAAGTTAATCAAGTTAATAATAAGTTTTTTGTAAATTCAAATATGAATAAGATTTAAAAAAAAAAAAGAAAACAAACATTTTATTTCTCTTTCATTGAGCAATCAGGGAAATGTATACAAGCGGCATCACATAGCAACCCTCTTTATACTATTCACACTCTAATTACAATGAAGTCACTGATGATGTCTCTAACTCTCTACACATTTTGCTGCTTAGACCCAGTTGGTATTTCATTTATGCACAAGAACTGAGTGGATTGTGCATAATCCATTCTGGTGATGTGCTTAAAGCTGGGAAATACAGCCAGCATAAGCTTAAAAGGAGCCATGTATAAAATGGTTATTGGATTAATAAGAGTAAGTGTGCATTGTGGTCTCATTTGCATGTCCTTGCCCAGTTTTCCCAGAGTGCAGTGCATCAACTGTATTTCTGAGAAATTTGAGCAGGAAAATAGTTTATTAAATTATTTTTTAGACATTTTATTTATAGATATTTTATTACATGACTATTATTTATTTATCTGACATGCAACTGTGTCTTATATTATAAATGAACCCTTGCTGTGTAAATATTTTGTTAAAGAAGGAATAGCCACCACCATTATTTGAAAGTTTCCAACAAACCAGGGCTTACAAGTATCCTTGCTTATTGATTAACCCATCTGGGATCGAGCAGAGAGAGCTTTACATTTTTGTGTGCTCCTTTTAACTGGACTTGACAATTCCTGATTTCAAGTTTTTAATTCAAAACTAATATAATACGTATGCTATATGAAAGCCCTTGAACTGATTGTTTGCTGTGAATACATACAACAAATAATAAATGTACAAAAGAGAAGTATACTTTAGAGCTGAGGTTCTCAACCTTTTTAGTCTGGGGTCCGAATGGTTACCCTGCAGTGCTCATGGGGAGTGCATATGAAATCCAGAACATTTTTAATAGTGTGATATTACATGTCACATACTACATTATTTTAATTTAGTTTGCATTAACTTGTATGCTTTAATGGGGTCTATCACCATTCCTATATCTTTCTACTGTTTAAAGAATATGATTAATTTCACAGTAATATAAAATAATAATGATAGTTGTTAGAACAATAGGTCAATTCCTTAATGACACATTTGAAATGATAAAGTGGCTTCTGGAATCAGCCAGTGAGGTAATTGATAAAAGAAGAATCTAAAACATTCAGGAATAAATAATTTTTGACATACACACATTCTAATTTTTAAATACATTAAAGCAACTAATATATTCAGTAGCTTTATCTTATATAAAAGTGAAGGCAAAAAACAGGCCTTCACAATGACAGTACATGCTAAAAACACTTGTGCAGAATTTGACTTAGCATTTGTTTGCACGACTGAATATATCTTACCTTGATTTCTTTTACATTAGGGTTCCACTCTCCCATTTTCTCCATCTTATCGACCAATTCAGTATAAACGCTTGCCAAGGGTTGCTCAACAACTGCCTCCAGCTTGAAGACCTTGCCGATATCCGGGAGAACTTTACTTAGAACTTTATCTCCATTTGCCTACAGTGGTAAAAATTAAAAATGCAGACATTTTAATTATTATGGGTAGATGAAAGAAAATACAAGTCTATTGAACATATTATAATGTAGAATGACACTAATATCCCCTCATAAAATCAGATCTCCCAGTCAACAATGTACTCATTTGTTTGTCCTTTTCCCAATGTTATGTACATGGCATATAATACTGTGCAGAAAAATACATTTATCTTGTACTGCTACACAATGGTGTCAGCAGGATTGTATGAAGGGGAAATTAATGTATTTATGTATTTATTCATTTTTATCAACTTAATTATAAATCATATGTGTAAAAAATGTATTACCGCAGTAATCTCGACCTTCCATCCATCCTGATCTCCTAGTATATTCATTGATTTTTTTAGGGCCTCTTCACCTTGAGTAATATAGGACATTTCAACATCATTGTAGATTTTTTCATCAAGTCTAGAACCTAAAAAAGAAAAAAATAGAGTCTTCATTGTTTTTCTCAGCATTGTCAGTTACTATAATAAAATGAACGTGCAAGTCAAACTCAATAACAGATGTAAGGAATATTCTGCTCTTAAATGTTGGGTTATATAAACTTCAATTAAAACTTACTCAGTAAGGAACTTCTTCTTCTAACTTGATTTATCCATTTACTGGGTCCTGGTCCAACTATAGCAAGTTTTTCAAGTTCATGAGTTAGGGCAACAGCAGCTGTTCTTCTAAGACCTACAAGAAAGAATCACAATATTGAAATACAAATCAATTACACTTGACCGAAAATGTGTATCCTATTTAATTTTTTTGTCATAATATGTCACTAATGCACCCACCTTGCCTATTCTGATTACCTTCCACCACTCTTTTTCTCGCTGTTTTCCTATCTTTGTCACTATAACAAATTATGTTCTTTTTCTAATATTGCATTAGGGAATTGCTCTGTTTTTCATTTTTCAGCTCACATACTGTGTCATGCACCTTGGTTTTCCTTTAGTATGTCAGCTTGTGAGCTGCAGTCATGGGCTATATAGAGATCCCCCTCCTATGTAAGTTTAAATCTGTATTGTTATCATCCCTTTAATCAATGATGTCATAAGCCTGGAAACTATGTTCTCATAAAACTTCTAACAGTTGAAAGCACTTTGAATAAAAGAACTATATACATTTGAATAATGACTGAACGAATGAACTAACGAACAAACAAATAAAATATTGACTACAGACTTCACAAATATCAAAGAATAACTATACAACAGATATTTGCCTGAAAGCAAATGAAAAAAATGAAAGCAATTAAAATAGCAAAAAAAAAAGTGAGCTAAAATGAAGAGGGATAATGAGAATAATATATAAAGTGACATAAGAAGATTACAAAGAAACAGTGGTAAGGTAGAAAATAAACTGAGAAAGCCTAAGTAATATCAAAAGTAGAAATACAATTTCCACACTTACATTATTTGTATTTTATGATTTGTTTTAAACATTAATTTGTTATTTATTTGGGTATATATGAATTGCTGAAAAAAACAGAAACAGATTGCAGTGGCAAAGGAAACTGAAACAGAGAATGTTCATAAAACAAAATGTATGCCGGAATGTAATTTTTTCACAAAATTTAATAAATTACAATATATGACCATGTATTAAAGTTTGGTTTATTACAATAGGTAGATTGAAGATGCCCTGCAGGAAAGCTTACTAACTAATTGCCCAATGAGAAGACTCATAGAAATGGTATGAAATGTTTTAGAAATATTCCATATAGTGCATTTAAGAGTACTCTATATTACTGGTGACTATGCCATGTGAAACATTAATTGGGTAACCTTCACTTGAGTGAACCTTACTCAGGCATTGTTTTACAAGGTACTAGCTTTCAAACAAATGGCCTTCAAAACTCCAACACACTCTCTTCTGTATTTTGGAACCCAATATAATACCTAGATATTTACATATAATTAAGCAAAAGTATAGAAAAAAGAGAAATGGAGTCAGAAGCACACTATTATGATTACAAAAAAACTATTTTTAAGGTATATTTAGCTGATTATCTAGAAAATTTTCTAAAACAAATTACATAAATTATATCAATTAAACATTTTAAAACAAAAGTATTTTGTAATATATGTTAGTTGTGCAAAACTAGATAAATTGTAACCAACTTCCAATATATCACATATGCAAGATATGTTAAGGGTTACTGCCATATTTTCTGCATATCATAATATCACAATGTGCTAAGAATGGACACTTACCAGTGTAATCACCCTACCCTTAGTTCTGAAATTAGGAATCACTGTAATCAATTATATTTAAAGCCAAATAATTTAAAATGCCACTACAAAAATACTATAGTTTTTCTTATAAATAAATACCTGTCATGTTGCGAAGGTGTCTGTATGATATTCCAGCGCAGAGTTTGAAGGTTGCAGGCAGCATGACTTAGATAGACTCCGAGTTACTTCAATACTATTTGGATGAAGTTAGTATGGATGTTTTAGTTTTCTAAAAAAAAGTCCCAAACCAGAGCGTATGTATAAAAGATACCTGTAGATGATTAGGATCTTTCTGCTCTGTATATTTCTGAGGTCTGTGGTGGATCACGATCGAGAATCCTTTTTAAATCCTCCTCACTGACGGATGATGTGCTGCAATGGCATTGATAAAAGCACACATCATTTGCTGGAGGCCAGCGAGGAGCAAGGACATGAGCTGAACAAATATGTCAGTGATGATTAAATCCTGATATTACACATCAAGGATGGAGCAATAACCAACTCAACATTAACACTCTATATGCTGAAGCATCATAAATGTGTCTGGTGGGGATGTACAGATGGAAAACAGCAAGGGGCCCATGTGTTGCTATACACAACAGAAAGCAGCAATGGGAGAGTGGTGCAAGGGAAAGATAGTGGCCATACAGTTGAAAACATAGCATGTGAAGACTGAGGAAGCAGGGCTCCAGATGCCAAAGGACTATTGGTGACTAAAATAATTAATAAGGAGAATAATCTCTTAGATCAGTGATTCCCTATCCTCTCCTTGAGCACCCCCAGTCATGTCATGATTTAGGTTGACACTGTTTGAACACAGGTAAAGCAATTCATATTCATCAGGTATTGGAGATTGCGGAATCATGGCTAAATCATAAACTTAAGTCTGGGGACTACCGAGAGGAAAATTGAGAATTAGCGCCTTAGATTATACACAAGTAAGTTCTTGCTGTTATAGTAATACAAGATTCAGCCTTGCACTAGTACTGTTGCTGTCATTCGGCTCCATCCCATTCTGACACATTTCACTTGGTATAGAGCAATTCCATCTCTCCTTTCCAAATTCCTTCTCTCAATGTAGGTGAAATGCACCAAGAAGGGTTTTCCTATTCCTCTCTAGCCAGAACATGTGAATGCAGCCTGCTCACATAACAATACTGCTGAATGGAACCCAATATGTATGACATTATCCCTAACAGCATCCCTTTCCACTATCTCTCTAAACAAACCGCTTCCAATTATTGAAGAGGACAAGATTCTACAATCAACATGGACAGTCCGCTTCCCAGGGAAGGAGATTGAGGACAGGGCATCACTGATCGTTAGTGGGGGGCCTTACAGTATAAGTGTATTTTTTACCCCCTTAAAGGGTTATATTTTTTATTTTCTGTCAATTTTTTAATTTAAGTAATGTCTTTGTTTTATTTTATGTAATGTTTTTAAAATGTATTTTTAGACATAGGGACTATGGGGTCCTTATGGACCCCCATGGAGTGGTTAGTTTCCCGGGGGATCCAATATGGAACACTGTGGTGGTAGGTAGTGTGTTGTGGGAGTCCTTGAGGACCCCCATGGCATAAGGGTTAATGCTAAGTTTAATGTTACATGAGGGCCCATTGAGAACCCTCATAGTATGGGATTAACTTCAGGTGCCACATGGGTACTTTAAAGATCTCTGTGGCACATTTATTTTAGGTGCCATGGAGTCTCGTGACAGGGGGTTAGTTATAGGTGCTATTCGGGTCCTTACAGGACCTCCATGCCAATGGTTAATTTTAGATGCCACGGGGTCCTTACAGATCCTCTGGGTCATAGGGGATACCATGTGTTAAGGGGGAATCCCAAGGTTCCCCTGGTTCATAGAGGGTATCGGTGGGAAACCTGGGGACCCTAGGATCATATTATATAATGGGCATTGGGAGACTCATGAGGGTGGCTATACTAACCTCTAAATTATGTTGCATATGAGGAATCAAGCCTCAAATCGGACACAATTAGGGTGGTAGGTTGATAATAATGTCAGATTTGATGATTGTATGCTTCCTAGAGGCATTTCTTGTGCCTCTATGGTTAGGTGAGATTTTTTAACAGCACTCAAAGGTTTACATGTTTCTCTCAAATTTTTGTGATGGGCTTTTGGAAAAATTCAATGGGACAGCTAGATGCACATTGCAATATTTTAACATGTGATAGTATGGAGTAGGCAGTACTCGCAAGTCTGGTATTAATGTGTGATGTGATTGTTTGGTAGTGATTTACAAGTCAACTTTACTCTGGAATTTACAATTAAATTTGATAATTCAACTAATTAAATATCCCTTTAGTGTCCTGGTACCAGATATATGTGTTTTAGCATTTATTTATGACAAGCACAAGTCAGAAATAATTGTCTCAACTTGCTGAATCCTAAAATATATACCCCTTGCCTTAACTGGTACAAATATGTATTAACATCAAAATAAAATGGATATTATATATCTTCTGGAGAGCACTGTACAGAAAAAAATTACTGGCATGTCTTATTCTAGAAAAATACCAACCCACTAATGTTTGCTGAGATAAGCATTTTATTTTTAAAATATTACCATGTGACTATCTGAAAGTAGGGTCTATACAAGTCCAGAGCCACCTGCTATACACTACAGGATAGCTACCCACAAGGACTGTTGGGTTCTTTGAAATCTCGGCAACGGCATCCTGATATCTGGCTTCTGTGTCAGTCAGAGCCTCTTCATTAGTAATCAGCGCTTCCTGTTGTAGTGACCAGGACAGGTTACTTGTAGGGTGGATATAGGTTCAGTATCGCAGCCACCAGGAACAAAATAAGAGAACATACTATTTCTATATTCTTCAGAGTGAATTGATTTATTCTTGAACTGACAGCAGTATTTATAAAGGATAGATGGGGGGGTTGTGCGAACCCAGCACAACAATGAGAGGGGGTGGCAGACAAACACAAGAGATAAACTCCAAATGGGGTCTAACAGTAGCTTCCGGAGATCGATAGGATTAACCTCCAATACACATCCTACCGTCTCTAGCACATATCAGATGTGATTAACTTAATCTGCTAACAATGGGCCAGAGCGAATTATAAATACAATGGAGGTGTTTACGTGCATAATCCAGTGGCTGGAGCCAAGCTGTCTGTCATTTGATGAGCTCAATGGACCAACACCCATGCTGAGAAGAAGGGGTCTGTGACATACCAAAATGACTAATAATTTCATATTCTCAAAGTATTTCTTAATTTAAGAAAAATATAAAAGTCACATATCTACTGAGTTCCCATATACCATGCTGCATAGGTTCTCATATTTTTGTGCCCAAACAAATACCAAATTGTAAGAGTGTAATAAGATTTTATCAGTTGCAACAATTAAAAAAATGCATATTGTGGTTAATTGTTATTATTATTATTGTTATTATTATTATTATTATTATAATGAAGCACAAAATATACAAGAGTAAAAACATGTTGGATGAAGAGAGTATGTGACACATAACATGAGGTTTACAGAGCAAAGCCTCGAAAAAAGTAAAATGGGTACAAATTTAATGTCTAAGAATGAAAATGCTAGGTTTTCAGTACTTATAAGGTATCTTCAGACATGGACCTTGTCCTCTCTTTGCATAATTCACAACAATGGAGAGTGACCTATTGGAGGTTTCAAGCAGTGATGGGAACAGTGATACTTCATCGAAAACCATAGCAAGCTAGAGATATAGAACAGGTACAATGAATCAGATCTGAAACAGAACGGGAACAGATGTTGGAATGGTCAACAGCTAATGAGATATGTTTCTTGATATATGTATAAAATGTTCTGCAATCTGCAAACTTTAAAGTTAGTTTTTTTTGTTTTAAACATTGAACAGGACCTTACAGAGTTGGTAAAAAGTGAAATCAGTAGTAATAAATTTAAATGAAATTATATGGAGAAGAAAAGAAATATGTCCCTGGAAGAAGAACACGTCAGAAGGAAAATATCTCTTAAGGAGAATATGGACCCTATTCAGTTGCAAGCCAGCAGTTTACTTTATACTGGCCGCAGGTCTGCGGGCTTGAAATTTGCAACAGTTCCAGAGCGATTTAATTGATCAAGCCCGCAACTAACTGGCCGAAAGCCTAAACATAAAGCATGCACCCGTAACTAGCATTTCAGAGCATGATCATGATCAATTAAGCAAGGCCGTAACTGACAATTTAGAAACAGCCACTAGTAACTGAGACCGTCATCATTATGTCAGTAAAACATGGAGGTTAAACCACAAGCAAGAAGTCCGATATGCGATCGGACTCGCAATCCGGTAATGTACAAAATAATAAAAATGAATGAAGGAAATGTTATAGTCCATGTGGGTTTCCTCATATGTATTAACTCCTTGATTACAGAGATTGATATAACACGGAAATGAAAAGTAAAAAAAAAAAAAAAATTGGATTAAAATAAAAAAACATAAAAAAAATCACACACAGCACGGGGGGACAGCCAGGACGTCAATGAATGAGGTTGCACGCAAATATAAGTTGCATTTCATGAGTTTCAGCACTTACAAATCGTCTAAGCAAGAAAAAAAATGGTGGCCGAAAAAAAACGAAAACGAGGCCAAGCACATCAAATTAAAAAACGTACTTGTAACATTTACCCAAACTCCTTAACACTTTATGTTGCACATAACACACATCCTGCGGCACGTAGCACATCAATGCCATTTTCTATTGAAGAAGTAAGTAAGTTGCAAGAAATGGCGGCTGGAACACAAATTGACGTCTGGAACGCAAATAGCGCATGCGCATTGCGTTTTAACTGTTTCTACTTCAGCTCACACTCTATAAATACTGCAAACTTTCCAGAATTTTCTCCATTTCTCCTCAGGTGATGAACAGTGTGACTGTACATTTCACTGGTGGCGTTACGTCTGAAGCATCTTTAGAAGTTTAAAATCTGCAAATTACAGCAAACAGGTAAGCTATAATTAATTCATTCATTAATAATTACAACAACAAAAACATATGGTTTGAAATATTGCCAATAACAACCTTATTCATGTATAGTAACATTGAAACAATAGATCCATTTTTATAATTAATTAATATATTAATAATTAAAAAAAATATACTTAGGTTTTAAATATTGTCAAAAACAACAATATTAATGTACAGAAGCAATTAGAAGACATTATTCATGTATAGTAAGATTTAAAAGACAGATACATGTTTAGGTGGGGTAAAATGATGAAAAAATAAGAAAAAAGGAGAAATTTAACAAGAAAATAGCTTTTATTAAAATATATTTGAAAACAATTTATGCTTTTAGCAAAAAATAATAATAAATAATAATATTTACAGTGGATTTCAACATTTCCATTTTTTGTCATTTTCCACAGACTCTGTGAAGAGTGTCACTGACTAATTTGCAGCACTTCACAGTTTCACACAGACTGTAAAATCTGCAGAAATATAGACAACAAATTCAAGACAACAGGTAAAGTATAACAAGTAAAAAAAAAACATGATCTATCGTATTTGGTGTGCGCCAATGTAAAAACACACTGCAGCCTAACTAACCCTCTAAGCCTAACCCCATAACCTACAACTCTAATGCCAAAAGTGCTGCACACAAAAGATGATAGCACAAAAAAAAAAATGTACCATAACCCTCAAATGCCAAGAAAACAGGATACTACAACAAATGTTGTTAACAGATATAAAATGGAAGGATCTAGCCTCTTCTGTGTGTACTAACAGTGGCACACACAAAACAGGATATTACAAAAACATTTGTTAACACATATAAAATGGAAGAACATATCATGTTTTGTTTGCACCAACCTCTAAGCCTAACCCCATAACCTAAATCTATAATGCCAACAGTGGCGCACACAAAACAGGATACTACAACAAAAGTTCTTAAAACATAATAAATGGAAGGATCTATCCTGTTTTCTATGCACCACTGTCTAAGCCTAACCCCATAAGCTAAACCTCTCTGAATACATACAAAATGGAAGTATATATCCTGTTTTGTATGGTCTTAGTACAAAAACAAATTGTTTTAAATGTCATTTTAACATTTGCATCTCCCTGTAATTCTCAACATCATCTCTACAGGAATTTATACACAACACATTGAAGACAAGAGGTACAGTATTCCAAGTTACAAAAAAAATACATCAGTTGCTGCTGTTTACACATATAAAATGGAAAGACCTATCCTGTTTTGTGTCTGCCTTTGTAGAAACATACTGCAACCTAACACGCTAAGCCTAATCCCATAACCATAATCCCCTAATGACAACATTGCCTCATGCAAAACACTGTAACAAAAAAATAAAATAAAGGGGTACCCTAACCCCTAATACCAACAGTGGTGCACACAAAACAGAAAAGGACAATGCCTTTAACATATACAAAATGGAAGGATATATACTATTTTAGGTGCGCAACCCTCTAAGCCTCACTCCATACCCTAAACACCTAATGACAACAGTAGCGCACAAAAAACACAACTAAACACATAATGACAACACTGCCACACACAAAATAGGTTAACACAAGAAATGCTGTTAATATATACAAAATAGAAGGACCTATCATGTTTGCTGTGCACCTTTCCCAAAATAGACTGCAACCTAATTAATCTGTTAAATCCAACCTCATAAAGCTAACCCCATAATGCAAACAGTGGTGCACACAAAAAAGGATAGGAGAAAAAAATACCAAAACAAAATAACAAAAAGTTACTTTAAAAAAAAAAAATAAACAAATGAGCAAAAGTACTAATGTACTACTTTTATTTACAGATTAATATGGCAGATACTGAAAACAAAGAGGTAAAGAAAAGACGTCAAATTACACAACGTCAAAAAAACATGGGCAGATCAAAAGAGCAAAAGGAAATTCAACGACAAAAAGAACGAGAGAGACTCGCATGGAAAAGACGAGCGGCTGGCAAACTAACTGTAACGGATCTCCTGGCACCCCGACTGGGTACCTCCATTGATGGACGCGTCCTAGCTTGCGCCGAGGACTACAAGCACCGCACCGGACACCACAACCACCACAGACTCCACAACCGCAATAGCTTAACTGGAGCCGCGCCGTCTTCCTTCCACCCTGTATGAATCTCCAGCATCCAGGATCGTGTGGGGAGACCTCTCCTCCAAGGAGAGTACATCAGGAACAAGGGTTCAGTAGTTTAAAGCTCAAGGGAGTATGCAAAGCATAGCAATCCCCAGTATGATATAGCAATTCCCTCCAAGAACGAGACGAGGCTACATTTTGAAGGGTCAAGTAGAACTCTCTTGCTGGCACACCCAGCCTGGTTTTTATTACAGTCAGGTACAAACAGAACACACCCAGGGGGGAGATATAGAACAATCAATAACACAGTAGTAACGCCCACAGTTTACCTCCCCTTTGTTTGGGAGATAATTGAGTTTATTACTGTATCTACTCAATTATCTCCCAGCTAAAACCTACACATTTTTATACATTTTTATAACTTTATGATTTTACATAGTACATAAATAAATCTTAAATTTTTATGAACAACATAAATTGTGGAACAACATATTAAAAAATGGCATGAATCAGACCAGGGGTTCAAACGTTAGTAAAAGTATCTTTTGGGCATTAACTGGCAGCATGGCAATCTGGCTCAAACAGGTTTTACAGAGGCCTCTGTACTGGAGACAATGGGGAAAGTAATCCAATTATCCAGGGATAGAGGCAGACTCCATTGAGGACATGGTTGCAAAAAGACATAAACCACTTTAAAATACATAAAGTCACAGACATTTCACATATCCCCCATAGTTGGCCACACAATACACATATAGGGACAATAGGTGGGTCACACCTCCCTGAGGCTACCTGGCAACTTTGATACAATCAGGCATGGATTAGATCATCCTTCTTTGTTCTTATGTCTGAGAATGAAAACACTTTATACAATAGACTTCCTTATCTTATGAGGAGTCTCTGTAATAGGATTATCTCTTATGCCAAGGTCTGCAAAAGTCTGGGCTAATATTCTGCAGAGCATAAACCAACATACATACAGTATAATAGTAGGATCATATTTTAACCATAATAATAACTATAAAACAGGGTAAAACAGTGATGGGTTCCGTTACACACCTCCCCCGTGACCATAAGCCGGCATCCACGGTCTGATCCCAATGGATCGGCCTGGGGATGTCCGGACAAAAGTATTTGTTGGTCTATTCTCTAGTTTGACAACCCATCAGCATTACTGCAATTCACATTTACTCACATTTCACATATCCCGAGATAGCTGGGATCTGAGCGCACAAAACTACAGAATAGCGCTCAGATCCTATTCACACAGTTCAATTGCCATGTAGCTAAAGTCTTTCCCATAGTCTTTCATTATATGAATGGGCTCCATGCCATAGTTATCTGGGGTATCACCGCTCCCACAGGGCAAGTACTGAATGACCCCTCTGTATGTAAAGGGCCAGAATGAGTGACATACACTCTGGTATGGCCGAATACTGTGTTTAAAGGGCAATATGTCCCAGGGCCATAGTCGCAGGGCAGGAGGCTGGCAATAAGTCCTCTCCAAGACAAAGTGGCGAAGGGCACTTCGTCACACATCTCCCCTTTGGGGGGAAGTCTAACCAGGCACCTGACCTTCTGCCGGTCAGTGCCTCCGTTAGACGATCCACCAACCCACAATAAACCAGTGCTAGAGCAGCCCCCCCACAACAACAAAGTGCAAGAGCAGCCCACCCACAACAAACAGTTACTGCACCTGGATATTTCGCTGTGGTGATGGGGCAACACGCTGAGGGGACTTGAGGGGCAGAGGCCAGCGGCACTCTGCCCTGATGCCAGCTCTTCTGCTGGTATAACCTGCAGGACATCCTGCTCTGTACAAGGGACAAAGGGAGGGCAGAGGCCAACTGCACTCTGCCCCGCTGTCTGCTCTTCTGCTGGGGTACTTGGGACATATTCCGGCTCAGTAGCCAGGGAAAGGTGGGGGTCGGTGGGGGTTAACATTTCCTCTGTTAACCCTGGGGCCACATTAGGAGTTAGCTGGGGAGGGGAATTTGTACTTACCCCCTCCTCCGGTTGTCCCAGTGAGGGTAGTTGGGGATCTGGACAGGCTGTCCAGCATCCCGGTAGGTCATGCACAGAGACCATGGTCCCATCTGCGCCGTCTGGGAGATTGGTGTCTCCCCTTGTTAGGGTAAACTGTCGCTGGGGGGAGAGGGCGACACCTTCAACTCCCTGGGGTTCACACTGCCGCTGGGGGGGAAAGACGACACCTTCTGCCCCCTGTGGTTCACACTGCAGCTAAGGGGGAAGGACGACACCTTCTGCCCCCTGGGGTTCACACTGCCACTGGGAGGGAAGGACGACACCTTCTGTCCCCTGGGGTTCACACTGCCGCTGGGGGGGAAGGACGACACATTCTGCCCCCTGTGGTTCACACTGCAGCTGGGGGGGAAGGACGACACCTTCTGCCCCCTGGGGTTCACACTGCCACTGGGGGGGAAGGACGACACCTTCTGTCCCCTGGGGTTCACACTGCCGGTGGGGGGGAAGGACGACACCTTCTGCCCCCTGTGGTTCACACTGCCGCTGGGGGGGAAGGACGACACCTTCTGCCCCCTGTGGTTCACACTGCCGCTGGGGGGGAAGGACGACACCTTCAACTCCCTGGGGTTCACACTGCCACTGGGGGGGAAAGACAACACCTTCTGCCCCCTGTGGTTCACACTGTGGCTGGGGGGGAAGGACAACACCTTCTGCCCCCTGGGGTTCACACTGCCACTGGGGGGGAAGGACGACACCTTCTGTCCCCTGGGGTTCACACTGCCGCTGGGGGGGAAGGACGACATCTTCTGCCCCCTGTGGTTCACACTGCCGCTGGGGGGGAAGGACGACACCTTCTGCCCCCTGGGGCTCACACTGCCGCTGAGGGGGAAGGACGACACCTTCAGCTCCCTGTGGTTCACACTGCAGCTGGGGGGGAAGGACGACACCTTCTGCCCCCTGTGGTTCACACTGCCGCTGGGGGGGAAGGACGACACCTTCTGCCCCCTGTGGTTCACACTGCCGCTGGAGGGGAAGGACGACCCCTTCTGCCCCCTGGGGTTCACACTGCCGATGGGGGGCGGGGCAACACCTTCTGCTCCCTGGGGTTCACACTGCCGCTGGGGGGGGGGAAGAACGACACCTTCTGCCCCCTGTGGTTCACACTGCCACTGGGGGGGAAGGACGACACCTTCTGTCCCCTGGGGTTCACACTGCCGCTGGGGGGGAAGGACGACACCTTCAACTCCCTGGGGTTCACACTGCCACTGGGGGGGAAAGACGACACCTTCTGCCCCCTGTAGTTCACACTGTGGCTGGGGGGGAAGGACGACACCTTCTGCCCCCTGGGGTTCACACTGCCACTGGGGGGGAAGGCCGACATCTTCTGCCCCCTGTGGTTCACACTGCCGCTGGGGGGGAAGGACGACACCTTCTGCCCCCTGGGGTTCACACTGCCGCTGGGGGGGAAGGACGACACCTTCAGCTCCCTGTGGTTCACACTGCAGCTGGGGGGGAAGGACAACACCTTCTGCACCCTGTGGTTCACACTGCCGCTGGGGGGGAAGGACGACACCTTCTGCCCCCTGTGGTTCACACTGCCGCTGGAGGGGAAGGACGACTCCTTCTGCCCCTGGGGTTCACACTGCCGATGGGGGGTGAGGACGACACCTTCTGCCCCCTGGGTTTCACACTGCCGCTGGGGGGGAAGGACGACACCTTCAGCTCCCTGTAGGGCCGGTAGAGAGACCTCGGTCCCATCTCTACCTGCCATCTGGAGGTTATTCCAGGACCGGTCAATGAGGTCTGGTTCTGCTTGTCGAGTAGGTTGGGGCTGCACGAAGCTGAGCAGGTGTTGGTAGTCCTGCTCCAGCTCCCACTCTCTCGTTACCAGGTGGGTCATGTCTTTGCTCACCTCGCCTTCGTCAACCCAGACATACATGCCCATCCGGTAGTCGTAGATGTCCCAAAACCTAGACCCCTCCGTGCTGCCAAGATCAATATCGTCCTTTAAGGCATCCCATAATAAACCCGGGCCATCATAATCACCCCCCTCCGGTAAGTCGTGTTCAGACGTCCAGGGGGTAAGTCGAATGGTATGCCACCAGAGGGCCTGGTATTCGTTGTCTAGCCAGATCTCTCGCCATACCAGGGTCTATAGTCTTGTCACCCACTCATCCAGGGGCTGCTCTCCCAATAGATACATCCGCATCGCCAAACGCTTCTGTAGCCGCTGCTCATCACTGGGGAGACTCTCACCTCGCCGCCATTGGGCATCTTCCAGGGCATCATACCAGAGTTCCTTTCTGTCTGCATCCCTGTAGTCCGCGGCCGCCTCCTCCTCCTCATCATGGAACGCTGTCCGAAAACTAGCCGGTTCCATCCTGCTGTAGCCAGGGGCGCTGTACGGATACTAGCGTTGCCCTCAATTTGTAGCTCCAAACGTTACCAGTGTCTCTGGGCTGCTTTTCCTCGCACTAGGATGCCATCCCACCACTGCCACCAATGTAACGGATCTCCTGGCACCCAGACTGGGTACCTCCGTTGATGGATGCGTCCTAGCTTGCGCCGAGGACTACAAGCACCGCACCGGACACCACAACCACCACAGACTCCACAGCCGCCGTAGCTTAACTGGAGCCGCGTCGTCTTCCTTCCACCCTGTATGAATCTCCAGCATCCAGGATCGTGTGGGGAAGACCTCTCCTCCAAGGTGAGTACATCAGGAACAAGGGTTCAGTAGTTTAAAGCTCAAGGGAGTATGCAAAGCATAGCAATCCCCAGTATGATATAGCAATTCCCTCCCAGAACGAGACAAGGCTACGTTTTGAAGGGTCAAGTAGAACTCTCTTGCTGGCACACCCAGCCTGGTTTTTATTACAGTCAGGTACAAACAGAACACACCCAGGGGGGAGGTATAGAACAATCAATAACACAGTAGTAACGCCCACAGTTTACCTCCCCTTTGTTTGGGAGATAATTAACTTTATGATTTTACATAGTACATAAATACATCTTACATTTTTATGAACAACATAAATTGTGGAACAACATATTAAAAAATGGCATGAATCAGACCAGGGGTTCAAACGTTAGTAAAAGTATCTTTTGGGTTATGACTGGCAGCATGGCAATCTGGCTCAAACAGGTTTTACAGAGGCCTCTGTACTGGAGACAATGGGGAAAGTAATCCAATTATCCAGGGATAGAGGCAGACTCTATTGAGCACATGGTTGCAAAAAGACATAAACCACTTTAAAATACATAAAGTCACCTTTTACACATAACACACAGACATTTCACATATCCCCCATAGTTGGCCACACAATACACATATAGGGACAATAGGTGGGTCACACCTCCCTGAGGCTACCTGGCAACTTTGATACAATCAGACATGGATTAGATCATCCTTCTTTGTTCTTATGTCTGAGAATGAAAACACTTTATACAATAGACTTCCTTATCTTATGAGGAGTCTCTGTAATAGGATTATCTCTTATGCCAAGGTCTGCAATAGTCTGGGCTAATATTCTGCAGAGCATAAACCAACATACATACAGTATAATAGTAGGATCATATTTTAACCATAATAATAACCATAAAACAGGGTAAAACAGTGATGGATTCCGTTACACTAACATCCAAGCTCAAGAAGACAACTAAAAAACAAAAGCATTTAGAAAATGTTGCTGAACAATCAGATAAGAATTCTAATGAGGATTTAGACAGTCACATTGATATATCTTCTAACAATTGCCTTTTACTTAAATCTTTACCAATAGAGGTTCATAATTGTGGTATGATGAATATTGTCTGTCAGTTTTGTGGGGCTTATCATTTCCAACAGGAAAGACTCAGAGATGGCCAGTTCGTTAGTTGCAGTCAAAAAGGCAAGGTAAGACTTTTACAAAGACAACACTTCCCAACATATTTAAAAAGCATTATGACAGAGCCTACTTTTCCTAATTACCAAAACTTCAAAACAAACATCCAATTGTATAATAGTTCATCAATAGTCCTTTGCATCTATGGGTGCAACATTAGCTGCTAATGTGCCAGAACAAAGTGCAAGGACAAAATTTCCATCATACTTTTCATTTATATCCAGAAGGGGAGCAAATAAAATTTGCTCAGCTATATGTCCTAGATACAATGGAAGCTGTTGAAAATAAAAAATGCTTACCCATTGTTTTTATAGAGCTTGATAAAATGATGGCCCAAAACCAGTACACTCAAGCTTATAAAAAATAGTCAGAAATAGAACAAGAACAAATAATTCATGCAGAACTACATCAATTACCAATCCCAAAAGTCAATATGGTTCTTAAAAGAGATCGCCATACTGCAATGATCTCTGAGGTATTAGACAGGGAAATACACCCCTCTAGGGAGACATGCTTACTGGGAATGCCAGTACTGAACGTTAATAAGAACCATAACAAGTGGATACAAATGGTCATGCTGGCAACCAAAAGCCACATTGCAAAGAATTGGAAATCACCCCATTTAGACGGCCAAGAGGTTATAAAAAAATTAAACCACATCATGATTTCTGAAAAAATGACGCATTCAAAAAACAACTCCCTCTCTACTTTTAGTCGAATTTGGGACAGATGGGTGGAGTCGGACAAAGCTATTTTAATTTAACAAAAACTTGATTTAGAGTGGAAATTAGTACACTAGGAAGGGAAGGCGTAATTGGATGAGGCAGAGACTCCAGGCCGGGGTGACGGGTGTCTTGGGCGTTGACAACTACTGGCGAATTGAGTAAACTGAAGAAGATAGACAGGAAGAAAGAGGAAAAAAAAAAAAAAGCAAGGAAGATACAGGTAATAAGTTCATTGACTTGTTTATTCATTGTTTGTTCGATGTTATACTTCCCATATACTAGGTGAATAATGTAATTCTCGAGCTATGCAAAATTGAACATCTATATATATCTACATGGAAAGACAACAAGTTAGCTGACATGTAAGAATTTGACAAGTTTAGTATTGAGAAGTCAATTGCTAGGGAAGGAATAGCTAGCAGGCGTTTCCTGCAAAGTTGAGAAAACGGAAAAAGGTTATGGTGGACACATAAAGCAGACACCCAAAATTGTCAGGACAGGATAATCATTATTGACAACAAAGTTGTACAAGATATCTAAAACGATGTTAAAAAATCCTGTTTATGCACAATTGTGTTGGACCTGCGAGTCCAACAATATTGTGTTATTGAGCACTGCTTATGTGTCAATAAAAAGATTTGGGAAAAAAGAGATCGCCATACTGATAAGCGTCGCTACAACTTTCCAAGATCAAACGAGGTTGCAATGGTCTCTCAAAATGAAGAGGGAGAACCACCATTTCAGAGGGATATTAGAATTTAACCCAGAAATGAGGAGCAGCCTTACATCAACATAAGTATCTTAAATACTAATTTAGATCCAATGACATATCCCATTTTTTTCCCCAATTGAGAAGCCAGATGACAACCCAAATTTACACTTGACAGTTACCCAAATTCGAAAGTACGTGTCAGAAATAATATTTCCATGCTTGAATTTAAAGTGGCTCAAACCGCCATTCGAGATGGATCTAATCCCATTTCATGTGGTGGAAAACTGACACAACAATGGATCATTGATTCATATTTGAAAGTTGAGGCAAATAATTAAAATTTCATAAAATATCAACAAGATAAACTATGTGTAGAACAGTATTGTGGACTGGTGGATTATATCGCTGTAGCTACAAACAGAGAGCTTGCAGCTGGCAAAGCCTTAATTTTCCCTTCTTTTTTCCAAGGATCTCCTCGCAATATGCAAGAAAGATACAATGATGCTATGACTATTGTAACTAAATTTGGAAAACCAGATTTATTTATTTACATTTACATGTAATCCACAATGGCCAGAGATTGTACACAATCTGCTAATTGGATAAACTGCTTCCGATAGACCAGCTTTAGTGCAAGAGTCTTCAAAAATTAAATTAACTGAATTAATACCTGACATAACCATAACTCAGTTATTTGACAAATGTCTGGCTTATGTTTATACCATAGATTTTTAAAAAAGAGGCCTTCCACATGCACATATGCTTATAATCCTTCAAGAGAAAAATAATTTGGATACTGGTGATAAAGTGGATTCAGTGATTATTGCTGAACTACCAGATCCAGAAATACATGGTATATGTGATTGTAACTCAACGCATGATTCATGGACCATGTGGAGATATTAATCCACAATCACATGTATGAAAAATAAAAAATGCACCAAAGAATTTCCAAAAGATTATAGAGACAAAACTTCTGCTAATTGTAATGGCTATTCACTATATAGAAGAGAAGGCCAAAATGCCATTATTTGTGGAAAACGAATGGATAACACATATGTGGTGCCATACAATCAACATTTGCTCATGAAGTATAATGCACACATTAATGTGGAAGCTTGCTCTTCTATAAAATCCATTAAATATGTCTACAAATATATTTACAAAGGTTATGATGCAGCTACTGTAGTGGACAAAAGTGCAGAAAACCCAGAATAAACTGTTATTATATGATAAACTTGTATCTCATGTAGATGCTCTCTATGTAAGTGCGCCAAAAGCAATGTGGCCTCTTCTCAAATTTTAAATGCATTATGGATAACATGCAGTATATGGATTAGCTGTACATTTGCCCCAAAGACACTTAGTTTATTTCAATGTTGGAAATGAAAGAAATGCTTTGGCACAAAGTGAGCATCGACAAACTACACTAGCTGCGTGGTTTCAATTATATTGTACTGACTTGGAGGCAAGGGAATTGTTATACATTGACATTCCATATCATTATGTTTTTCTTGATGGATTATGGCGGAAAAGAAAAAACAGTGAAAATAAAATTTTAACTAGAAGTTACACTGTAAGTCCAAGTGAACGTTTCTGCTTACATTTACTCCTTTTAAATGTTCCTGGTGCACAAAGTTTTGAACAGTTGAGAACTGTTAATGACACAGTTTATGACACATTTCATTTAGCTGCGCGACACAGAAACTTCCTTGCTGATGATACAGAATGGGAAAGATGTCTAGAAAAAGCAGCACTGTGTCAAATGCCATGGCAGACGAGAGAACAATTTGCATTCATTTGCATCTTCTCAAATGCTCCAACTGCATTAGCTTTGTGGGACAAATTTAAAACAAATATGTCTAAAAACTTTTTGCAATGCAATGAGCCTATTGCAGACTTAAAAGCATTCATTGACATTCAAGAGGTCTTTCTCTCTCATGGATTAAATTGTGCAAATTTTATTCTGCCAGATCCAGGACTCATATGAAATAAACTTTTAAGTCTATGATACTCAGCTTCAAAACCAAATAACACAAGAAAAACTTGCAACTTTAAATACATTACAATTGCAAGCATTTAACGCCATAAAAAGTGCAATAGAGGATGACTTGCTCAATGAGCGTTATTTCTATCTAGATGGACCTGGTGGATCAGGAAAAACATATCTATGTAATTTATTGATGAGTTTCGTTTGCGCACAAGGTCAAAAAGCACTGCCATTCGCAACAACTGGAATTGCCGCACTTTTGTTAGAAGGTGGAAGAACTGTGCATAGTGGATTTAAACTGCCAGTTCCCATTCTGGTAACATCAGTGTCGGAGATTCAAATTACATCTTTACAAGCAAAAAAAAGAAGAAAAGTAAATTAATTATAATCAATGAAGCTACAATGATGTCATGCCATGCTCTACAATGCATTGACCGTTTGTTGCGTGAAGTCATGGATAATGATTTGCCTTTTGGTGGAAATATGATGTTATTAGGTGGAGATTTTAGGCAAACATTACCTGTTGTTGTCCATGCAAATCACACAGACATTGTAGAAACACGTATCAAGTCAAGTACACTATGGAAACACTTTACTCACCTCAACTTAGAAATAAATATGAGATCACAAGGACAACATTAATTCAATGTGTGGCTGATCAAAATTGGAAAAGGAAAAACAGAACAAATTAATAATTTACACGATGATATAGTGGAAATTCCAGTGCAAATGATTTGCAAACAGGACATTATATCGGCTATATTTCAAAATACAATAACCAACGACGATTATGCAGAGCTTGCAACTAAAGTAATATTAACATCCAAAAATAAAGATGCATTGCTTCTGAATAATTAAATATTAAAAATAATAGATGCACCAAATTTTTTTATCACAGTGCTGATTGTGTACTTGGAGATGACAAAGAAACTCAGACAAACTTTTCAACTGAATTTATTAATTAATTAACTCCATCTGAAATGCCACCACATATTTTGCAGCTAAAAAAAGGTGCAATTGTCATGTTACTGCGAAATATGAACCCAAAATAAAGGACTATGTAATGGGACCAGATTAATTGTTCAAGAATTAAAAGACCATTTCAGGAAGTAATCCGATCGCCAGTTACTGAGGTCCTAAAGGAATTATTTTTTTCCCCCCTTTGATACAATTGGCTACGTTTCCATGGGGGTTTTTACTATTTGCCTTCCTCTGGATTCAATACCTATACGTGCTTTACCAGTAGTTCAACTACAAATTGCATGTTAAGAAGCATTCTGTAATGGTTTAAAATACTCATTCATACAAAGTTGACCTGTTGTTATGTTACTCATGCATAGATCACAATTAAAAATGTTAGTATTGTTAAAAATAATTTGTTGACTATTGTTTCCAATACAAGTTACATGTTACAACGCTTTATGAAATGGTTCACAATACCTACTCATACAAATTTCATGCATTGTTATATTATTACTGCATACATGAAAATTAAAAATGTTAATATGGTTTAACAGTTGTTGAAATACAAGTTGAATGTTAAAAAAATTAAAAACAAATTATTATAATTGTTGTACTTCTTGGTAGATAACAAAAAGGTTAAGAGTGTCAGAGACTCACATTGTGTGGCAAACAGCATTCCCAGCTTTAAAACTTTATTGACCATAATTTTTTCATGGGCAAGTCGCTAGTATATATAATATAATGCAATAGGTCATGAGGTCGGTTATGTCAAGATCCTAGAACATGCTAGGATAAAATGAATGACATACCAAAAGTCCAGGCGAATGACATATATGAATGGGTAACAACCCAATAAATACTGTCCACATATAACTATAGTATGTTATTGTATACATGTAACCCTCATATGCAATATGTTTGCTAAACCCAGGATTATTAGTGATAAGGATGGTACTTAGAAAGTAATAAAGTGCAAAGGTCTCAACAATTTTTTTAGACCTTTTGCACACACCGTTCTCTCCTCTCTTTATTTTAACCTTTTTGTGTGCACTTTATTACTTTCTAACAAAGAACCATCCTTATTATTAGTAATCCTGGGATTGCATATGAGGATTACATGTATATAATAACATACTATAAGTATATGCAGCCAGTATTTATTGGGGTGTTACCCATTCATATATATAATTTGCCTAGACTTTTCGTATGTCATTAATTCAATCCTAGCATGTTCTAGGATCCTGGCATTACCGACCTCTTGACCTGCTGCATTATATTATATATATTCTGCCCTAATAAGGTGCTATGTATGGATATATATATTCATTTTAAGGAAACTTTTTGTCCAGAGTATTAAGGATGGTATTACAGTGTCTTTTTTCGTGTTTTGTTGCCTCACAACCTGGAATTAACATGGATTGTTTGAGCATAATTTAATTTACAGAACATGCCCACAACTTTGAAAATGTTTTTTTTTTTTTTTTTATTGTGAAGCAAAAAACAAATAGGACAAAATAACAGAAAAAGCCAATGTGCAATGTGCATAAATATTCACCCCCCTAAAGTCAATACTTTGTAGAGCCACCTTTTGCAGCAATCACAGCTCCAAGTCGCTTTTGATAAGTCTCTATGAGCTTGCCACATCTTACTGGGAATTTTGCCCATTCGTCCTTGCAAAACTACTCTAGCTCATTCAAGTTGGATGGTTTGCGCTTGTGAACAGCAATCTTTAAGTCTGACCACAGATTATCTATTGGATTGAGGTCTGGGCTTTGACTAGGCCATTCCAACAAATTTACATGTTTCCCCTTAAACCACTCAAGTGTTGCTTTAGCAGTGTGTTTGGGGTCGTTGTCCTGCTGGAAGCTGAACCTCCGTCCTAGCCTCAAATCACGCACAGAGTGGTACAGGTTTTGCTCAAGAAAGTTACTGTATTTAGCACCATCTATCTTTCCCTCAACTCTGTTTCCCAGTCCCGGCTGCTGAAAAACATCCCCACAGCATGATAGTGGTGTTCTTTGGGTGATGTGATGTGTTGGGTTTGCGCCAGAAATAGCGTTTTCTTTGATGGCCAAAAAGCACCTTTCTCCATACATTTTGGGAGTCTCCCACATGCCTTTTTACAAACTCAAAACATGCCATTTTGTTTTTTGCTGTTTTTTCTTCTGGCCACTCTACCAAAAAGCCCAATTCTATGGCGCGTACAGCTTATTGTCATCCTATGTACAGATACTCCAGTCTCTGCTGTGGAACTTGGTGGGCGGCGTCTCTTGGCAGGTTCGTTGTTGGGCCATGTTCTTTCCCTTTGGTTATGATAGATTTGATGGTGCTCCTGAGGATTATCAAATATTTGGATATTTTTGTATAACCTAACCCTGACTTGTACTTCTCAACAACATTGTCCCTTACTTGTTTGGAGAGTGCCTTGCTCTTCGTGGCAGTGTTTGGTTAGTGGTGCCTCTTGCTTAGGTGTTGCAGCCTCTGGGGCCTTTCAAAAAAGGTGTGTATATGTAATGACAGATTATGTGACACTTAGATTGCACACAGGTGGACATCATTTCACTAATTATGTGACTTCTGAAGGTAATTGGTTGCACCAGAGCTTTTTATGGGCTTCATAACAAAGGGGGTGAATACATACTGTGAGAATAAAGGTGGAATAGTGGTTGATGGGAGATACATCAGACCTGATTTGCTAGACAGCAACCAGAGGATTTCTCAGTTAAATGCCCCAGGGAGAGATGTTACAGTTTGCAATATGCATAGCTGATGCTCTGCAAAACATGGTATGGGTCCCTGGGGCGGAGTATTTGGAGAGCAGGGGGGGCCAATGCTCCAACAGCACTAGTTGCTGTATAAACAGACCACAGCTTGGATCTGGTTTTTAAGAGTTAGCTAATTGGCACTCACCTGTAGCTACTCAATTAGCAGACAGGCCTTTAAAAGAAGAGAGCAGCCTGCTCCAAGGGAGAGGAAAAGACAGCTAGGAGAGGCTGCGCTTATTGCAAAGACATTGCTTTTGTTTGGGAAATTGGTAAGTGGGAAAGCCACCCAATTGCAGATAGCAAGTACTGTCTAGTAAGAGCTCAAGTAAGAGCAAGGGATTTTGTTTGTTTTGTTATTATTTAAAGTACCTGCTTTCAAACTGAATAAAAAAGGAAAACTGAGCTGAAGGTGTCCTGGACTTTGTATACCCTAGAAGGCTGTGGTTACTGCAAGATCGGTGACAATCCTACCTGTAAAAGAAGTGGTTTGTCACATATGGTGGAGAATGCGGGCACCCACGTAAGCCTGAGGGTAGAAGTCATTTAAAGCTCAACATGGAGGATGTTATCAAGGCTCTGATCCAATCCTCCTCTGTGCAACAGGAGACTAACAGGAGAGCTGCAGAAAACAGTGCAGCCCTGCAGCAACTGGTGCTGGCCCAGGCAGAGTGTGCTAAAGTCCTGGCCAAAACACAAATGGAGGGCACTGAGTCCTTGGTGAAACAGCTTGTTGTGACACAAGCGGAGATGTTTAAAGTAGCCCGTGAGGAGCAGCAAAAAGTCACCCAGGGACTACAACAGGTAATCCAAGCGATCTCTGGAAAACTGAATGGAGACCCTGATGGAAGATACCAGGGGCCAAAGGTGATTCGGGCGAGCCACTATCTTCAGAAAATGACCGCATCAGATGATGTTGAGGCGTACCTTCTGGCATTTGAGCGCACTGCTGAGAGGGACGGATGGCCGGCTGGTGAGTGGGCAAGCATACTGGCACCGTTCCTAAGTGGAGAGCCGCAGAAGGCATATTATGACCTAGAACCAGCCGATGCAAGTAGCTACAGCAAATTGAAAGCTGAAATCTTGGCACGACTGGGTGTAACCTCTGCAGTACGTGCCCAAAGGTTCCACTCATGGTCATATTCTTCAGACAAAGCCGCACGTTCCCAAATGTTTGACCTCATACACCTTGCACGGAAATGGTTACAACCTGAAATCCATTCAGCTAGCCACATTGTGGAAACCTTAGTAATGGACCGGTTTTTGCGTGGTTTACCAGCTTCCCTGCGTCGCTGGGTCAGCCAAAGTGACCCCCATACAGCTGACCAACTGATTGCCTTGGTGGAAAGATATGCGGCTGCAGGAGAACTGCTATGTCCTACTTCACAGGCAAACCCTCGCAATCCTAAGCCCCAAGATTCTGCAAGACCGGGTAAGACTGTTCAAGGTTTAAGGGGGGCATCCAGGTCTAATAGGCCTGGGAACGGAACTAATTGGTGGTCAGACTGTACTGTCAAATGTTTCAAGTGCAAAGAGGATGGTCATATGGCCAAAGACTGTCCATTTAAGGATGAACCTATGGAATGCAATATGGGCAAAAATGAGGGAACACGTTCATTTTTGCTCAGTTGTTGTGGTATCGCTAACAATGACTATGATAATAACGCTCATAAATGCTGTGTAACTGTGAATGGAAAAATGTCTAAAGCATTACTTGATTCAGGTAGTATGGTTACGTTGGTAGCAGAGTCTATAATACCTTGTGTAAAACCTGATCATGGACAGAAAATAGGCATTATCTGTGTTCATGGTGATAAAAAGGAATACCCCACTGCGGAAGTAAATATTGGAACCCAGTATGGGAATTTAAAGTACCGAGTGGGTGTAGTACCTAGATTAGCCCATGAGGTAGTGATCGGTAGAGACTTTCCTCATTTTCTAAAATTATGGGCAGCTTTACAAAAGACAGATCAAAATTTATCAGAAATGAGTCAGTCTATCGAGGATAATGTGTTCCCTTTTTCCGATATTGACTTGGGTTTTGACCACTGTGACGGAAAAATAAGGAAAAAGAAAAAATACTGCCCTAAACCAGTATTAATAGGAGATAACCCAGCTCAAACTAGTGAGGAGCCTACTAATAATGCAGACAAGGATAAGGACTTAATTGATATTGGAATTAGTCCAGGTAATTTTAAAAGCGCTCAGTGGGAAGATCCCACTTTAGTGACAGCTAGAAATGATATTAAAGTTGTAAACGGGGTTGTTAATCAGCCAGGAGGAGCACTGCCGTTCCCCTATTTTGAAGTACAAAATGACCTAATTTACCGTGTAGAAAAAAAGGATGCAGACATCATTAGGCAGCTGTTGGTTCCTCAGACTTACCAGAATATAGTGCTAAAGTTGGCTCACAGCCACATATTAGGGGGACACTTGGGAGTCGAAAAAACTAGAGAGAGAGTCCTTAGACGGTTTTACTGGCCTGGAGTGTTTGCTGCTATTACAAACTATTGCTCCTCATGTCCTGAGTGCCAGTACAGGGCTCCTTTCAAGACTTTTCGTAGTCCACTTGTACCCTTACCCATAATTGACGTGCCTTTTGAAAGGATCGCTATGGACTTAGTGGGGCCACTGGTAAAGTCCGCTAGGGGACACCAATATATATTAGTCATCTTGGACTATGCAACTCGCTATCCTGAGGCCATTCCCTTGCGTAATACCTCTGCAAAGCTAATAGCTAAGGAACTTATGTTGATGTTCAGTAGGGTGGGTATCCCTAAAGAAATACTGACAGACCAGGGGACCCCGTTCATGTCCAGAGTCACAAAAGAGTTGTGCAGGCTCTTGCAGGTTAAACATCTTAAGACCTCAGTATATCACCCACAGACTGATGGTTTAGTAGAGAGGTTCAACA
The DNA here is from genome assembly GCA_027410445.1 of Discoglossus pictus. Lineage (NCBI taxonomy): Eukaryota > Metazoa > Chordata > Amphibia > Anura > Alytidae > Discoglossus > Discoglossus pictus. The sequence continues at coordinate 126,440,994 of CM050167.1, read as the reverse complement.
AAACCCTTAAGAGTATGCTACGCAAGGTAATTGATGCAGATGGAAGAAATTGGGATTTTTTATTGCCATATCTACTGTTTTCCATTAGGGAAGTTCCACAGGCCTCCACGGGCTTCTCTCCTTTTGAATTATTATATGGAAGACATCCCAGGGGAATATTGGATATTGCTAAGGAGACCTGGGAACAGGAGACTACTCCTCACAGGAGTGTAATTGAGCATATAGCTCAAATGCAGGATAGAATGGCCACCATCATGCCTATTGTCAGGGAACACATGCTGGAAGTCCAGCAGGCTCAGAAAAACAGCTATAACCGTAATGCTAGAGTCAGAGTGTTCCAACCGGGAGAGAGGGTATTGGTTCTGGTCCCTACTGTGGAGAATAAGTTCCTTGCGACTTGGCATGGACCCTATGAAATAATAGAGAAAGTGAGTGATGTCAATTATAAAGTCAGACAACCAGGAAGAAGAAAGCCTGAACAGTTGTATCATATAAATCTGTTAAAGCCATGGAAGGACAGGGAGGTCCTGGTTGCTTTAAAAACTTCAGAACCTCCTATAGTAGAGCCAGATGTGAACGTATCTAAGACTCTGTCTGTCCATCAAAAGCAAGAGGTCAGAGATTTCATCAGAAGAAATAGGGATGTTTTCTCGATAGTTCCAGGAAAGACTAAAGTGATTAAACATGACATAATAACCGAACCAGGGAAAAGAGTTAACCTCAAACCCTATAGAATTCCTGAGGCCCGGAGGGAGGTTATAAACTTAGAGGTTGAGAGCATGTTAAAACTTGGAGTCATTGAAGAATCCCAGAGTAACTGGAGTAGTCCTATTGTATTGGTGCCAAAACCTGATGGCACATGGAGGTTCTGCAATGACTACCGCAAGTTAAACGCCCTCTCAAAATTTGATGCCTACCCAATGCCAAGAGTTGATGAGTTAATAGAAAGACTGGGCAAAGCTCGTTATCTAACAACCTTGGATTTAACAAAGGGTTACTGGCAGGTCCCGCTCACTGAAAGAGCCAAAGAAAAGACAGCCTTTTCAACACCCAGTGGCCTGTTTCAGTACACTGTATTGCCATTTGGGTTACATGGGGCACCTGCCACATTCCAACGAATGATGGACAGAATTCTTAAACCTCATGTTCGTTATGCTGCAGCATACTTGGATGATGTCGTCATCCACAGTGCAGACTGGGAATCCCACCTCCCTAAAGTTCAAGCGGTACTTGATGCTATCCGCTCAGCAGGCTTAACTGCCAATCCTTCCAAGTGTACGATTGGTTTAGAGGAAGCTAAGTACTTAGGTTATTCTATTGGGAGGGGTTTGGTTAAACCACAGGAAGCCAAAGTAGAAGCCATACAAAAATGGCCACAGCCCCTTACAAAGAAACAAGTAAAGGCATTTTTGGGTTTAATTGGATATTATAGGCGGTTCATTCCAGATTTTGCTACCATTGCTGCACCCCTGACAGACCTTATTAAAGCAAAATCCCCAGTCATAGTTAAATGGTGCCCTGAGGCAGAAAAGGCTTTTAAGAGTCTGAAGGAAGCTATCTGTAGCCATCCTGTCTTAGTGACCCCAGATTTTTCCAGGGATTTTATAGTTCAGACAGATGCTTCTGATGTGGGCTTGGGGGCTGTTCTTTCACAGGAATACCAGGGTGAAGAACACCCTGTTTTTTTTTTGAGCAGAAAGTTAAACCCACATGAGAAGAACTACTCTATTGTTGAAAAAGAGTGTCTTGCTATTAAGTGGGCATTAGACTCTCTTAAATACTACCTACTAGGCAGAAGGTTTCGATTGATAACGGACCATGCTCCTCTGACGTGGATGTATCAGAACAGGGAAAATAACTCCAGAGTAACCAGATGGTTTTTGAGTTTGCAATCTTTTAATTTCACTGTGGAACACAGGGCTGGTCTGCAACAAGGTAATGCTGATGGGCTTTCGAGGGTACACTCCCTGATTTCCATGGTCGCTCAAACCCTTGGGTATGAGCTGGGGGGGAGGATATGTGAGAATAAAGGTGGAATAGTGGTTGATGGGAGATACATCAGACCTGATTTGCTAGACAGCAACCAGAGGATTTCTCAGTTAAATGCCCCAGGGAGAGATGTTACAGTTTGCAATATGCATAGCTGATGCTCTGCAAAACATGGTATGGGTCCCTGGGGCGGAGTATTTGGAGAGCAGGGGGGGCCAATGCTCCAACAGCACTAGTTGCTGTATAAACAGACCACAGCTTGGATCTGGTTTTTAAGAGTTAGCTAATTGGCACTCACCTGTAGCTACTCAATTAGCAGACAGGCCTTTAAAAGAAGAGAGCAGCCTGCTCCAAGGGAGAGGAAAAGACAGCTAGGAGAGGCTGCGCTTATTGCAAAGACATTGCTTTTGTTTGGGAAATTGGTAAGTGGGAAAGCCACCCAATTGCAGATAGCAAGTACTGTCTAGTAAGAGCTCAAGTAAGAGCAAGGGATTTTGTTTGTTTTGTTATTATTTAAAGTACCTGCTTTCAAACTGAATAAAAAAGGAAAACTGAGCTGAAGGTGTCCTGGACTTTGTATACCCTAGAAGGCTGTGGTTACTGCAAGATCGGTGACAATCCTACCTGTAAAAGAAGTGGTTTGTCACAATACGCACATGTCAATTTTCTGTTTTCTATTTCTAAATAATAGTTTTATGTATAGAATTTTCTCATTTCACTTCACCAACTTAGACTATTGTGTTCTGATCCATCACATAAAATTCAGATTAACAAAACATTGAACTTAAGGCTGTAATGTAACAAAATAGGTAAAAAGTCCAGGGTGGTGAATACTTTTGCAAGGCACTGTATAATATTTTTTTAGTTAGCACTAGCAGCGTTTTTTCCAGAATTTTCAATCTTTTCCCATATTAAAATTGAACTCCTTTCTACGAAATTGGTGTTGTTTGTTTTTCTTTAGATATAATGATAGCATTTCTACCTACCACTTTTACATTGTGCTGACAAAAGTTTCCTTTCTGCATACAAAGTTTCTCCCCACCTCAGTAAGTTAATCAACAGAAAGCAAAATGGTAGATTTCACTGAGGCAAACTTATGTAAAAGATAACAAATTAAAGGACGTTTTTTTTTTTGCACTTTCTAAATGCAATTTGGCATGTGCAGTTCTTCGAGTATATTTTTAATAAAGAACTGCAGTGGCCCTTTATCTGAATGATGTAATCCTTATACAATTCAATGTGTACCGTAATTAGTTTTCTCCAAAGGAGGATTTTTGCTACAAAATTATTATTATATTTTATTTGTAGTGCAGATTTCATAGTGCTACAATGAACACATGGATACAATTTGGCCATACATTGAAGACTGTATAAATAAATCAGTATATTTGTACCTATACATTGATACTGGAGGGTGATCAAGGCCCTCATTTGTAATTATATTCACAGAGAAACTTTTTAAAAGTGTATTTTCTTGCTGGCTCTGAGCTATTGCACTGCACAACATTTTGAAATAGATTTTATTATTGAGAACTGCTGCTGCAAAAGGGATTTTCTGTTATGTGAAGAATGTTCCTGCAAAACACAGTTCTAAGAACTGGAAAGAGCTAATTAAATCTGTCTGCATTATGGAGATAATTATATTTTATTTGGGTTTTTCATCTGTTTTTCTCTGATAAAGGTTTTGTTTCCATCCTGTTATCCTGTTATAAGCAGGAACTACAAACATACTCATATATAAGAACATATATGCATGAATAAACTCATAAGTACAAAACACATAAATAAAACATCAAAACATGGGAAAACAAGTAGAGAACTACATTACATTTTGGTAAGCATTTGGCCTAGGTGAGTAACTTTTTGGAAGGGAAAGGGTGTTTGTATTTGCCTTGCTGTAAGGGTGCAAATCAGTCTGCAGGTGAGTAGACAGTTCTGGTGTAAGTGCAGTTATATTGTAGAACCCTATCTTAATCTTTTTTTTTGCTAAATTACTGTTCAGTCCCATTGGGATAGGGTGTATCTCTGCTTCTCGCTGAGCTTGCTTTCCCTCTTACCTCTCCTTGGACAATGTGCTCTGCACACAGGTCCCCTGAAAGAAAAGAGGGAAAACCATCAGACCAAGTAGATACAAAATAAAAAAATATCCCTTCTGAATATGCGGTGGAAGTAAAAAATAGCTTTAAGGAACTAGACATGGAAGATAGAATGCCTGAAGAACTTTGGACCGAAGTTTGCAACATAATACAGGAAACAGCAACAAAGAATATCCCTAAAAGAAAGAAAAGTAAGAAGTCAAATGGGCTGTCTGACGAGGCTTTGAAAGTAGACCAGGAAAGAAGGAAAGCGAAAGGTAGTGGAGATAAGAAAAGATTTGTCCAACTGAATGCAGAATTCCAGAGGATAGCAAGAAGAGACAAAGAGACATTCTACAATGAGCGATGTAAAGAGATTGAAGAAGATAACCGAATGAGAAAATTAAGAGATCTCTTCAAGAAAATTGGGAAACTAAAAGGCACCTTTCATGACAAAGTGGGCGTGATAACAAACAACAATGGTAGGGACTTAACAGAAGAAGATCAGATAAAGAAGAGGTGGCAGGAATACTCTGAAGATCTGTACAGGAAGGATATTAACAGCAGTGATGACCTCATTGTCCAATGAGTTGGAGCCAGACATCTCAGAGAGTGAAGTGAAATGGACCCTAGGATGTCTTGCTGATAAGAAGGCTGCAGGAGGTGATGGAATCCGAAATTAACTATTCAAAATTCTACAGGATGATGCTGTTAAAGTGTTGCTTGCCTTATGCCAACACATTTGGAAAACTCAACAATGGCCAATAGACTGGAAAAGATCAGTCTACACCCCAATTCCAAAAAAAGGCAGTGACAAAAACTGCTCCAATTATCGAACAATTGCACTTATTTCACATGCCAGCAAGGTAATGCTTAATATTCTACAAGCTCGACTCCAACAATACTGTACTGGTCCGAATATGAGCCGCACCTTTTTTCCGATTTTTGAGTTTGCGAGTTACCGGTGCTGCTTAAATTCACGACCGTAAAATAAATCACTGCCGATTTGTGAGCTTGCGAGTTACATGTGCGGCTTCTATTCGCGAACGTAAAATTAATGCCGATTTGCGCTATTGCGAGTTAAGGGTGCCAATTTACATGCTTGAGACTGAGGTATTGTAGCAGTTGAATATAGATTTACGGTTTTAGTGATTCTAACATCATGTAAGGCCTGTAACATGCAAAAAAAGTTACAGTACTAATTAGAAAGCATGTTTCTTGCAATGGCTGTTCACTTGGAGAGTCTTTTTCTCTCCAATTTTAAGGATGCAGCTTATATTTGAGTACTATCTTTTTTCTATTTTTTCCCCTTGAATTTTTTCCCAGTCGTAATAAACGAGAGCTGAACCATAAAGAAGTCTGAGCACCTTTGAATAGTGGTGTTGCTGAAGACTGATTAGAGACCCTTGGACTGAAAGATCCAATAAATCAATACTTCAGGAAATCAAGACAAACTGTTCATTAGAAGGTATGATCATGAGGCTGAAGCTCAAATATTTTGGCCATATTATGAGACGGCAGGATTTGCTAGAAAATACTTTTATGCTGGGAACGATTGAAGGCACAAGAAGAAGGGGACGACAGAGGTGGAGATTGATATATAAGGTAATTGAAGCAATGAGCATGAACTTGATGGTGCTCAGAGGGGCAGTGACTGAGAGATGCATCTGGCGTGCTGTGGTCCATGGAGTCACTGAGAGTCGGACGCGACTGAACGACTAAACAACAACAAGTACATTTGAATGTCTAAAACAAGTATGCATATATACACACACACAAACAAATGCAAACATACAAAGGTAGAAATATCCTGGAAGCCAAGGCTTGTAAAAATTGTACTTCTTTATTGTTTATAATAAAGAACTATTTGGAATTTAATTGGGTGTGTTGGTTTGAGAGTGTGCATTTGGAGTGAATATTCTCTTGCATACTTCAACATGTCCATGAAGAAACTGTGTCTCCACAAAACGTGAATAGGATTGTTTCAAGCATGACATAGGCATTTTTGGATTTGTTCCTTGTGCTGAGGCTCAATTAATGAATGAAAAATCTGGGGATAAATAAATTTACTGCTACTTAATTACTGCTCCTTTGGAAAAACCCGAGTATTGAAATCCTGCATGACATATTTTACCACTCAAGATTTTGTGAAGAAAGAGAAAGTCATGCAAGATTATGATGACCAAGCATTAGGACACAAGGGGCCTCAATAAATTCTCCCTAGTAGTTCTCTCGTCCTCGCAAAAGGCAGTTTTTTTTGCTGTTTGCGAGGACCGAATCCCTCGCAGCCTGCTTTGCGAGATGACTCCGAAAAATGGCCGAGAATAGGATCCGAGAGAGCTATGGAGTCACATGCAGCCATAAATCTACGAGTGATTCTCGCATCTCGGAAGAATCGCTATGAGCACAAAAAGTGCTAGCAAGGGATCCTAAAGCCTGAGACAGCCGTGTGAGGCTCCCCCTGCTCCCTATACACATCCACATGCTGCAGGGGTCCCTATAGGGACCCCTGCAGCCCTCCCCCACATTACCCCTTGCAGCGGGGGTCCCCGATCGCCATAGATCAGGCCCCTGCAGTGGCAAATAAAATTAACCCCCCTCTATGCTGGTGGTCCCCATCGGGACCCCCAAATTGTCCCCACATTAACCCCATGCTGCAGGGGTCCATAGGGACCCCCGCATCACCCCCACATTAACCCCTTGCAGCGGGGGTCCCCGATCGGCACCGATCCTGACCCTGCTGCATTAAAATTTTTACATTTCCCGCCTTGCGGGTCCTTAAAGGGCCGTAAAGGTCCTGAAAGGACTTGCACTATAAAATATTAACCCCAGGCAACTAAAACTAACCCCATAACTCATGGGGGTCAATACAGACCCCCATAAGGCCTTAATTAACCCTATAACTCATGGGGGTCAATACAGAACCCCATAAGCACAATAATTAACCCTATAACCAAAAATAAAAAAACCTACATTACAGAAAATAAAAAACCTAAGTCACCAAAAATAAAAAAAACTACATTACAGAAAATAAAAAACCTAAGTCACAAAAAATAAAAACACCTACATTACAGAAAATAAAAAAACCTAAGTCACCAAAATTAAAAAAACCTACACTACACACCTGAAAAGGAAAGACAGACATACACAATACAATACATACAATACAATACACAATACATTACATACAATACATTACATACAATACAAATAAAATACCCCCTATCTATCTAACATACAATCTATTTAATATACAATAAATCCTAACTATATCAAATACATCCCCCTATCTATCTAATATACAATACATCCTATCAACAGCCAATGAGAATGCGCAGATGTCTTCACCCAATCACTCCGTGGGGGTGTATCCCATTGTGATTGGCTGAAGGCATCTGCGCCTTGTGATTGGTTAAAATAAAGATTGACAGGTACGTTAGCCAATCAGGGTTGTGTATGTAGTTAGGATTTTAATTATTTTATTTTAGCTTAGAATTAGTGTTTGTGTATGTAGTTAGGATTTTAATTATTTTATTTTAGCTTAGTATTAGGGTTTCTGGATGTAGTTAGGATGTATTGTATATTAGATAGATAGGGGGATGTACAGGGAGTGCAGAATTATTAGGCAAGTTGTATTTTTGAGGATTAATTTTATTATTGAACAACAACCATGTTCTCAATGAACCCAAAAAACTCATTAATATCAAAGCTGAATATTTTTGGAAGTAGTTTTTAGTTTGTTTTTAGTTTGAGCTATTTTAGGGGGATATCTGTGTGTGCAGGTGACTATTACTGTGCATAATTATTAGGCAACTTAACAAAAAACAAATATATACCCATTTCAATTATTTATTTTTACCAGTGAAACCAATATAACATCTCAACATTCACAAATATACATTTCTGACAATCAAAAACAACACAAAAACAAATCAGTAACCAATATAGCCACCTTTCTTTGCAAGGACACTCAAAAGCCTGCCATCCATGGATTCTGTCAGTGTTTTGATCTGTTCACCATCAACATTGCGTGCAGCAGCAACCACAGCCTCCCAGACACTGTTCAGAGAGGTGTACTGTTTTCCCTCCTTGTAAATCTCACATTTGATGATGGACCACAGGTTCTCAATGGGGTTCAGATCAGGTGAACAAGGAGGCCATGTCATTAGATTTTCTTCTTTTATACCCTTTCTTGCCAGCCACGCTGTGGAGTACTTGGACGTGTGTGATGGAGCATTGTCCTGCATGAAAATCATGTTTTTCTTGAAGGATGCAGACTTCTTCCTGTACCACTGCTTGAAGAAGGTGTCTTCCAGGAACTGGCAGTAGGACTGGGAGTTGAGCTTGACTCCATCCTCAACCCGAAAAGGCCCCACAAGCTCAACTTTGATGATACCAGCCCAAACCAGTACTCCACCTCCACCTTGCTGGCGTCTGAGTCGGACTGGAGCTCTCTGCCCTTTACCAATCCAGCCACGGGCCCATCCATCTGACCCATCAAGACTCACTCTCATTTCATCAGTCCCTAAAACCTTAGAAAAATCAGTCTTGAGATATTTCTTGGCCCAGTCTTGACGTTTCAGCTTGTGTGTCTTGTTCAGTGGTGGCCGTCTTTCAGCCTTTCTTACCTTGGCCATGTCTCTGAGTATTGCACACCTTGTGCTTTTGGGCACTCCAGTGATGTTGCAGCTCTGAAATATGGCCAAACTGGTGGCAAGTGGCATCGTGGCAGCTGCACGCTTGACTTTTCTCAGTTCATGGGCAGTTATTTTGCGCCTTGGTTTTTCCACACGGTTCTTGCGACCCTGTTGACTATTTTGAATGAAACGCTTGATTGTTCGATGATTACGCTTCAGAAGCTTAGCAATTTTAAGAGTGCTGCATCCCTCTGCAAGATATCTCACTATTTTTTACTTTTCTGAGCCTGTCAAGTCCTTCTTTTGACCCATTTTGCCAAAGGAAAGGAAGTTGCCTAATAATTATGCACACCTGATATAGGGTGTTGATGTCATTAGACCACACCCCTTCTCATTACAGAGATGCACATCACCTAATATGCTTAATTGGTAGTAGGCTTTCGAGCCTATACAGCTTGGAGTAAGACAACATGCATAAAGAGGATGATGCGGTCAAAATACTCATTTGCCTAATAATTCTGCACTCCCTGTATTTGATATAGTTAGGATTTATTGTATATTAAATAGATTGAATGTTAGATAGATAGGGGGTATTTTATTTGTATTATATGTAATGTATTGTATGTAATGTATTGTATGTAATGTAATGTATTGTAATGTATTGTATGTATTGTATGTATTGTATTGTATGTATTGTATTGTGTATGTCTGTCTTTCCTTTTCAGGTGTGTAATTATTTTTTTTTTCTGTAGTGGGGGGGGTTGTAATGTATTTTTTTTATTTGTGAAGAAGCCTTTTTTTTCTTTAAGGTGGAATCTTTTTACTTCTAATCTCAAGGGATGTCCTCTTGTCAGTTGAAAACCTCTTAGCACAAAAAGCTCCCTTGACAAATCATTATACTGACCCTGGATGTATTTGTGTAAGATAATCATATCTCCTCTTAGACGCCTTTTTACTAAAGAAAATACGTTTCATTTGGTTAGTCTTTCTTCATAACTTAGCCCCTCCATTCCCCTTATTAGTTTTGTTGTCCTCCTCTGTACCCTTTCCAGCTCTAAAATGTCCTTTTTATAAAGTGGTGCCCAAAATTGTGCTCCATATTCCAAATGAGGATGTACTAGAGATTTGTACTGTGGCAGAATTATATTTGCTTCCCTTGCTTCCATACCCTTCTTAATACATGCTAATATTTTATTTGCCTTTGCAGCTGCTGCTTGGCTTTGAGCACTGTTACCTAGGTGGTTGTCCACAAGCACTCCCAAATCCCTTTCAATATCTGATACACCTAGATTTGCTCCATTAAGGTTATAAATTGCATGGCTATTTTTCCTTCCCAGATGCATAACTTTACATTTATTCATATTAAATCTCATCTGCCATTTAGATGCCCATTCCTCAATTTTATGTAAATCAGTTTGGAGAGAAAGCACATCATTATCTGATTTAATTACCTTGCACAACTTTGTGTCATCAGCGAAAATGGAGACACCACACTCCAATCCCACCTCTAAGTCATTAATAAATATGTTAATAAGGAGAAGACCTAATACTGAACCTTGAGGAACCCCACTTACCACATTAGTCCAATCGGAGTATGTTCCATTTACAACAACCCTTTGCTTCCTTTCTTTTAGCCAGCTCTCAATCCATGAGCAGATATTTACTGCAATTCCTGTATCCCTTAGTTTGCACAATAGTCTCCCATGTGGCACTGTATCAAAAGCCTTTGCAAAATCCAAAACGACTACATCCACTGAGTTGCCTTGATCCAGGTTCCTACTAACCTCCTCATAGAAACTAATTGGATTTGTTTGACATGACATATCCCTCATAAATCCATATCGACTCCTGCTTATAATCCTGTTCAAATAGACATATTCTTGTATAATATCCCTTATTAACCCTTCTAAAAGCTTCCCCACTACAGAAGTGAGGCTCACTGGTCTATAACTCTCCCGATTTGCTCTTGCTCCCTTTTTAAATATAGGTATCACATCTGCTTTTCTCCAGTCATCTGGTAGAGACCCTGTGTTGAGTGAATCTTGAAAAATTTAATATAATGGTTTGGCTATTACAGAACCCAGTTCCCTCAGTACCCGTGGAAGTATTCTATCAGGACCCGGGGCTTTATTAACATTTATTTTTTCCAACCACTTTTGGATTACTTCCTGTGTTAACCAATTATTTGGCAAAGGTAGTGTAGCCCCATTATGTTGCAGTGTCCCAATCACTGGTACCTCCCTTGTGTATACTGAATAAAATAACCTATTTAGCTCATCTACCTTTTCCTGGTTACTAATTATCAGACGGCCTGTGTCACATTGTAATGTTCCTATAGCTTCCTTCCTCGCCTTCTTCCCATTAATATACTTAAAAAATATTTTAGGGTTAGTCTTACTCTCTTTTGCAATTCATTTTTCATGTTCTATTTTAGCCAGTCTAATAGCGCTTTTGCAAGCCTTGTTGATTTCCTTGTACTTGTTTGTATAATTTAAATGCCTGTTTTTTTCTCTGTATCTTGATCTTTAAATCATTGTTAAGCCACATTGATGGGATTTCATCCATTCAACTACAAAAGTCAGCTACAGGTTAACAGGTCAGTGCAGTGTAAACTGATTTCAGGAAAAAACTGCTATAAATCATTGGCTTCCCCACAGTACATGTGGGGCTCTGCAATTTGTTGTTACTCATGCAACAGCCAGTAGGCAGAATACACTTTGGGCCTCATTCAATTCCAAGGATGTAATTACCGGTACATGGAGCCCGACATTTTGGCTGCAGGTTACAAATTTATCAGACGGCGGTGTCGGGCTGCTCCGATGCAGCACGTAGTGGATTTAGGATCCCTTGCAGGCACTTTTTTGTGCCCGTAGGGATTCTTCTGAGGTGCAAGGTTCGCCTCATAGATTTATGGCTGCATGTTACTACATAGCTCTCTCGGAACCTATTCTCGGACGATTTTGGGTGTCATCTTGCAAATGAGGATGCAAGGGACATATTGTGGAATCGGTCCTTGCAAACAGCAAAAAAAAATATTTTGCAAGGACCAAGGGAACTACAAAGGCTTATTTAATGAGGCTGTATATATACAAGAACTAGTTAAATTGGGAGTCATTATTTACATGTATTAACATCATTATTTTAATACAAATTAGCATAGTTGTAGAAAGATTTTAGATTTTTTTAAATAAAGGTCAGGTTTAATGTTTTGGATTGGAATATTAAGGTAGTAGGTTAACCTTATTTTTAACCTTCTGACTGCTTGTGGACAATTTCAGTACTCCAGAAGTTTTAATACCATAACAGTAAGGTATTAATTGTTATATCATTAATCTAATTTCCATACATACTTTTGTCATGGATTTTTTTTTTCAAGACTATGATATTGTTGTCTCTCTAACCCCCCCCCACCCATGTCTCTGTAGCCCCCCGTGTCTCTCTAACCCCCCCCCGTGTCTCTTTCCCTCCCCCCTCCTCATCCTCAACCCACCTCCTCATTCTAAACCCCTCTCCTCACTTTACCCCTCTAAATACCTCCCCCTCTTCCTTTCCCCTCACTTACCTGCTTCTGCTCCGACCTCCGCTCCTTCCGGCGGCTTGACCCGGTGCACATGTGACGTCACGTCATTAGGTTGAGGAAGGGGTTTAAGATGCGGGGGTTGAGCATGAGGAAGGGGGGGTTGAGGAGGGAGGTTGAGGAGGGAGGTTGAGGATGAGGAGGGAGGTTGATGAGGAGGGTTGAGGATGAGGAGGGGGGTTGAGGTTGAGGATGGCGGTTGAGGAGGGGGTTGAGGATGGGGGGTTCAGGAGGGGGTTGAGGATGAGGATGGGGGGGTTGAGGAGGGAGGTTGAGGAGGGGGTTGAGGATGGGGGGGTTGAGGATGGGGGGTTGATTAGGGAGGATGAGGAGGGAGGTTGAGGAGGGAGGTTGAGGATTGGGCTGAGGATGGGGGGGTTGAGGAGGGAGGTTGAGGTGGGGGGTTGAGGAGGGGGTTGAGGATGGGGGAGGATGAGGAGGGAAGTTGAGGAGGGGGTTGAGGATGAGGAGGGAGGTTGAGGATGAGGAGGGGGGTTGAGGAGGGGGTTGAAGATGAGGAGGGAGGTTGAGGATGAGGAGTGGGGTTGAGGAGGGGGTTGAAGATGAGGAGGGAGGTTGAGGATGAGGAGGGAGGTTGAGGAGGGGGTTGAGGATGAGGAGGGGGTTGAGGATGAGCAGGGAGGTTGAGGATGAGGAGGGAGGTTGAGGAGGGGGTTGAGGATGAGGAGGGGGGTTGAGGTTGAGGAGGTGGTTGAGGATGAGGATGGGGTGTTGAGGAGGGGGTTGAGGATGAGGGGGTTGAGGAGGGAGGTTGAGGATGAGGAGGGAGGTTGAGGATGGGGGGGGTTCAGGAGGGGGTTGAGGATCAGGATGGGGGGTTGAGGAGGGAGGTTGAGGAGGGGGTTGAGGATGGGGGGGTTGAGGATGGGGGGATTGAGGAGGGAGGTTGAGGTGGGGGTTTGAGGAGGGGGGTTGAGGAGGGGGTTGAGGATGGGGGAAGATGAGGAGGGAAGTTGAGGAGGGGGTTGAGGATGAGGAGGGAGGTTGAGGATAAGGAGGGGGGTTGAGGAGGGGGTTGAGGATGAGGAGGGAGGTTGAGGATGAGGAGGGAGGTTGAGGAGGGGGTTGAGGATGAGGAGGGGGTTGAGGATGAGGAGGGAGGTTGAGGATGAGGAGGGAGGTTGAGGAGGGGGTTGAGGATGAGCAGGGGGGTTGAGGTTGAGGAGGGGGTTGAGGATGAGGACGGGGGTTGAGGAGGGGGTTGAGGATGAGGGGGTTGAGGAGGGCGGTTGAGGATGAGGAGTGGGGTTGAGGAGGGAGGTTGAGAATGAGGAGGGGGGTTGAGGAGGGGGTTGAAGATGAGGAGGGAGGTTGAGGATGAGGAGTGGGGTTGAGGAGGGGGTTGAAGATGAGGAGGGAGGTTGAGGATGAGGCGGGAGGTTGAGGAGGGGGTTGAAGATAAGGAGGGAGGTTGAGGATGAGGAGTGGGGTTGAGGAGGGGGTTGAAGATGAGGAGGGAGGTTGAGGATGAGGAGGGAGGTTGAGGAGGGGGTTGAGGATGAGGAGGGGGTTGAGGATGAGGAGGGAGGTTGAGGATGAGGAGGGAGGTTGAGGAGGGGGTTGAGGATGAGGAGGGGGGTTGAGGTTGAGGAGGTGGTTGAGGATGAGGATGGGGGGTTGAGGAGGGGGTTGAGGATGAGGGGGTTGAGGAGGGAGGTTGAGGATGAGGAGGGAGGTTGAGGATGAGGATGGCGGTTGAGGAGGGGGTTGAGGATGGGGGGGTTCAGGAGGGGGTTGAGGATCAGGATGGGGGGTTGAGGAGGGAGGTTGAGGAGCGGGTTGAGGATGGGGGGGTTGAGGATGGGGGGATTGAGGAGGGAGGTTGAGGTGGGGGTTTGAGGAGGGGGGTTGAGGAGGGGGTTGAGGATGGGGGAGGATGAGGAGCGAAGTTGAGGAGGGGGTTGAGGATGAGGAGGGAGGTTGAGGATAAGGAGGGGGGTTGAGGAGGGGGTTTAGGATGAGGAGGGGGTTGAGGATGAGGAGGGAGGTTGAGGATGAGGAGGGAGGTTGAGGAGGGGGTTGAGGATGAGCAGGGGGGTTGGGGTTGAGGAGGGGGTTGAGGATGAGGACGGGGGTTGAGGAGGGGGTTGAGGATGAGGGGGTTGAGGAGGGAGGTTGAGGATGAGGAGTTTGAGGATGAGGAGGGCGGTTGAGGATGAGGAGTGGGGTTGAGGAGGGAGGTTGAGAATGAGGAGGGGGGTTGAGGAGGGTGATAAGGGAGGGGGGAAGAGACACAGGGAAGGGAGAGGGAGGAAGAGACACAGGGAAGGGAGAGGGGAGAAGAGACGCGGGAGAGAGAGGGGGACACAGAGGGCACAAGAGGGACACAGGGGGCAGCACATTTCCCACCCTCGGCTTATACTCGAGTCACTCATTTTACCCAGTATTTTGTGGTAAAATAGGTGCCTCGGCTTATACTCAGGTCGGCTTATACTCGAGTATATACAGTACATAAAGCCCGACATTTTGGCTGCAGGTTACAAATTTATCAGACGGCGGTGTCGGGCTGCTCCGATGCAGCACGTATGGGATTTAGGATCCCTTGCAGGCACGTTTTTGTGCCCGTAGGGATTCTTCTGAGGTGCAAGGTTCGCCTCATAGATTTATGGCTGCATGTTACTACGTAGCTCTCTCGGAGCCTATTCTCGGACGATTATGGGTGTCATCTCGCAAATGAGGATGCAAGGGACATCAGTCCTTGCAAACAGCAAAAAAAAATCATTTTGCAAGGACCAAGGGAACTACAAAGGCTAATTTAATGAGGATGTATATATACAAGAACTAGTTAAATTGGGAGTCATGATTTACATGTATTAACATCATTATTTTAATACAAATTAGCATAGTTGTAGAAAGATTTTAGAATTTTTTAAATAAAGGTCAGGTTTAATGTTTTGGATTGGAATATTAAGGTAGTAGGTTAACCTTATTTTTAACCTACTGACTGCTTGTGGACAATTTCAGTACTCCAGAAGTTTTAATACCATAACAGTAAGGTATTAATTGTTATATCATTAATCTAATTTCCATACATACTTTTGTCATGGATTTTTTTTTTCAAGACTATGATATTGTTGTCTCTCTAATCCCCCCCCCCCCGTGTCTCTGTAATCCCCCGTGTCTCTCTAACCCCCCCGTGTCTCTTTCCATCCCCCCTCCTCATCCTCAACCCACCTCCTCATTCTAAACCCCCCTCCTCACTTTACCCCTCTAAATACCTCCCCCTCTCCCTTTCCCCTCACTTACCTGCTTCTGCTCCGGCCTCCGCTCCTTCCGGCGGCTTGACCCGGTGCACATGTGACGTCACGTCATTAGGTTGAGGAAGGGGTTTAAGATGCAGGGGTTGAGCATGAGGATGGGGGGGTTGAGGAGGGAGGTTGAGGAGGGAGGTTGAGGATGAGTAGGGAGGTTGAGGATGAGGAGGGAGGTTGATGAGGGGGTTTGAGGATGAGGAGGGAGGTTGAGGATGGCGGTTGAGGACGGGGGTTGAGGATGGGGGGGTTCAGGAGGAGGTTGAGGATGAGGATGGGGGGGTTGAGGAGGGAGGTTGAGGAGGGGGTTGAGGATGGGGGGGTATATATATACAAGAACTAGTTAAATTGGGAGTCATTATTTACATGTATTAACATCATTATTTTAATACAAATTAGCATAGTTGTAGAAAGATTTTAGAATTTTTTAAATAAAGGTCAGGTTTAATGTTTTGGATTGGAATATTAAGGTAGTATGGAATATTAAGGTAGTAACCCCCTCATCCTCAACCCCCTCCTAATACCTTACTGTTATGGTATTAAAACTTCTGGAGTTTAACCTTATTTTTAACCTACTGACTGCTTGTGGACAATTTCAGTTCTCCAGAAGTTTTAATACCATAACAGTAAGGTATTAATTGTTATATCATTAATCTAATTTCCATACATACTTTTGTCATGGATTTTTTTTTCAAGACTATGATATTGTTGTACTTCTATGGTAGCATGACATTCTAGATCAGAGGCCCCTGAGACTTTAACTGCCAGGAATGAGGGCCCAGCACTTTAACCATACCTCTACCATTAGTAACAGATAAATCATTAATGAACATGCCTGCAGTTAAAATGCACTGTATTGAGGGAACTAGGTTATGTAGTAGCTAAAACATTACGTCTATTTTTTCATAGTGTAGTGTAGTGTTTGTACTTGGTGTCATGAGGGTCCTGGAGGACCCTCATGGCACTTATGGGGTTAATAATAGGGTTCTCATTGTCCTATGAGGGTCTTCATAGATCCTTATGGGACTGATTGGGTTAGATATAGGCTAATGGAGGTCTGTATGGACCCCCATAACTGACGGGGTATGATGGAAGCTTATGGGGGTCATAAGTGATGGGGTTAAATTGACTTAGATGGGGTAAATAGACCTAGGTGGTCTTAAATAGGACTAGAATGGGTTAGATAGGCCCAGTTAGGGTTAGATAGGCACAGGTATGGTTAGATAGGCCCAGGTAGGGTTAGATAGGCCCAGTTAGAGTTAATTAGGCCTAGATAGGGTTAAATGGGTCTAGAAGAGGTCAAAAAGGCCCAGTTAGGGTTAGATAGGCCCAGTTTGGTTTAAATCAGTCTAGAAGGAGTTAAATAGGCCCAGTTAGGGTTAAATAGGGTTTAGTGTGGGTTAATGGGGTATAGTTAGTGTTAAGGGGTTAATGCTGTATAGTTAGGGTTAATAGTGTAGTGTAGTGCTTAAACTTTGTCATGAGGGTCCTATTGGTCAGAGGGGCGGTAATTTTAGTCTCATGAGGGTCTATATTGAACTCCCAAATTAAAGTAAATTTTAGGTGCCTGTGGGGTACTTATAGTACCCCCGCAGCTTGGGGGTAACCATTAGTGTGCCGCAAGCCCTTAAAATAAATGTAAATCTCGTAGATGCTGCGGGGTCCCGATCGGTGAAATTTAAATCTCGTAGATGCTGCGGGGTCCCGATCGGTGACGATCAGGACCCTCTGTAGCAAGGCAAATGGTTAATGTGGGGAGCCTGCAGGGGTCCCTATTGGGACCCCTGCAGCAAGGAGTTAACGTGGGGGGCCTGCAGGTGTCCCGATCGGACTCTTGCAGCAAGGGTTAATGTGTGCACATTGAAGGGGACCTGTTCGGACCCCTGCATTATAGAGTTAATGTTAGGACACTGCAGGGTTATCAATTGGGACCCCTGCATTATGGGGTTAATGTAGGGACACTGCAGCCAGCAGGAAACTTATTTGGAGGGTACACAAGGGCTTCACAGCCCTTGCGACGGCTCCAGGGTGCCACTAAGCTGCGGCCATTTTTTTGTGTTAAGCGGAGTTGAGGGGAGGGTGATCGGAGAATTTGAATATTGAATGTTGAATATTGAATTTCCCTGAGGTACGCTGCAGCTGTAGTGGTCGCAAGGGAACACAGGGCGCCGGCCGTTAGCCGGTCGGAGCAGTCGGCTGCAAGGGATTGGAATAGCTAAGTAGCTTGCGGCCATCGCTTGTGGCCACACAGCTCCGACGGCATGGGTTGGAATGAGGACCCCAAGTGGACAAATACCTACGTAATAGTGCTCAGTGCCAAGCATCACCTGCAAAGGCAAATAAAATATTAACATGCATTAAGATGTGTATAGAAACAAGGAAGTAAAAATAATTATTTTGCTATATTAATTCCTAATACTCCCTGTCATGCCCAGGGGTTTGACTGAACTTTGGGCGACTAAGGACTACTAGGAGCCCTGGGGGCCACAGGGTGCAATAACACCACTTATCCCCTTTTCCTAAAACCAATGCCCAAATACTTAGGTACTTGGATGATCACTACCATTTAATAATGCCTAGAATATCATTGGAGTTGTTTTGCTGTTGCCTTATTTTACATGTTAATATGTACAGTTATGGTTGTGTGGGTAAGTCATGTTGTTCATGGAGGGGGCCACTATATGGGGTTAATCATAGTTATTGTGGGTATGTGTATATTACAGGGCAGTGTGTGTCTGTGGACTTAACAGGCAGGAAATATTATATTGTTGTGTTCATTTATTAATGTATGGATGTAACCAGACATGTTTGGTTTCTAAATGCTGCATTTTCCCCAGATAGTTCAATAAATGACGTTACTAGGTTTTCCTGGGGATGTGGGGTACAGGGGATCAGTTTCCCAGTTGAGAAACGCTCTGTGAAGATTTGCAATATCACCTCCTGGACAGCTGGCTTCCTGACAGCATAACACTAAAGTGTGAATCCCCCTTCCATGTACAAAGGGTCCAATTAAGTTTTACAGTCTGGTAGGCTCCAGCACCACAGGGAGTGCTTAGAAAGGCTGGGATCACTTGATTGACAGGCCTCTTCACATAATCAGAGTGGTGGTTGATGGGGATTGGTGAAGATCTGTTTACCAAGGGAATGTGATTGGGTAGTCTTATGGATAACTATGTGCTGTGTGTTCATTAAGGAAGAGTTGTCAGTTTAGATATACATAATGTAAGTGTATTATCCATTCTGGTGAAGGAATAATCCTATACATTGACTCTGCTATCCTGCTATCTTGGTTCTGGTGTTTACTTAGTCCTAGTTTAAAATAAACTTGTTTTCTCTAGAGAAAAAAAGATGCATACAATGGGATATGAAGACTTTATATAAATAAGTCAAGGGTCAAGACTTTGTCAGGGGAACTTTTCGTGCCAAGAGTTTTTCAACTGACAAGAGGACTTCCTCTGAGATTTGAAGAAAAAGATTCTACCTTAAGGAAAGAAAGGTGTTTTTCATTGTTCAGGCAGTCAGAGTGCGGAATGCTCTACTATAGGAGGTTGTGACAGTAGTCTCAATAGATAACTTTCAATAGGGGTTGGATATATTTTTAAGAAAAAGCATGTGCAGTATTATGTTGGATAAACAGAGAAGAAGGGATAATGACCCAGGGAGAAATCCAATTACCAGTATGTGGGGTCAGGAAGGAACAATTGGCAATGTTTCAATGGGTTGTTTTTGTTTGCCATCCTTTGTATTAATAAGCAATTCACTAATTACAAGGAACAGAGGAGATCTAAAAAAAGGTTGAACTAAATGTTTCCAACCTCAATTACTATGGGCCTTATTCAGTTGAGCAATTTTAGGTTACTGGAGTCAATAATGTAGCCCGTAAACTAATTTGCTATTCAATTGGCATATTTTAGCCACCTGCAAATTATCTGCAGGTTACAGGCTGAAAATCCCTGCAGTTGTCAAAATTGTAACTCCGACCCAGCAAAGCCTTTAATCTTTCAAGTCCGTTAATGTTACGATCGCAAATCGCTATTCAATCGCTCTTCAATTATTCCTCAAGTCCACAAATGTTTTCATACCTGTTAATGGCAAATATAGAAGAAAATCCTACGAGTACCAAATAGGACTCGCAAGGAGGTTAAACACCTGATCGTAGCACTGTAAATACAAATAAATAATCAATACTGCACTTTAAAAGATGAGGAAAGGGATGTAAGACATTATAATTAATTGCACAACAGTCCCAAGCTTGCAAATCGGCAATCAAAAATAATTTTTTTCACGTTTCCTTTCCGTGTAATATCAATCTTGGTAATCAAGGAGTTAATACTTATCAGGCCACCCACATGGACTAGAACATTTCCTTTATTCATTTGTATTATTTTGTACATTGACGGATTGCAAGACCCATCGTATATATAGCTAATTGATTGACCTTTAACCTCCATGTTTTACTGACGTCATGATGATGGTCTCATTTACTATTGGCTGTTTCTAAAATCGGTAGTTACGGCCTTGCTTAATTGATCATGATCAGGCACTGAAATGCTACTTACGGGTGCATGGTTTAAAGTTTAGGCTTTCGGCCAGGTTGCTGAAGGTTTGATCAAATGACACAATATAAGGAGGAACCTTCTTTAAAATAAATAAAGTTTTCCCTTAAAACATTGTTATGCACTTCAGTAAAATAAACAGCTGCTAATGTTGTTAGTTTATCACAAAGATAGCAGTATTTCTCGAATACAATGTTACTTTAACTCAGGTTTTCAGTGAGATCTTGGAAGAAAAAATGCTTAGTGATTGCCATAAAAAGCTAATATTTTGCATATACAACAACACTCCTCTAAATTGCCCACATGGTGAAAGGTTACACAGGTAATGAGGAATGTAGTTTTTTTTAATACAGTGAAGTACATTACTGAAAATAAAAGCAGTGCAACCTATGGTAATTAGATAATAATTATTTTTTCACATTACCAACAATAGATACAATGAGATAACATTATAATTTCAGAATAAATAAGCTAAAGAAAACTCATTAACTCAAAACTCTATCAGTTATTTTATAAATGGGGAACATTAATAATTTGTAAGCATGCCATTGATTCATCATACTATGGAGTACTATGTAATGGATTCACCTTACAAGAATAGTAATGTTTGACATTTAGCAGTCCAAGAATACAAATTATAACATATCATAGGGTTAAGGTCATGTAAGTGGTAATAGCTGACGTTATGGAAATTACTGGTGATGTACTTGGTCTGTAAACTATAACTCATCTTGCAAATATTATTTTATCCTTGACTCTTGGCAGACAATGTTTTTCCACTGGAAAGTGGAAAATGTACAGTAATTCTAATATAGTTATAATTAATTGTGGTGTCTCTTTATCTATTTATCTACTATCTATTTTAAAAAACACACACACATATAAATTAAAACTTTATATACTTAAAATGTTTCAGAAACTGTTTTGTATTTTTGGTGTGGACCAACAAGACAATTACCTTAAATATTAAATTTTATTTCATGAATTGTTCTATATGTACAGCTATCTTCTGCCTACCTTCCTATCATTATCCTACCTTCTAATTATATACTAGCACTGTTAAAACCTATATTATATAGTTACCTATGCACTCATTCTATTATCGGCCATAAATCGGCCGCAAAGCTGCGATTCCTTGCGGGGCTCCCGTTACCTTGCAATTCAATTATACGGCACCGCAAAGATATCCCCTTACGGCCGGCCGTATATCTTGCAATCGGCCGTAAGCTCAGAAATCTTTAAATGCAAAAATAAATTCAAGACGGCACTGTAAAGCTCTGTAAATGCTAGGGATCATAATGGGGGACATGAGGATTAATAGCAACCCCCTCTCAAGCTTGCACATCAGCCCAAATCCGAGATTACATTAACTGTTTATTTTCTGGCCGCAGCGTGGGCGGGTCTGAGGTGCTCCAAGCCCTCTGGACTTTTTACATGGATATGTGACATAAATTTAAAAAAAAATGTATTTACAGATTTGAGTGTAGGGGAATGTTGTGCTATGAATGCTAACACCTACAATCACTTTATAGTCTCCTCAGAGTGCAGGATGGCTTTATTATGGCTTTAAAATGTGCTTAATTGTGTGCCTGCGGGACCTTTTTGCTGCAAGTAAGCTGCGGCTCGGTTTTAGCCTTGCAGAGAGGGTTCCCGGAGCAATTGAATAGCAACCAGGATTTTCTTACGGCCGAAACTCTTGCGTCCGTTTAAGATCAAAGGCTTTCCTCCGGCGCGTGCGGCTGCTAGGGATAACAAGGCGCCGGCCGCAAGCCTGCCGGAATCCCCGGCCGGAAGGGAATAGAATAGGCAAATAACTTGCGGCCGGTCCTTGCGGCCCCGCATCTCCTACGGACGATAATAGAATGAGGCCCATAGTAATTAAGGCTGAAAAAATACATGTTTAGATCTCCTTTGATCCATTTAAACATTGACTGTCTCAAAAGGGGGAAAGAACTAACTTTCCTTCCTGACCCCAGACACTGGTGATCAGATTCCTCGCTGGATCAATATTACCGCTCTAATTATCCAGGATAACCCTGAAGGCCCTTTTTATTAAGAAATATATCCAATCCATTTTTAAAGATATCTATCAAATCTGTCGTCACCACCTCCTTTGGTAGAGAATTCCACAGATAAACCACCCTTACTGTGAAGAACCCTTTTCTTTCTTTAAGGTAGAATCTTTTTTTACTCCTAACCTCAAATGATTTCCAGTTGGCAGTTGAAAACCTCTTGGTACAAAAAGTTCACTTTACAAAGCCTTATATTGACCCTGGATGTATTTATATAAGGTAATCATAACTCCTCTTAGACACCTTTTTTCTAGAGAAAATAAGTTTCATTTGGTTAGTCTTTCTTCATAACTTAGTTCCTCCCCATCATAGGGTTAAGGTCATTTAAGTGGTAATAGCGGACGTTATGATATTATTCACTTTTTAGTTTTGTTGCCCTTCTCTGTACTTCTTCCAGCTCTTAAGTGTCATTTTTATGAAGTGGTTCCCAAAGGGATTTGTATAGTGGCAGAATTATATTTGCTTCCCTGGCTTCTATACCTTTCTTAATACATGCTAATATTTTACTTGCCTTTGCAAATACTGCTTGGCATTGAGCACTGTTACCTGGGTGGTTGTCCACAAGCGCTCCCAAATCCCTTTCAATATATGATACCCCTAGATTTGCTCTATTAATATGATAAATTGCATGGCTATTTTTCTTTCCCAAATGCATATATACATATATGTATTTGTATTAAATCTCATCGGCCATTTATTTGCCCATTCATCTTATTTATGCAAATCCCTCTGGAGGGAAAGTACATAATGTTCTGTTTAATTACCTTGCACAACATTGTGTCATCAGCAAAAATGGAGACAATACTTTCCAGTCCTACTTCTAAGTCATTAATACATATGGTAAAAAGGAGAGGACCTAATACTGAACCTTGAAGAACCCCACTTACCACATTACTCCATTCTGAGTATGTTCCATTTACAATTACCCTTTGCTTCCTGTTTTTTAGCCAGCTTTCAATCCATAAGCAGATATTTACTGCAATACCGGTATCTCTTAGTTTGCACAATAGTTTTCTATGTGCCACTGTATCAAAAGCCTTTGCAAAATCCAAAAAGACTACATCCACTGAGTTGCATTGATCCAAGTTCCTACTAAGCTCCTCATAGAAACTAATTAGATTTGTTTGACATGACCTATCCCTCATAAATCCGTATTGACTCCTAATTATAATCTTGTCCAAATAGACATATTCTTGTATATTATCCCTTATTAATCCTTCTAAAAGTTTTCCCACTACAGAAGTGAGGTTTACATGTCTATAATTCCCTGGATTTACTCTTGTCCCTTCTCAAATATAGGTATCACATCTGCTTTTTTCCAGTCACCTGGTAGCGACCCTGGGGTGAGTGAGTCTTGAAAAATTTGATATAATGGTTTGGCTATTACAGTACCCAGTTCCCTCAGTACCCTTGAATATATTCCAGTTTTAACGAATAGTGTCCAGTCTTAACCAATTATTTGGACTATACTGTAGAAAAGAACTTATTTAGCTCATCTGCCTTTTCCTGGACACTAATTATCAGACAGCCTGTGTCACATTGTAATGTTCCTATAGCTTCCTTCTTGGTCTTCTTCCCATTTATATATAATTTAAAAATATTTTGCAACCAACTTTTCATTTTCTATTTTAGCCAGTCTAATAGCACTTTTGCAAGCCCTGTTTATTTCCTTGTACTCATGTAAAGTATTATCTGTTTCCTCTTTTTTGTATAATTTAAATGCCTTTGTTTTACTTTGTATCTCAATCTTTAAATGATTGTTAAGCCACATTGGATGTGACTTACTCCTTTTACGTCCACATAGTATATGGTGATAAGTATGTATATTTAGTAAGGATTTGAACGTTGCACATTTATGTTCAGTTTTTTTTTACCTGCCAGTACTTTGTCCCAGTCTATACTTTGTATTGCTACCCTTAGACCATTAACATCTGCCCTTTTAAAATTATGATGTTTTTTGTCCACTTACAGTTTTGTTTTTTAATTTGATCTCTGTTTCCCAAAAGTTGCCCTATTTCAACATTTGATACTATATAAATATTATTTTTGATGACTAAATCTGGGCCAGATAATGATTCCTGAGTGTACTCAAGAACCCGCTCCCCTTAGCTGAACTGTTGGTTGATCCAGTTTTTTTCAGGGTAATTAAAATTCCCCATTAATAAAATGGGCCCATGCTTAGCTGCATTTCCAATCTGTAATAATAATTGCAGTTCCTCACTTTCAATTATATTTGGGGGTTTATAGCATAATCCTACCAATTTTCTTTTAGAATTTGCTGCTCCTCCTTTAAACTCACCCCACAAGGATTCAACATTCAACATCATCTAAGGAATATAGTGTCATAGGCACAGGAACATGGCCATATAGGGACAGATTAACATAACATACGCTCATCTCCTGAAGCTCTACATGAAGGCCTAAAAGAAAACACAAAAGGAGGCTGAGAAGAGGCACATAGAGCACCCCAAATCTTACCCCCGTCAAAAGGAACCATGGCTACTCCTTTCCTGCCAAGTCTAACGCCATTGATGATGTGCAAGTGCCAGCATATACACCAAGACTCATCATGTGACAATAATTATAAATGATCATTTATGATTAACTGATACATTAACAACCCTTCAGTGGAATGGTGAGGCCCAGCAGTGTCACAATGTATATGTAGCACAGTATTAACTCACAGTAATCACTATTCATGTTATTCAGGCATGTTTTAGAATATAGTGATAATAACATTGCAATAAGAGTTAGAACGCATGTTGGACATATTAATACATGCCATCACTTGTAAGTCACACCTGTGTCACTGTGATGTTCATGACTGCTCACAGAACAATGCCTTAAAATGATAAAAAGGATAAATATATCATCATCATGTCACACGTCATGCAGAAATCAGGTGTTGTGTGCACCAATATGTAAATTGATGTTAAAAATGATGATAATAACATCAGATATAACATAGAAAGTGTAAACACTTGGCCAATTTAACATCAATTCATAATTTACATAGGTGTAGTGACAAACATATGTTAACATGCATAAACTGCACAAAGGGATGCCAATACAGGATAATGACCAATATCCTAAAAGTAAATAGTTAAATAATTGTTATGTATGTGGATGTCACCAATCTACTAGCTTGAGAAACACACAAAAACATGGATAACGGTGTAACATTAATATCATGTATTTAATACACAGAGCACACCGTAAAAACATTCAACCGTTCATTAATATCATGGGTGTGGTGTAGGCAGATCCGAAAGAACAAGAGACTGGGGAAAAAAATAAAGGGGTCAAAGTAATACTGTATAATATGAATGATGCATAGCATTTACTAGGGTCACATGTGGTCACAATCAGATGACCACAATCAGAAAAAGATCATCATAAATAATCTCCATATAATGGAAGTAACTACTAATGTGCATAACACATACATCATGTCTTCATCTTCTACATTACACAGATGCTGAAAATCAAAGATTATGTAAACCAATTCAAATACACACATACAGTGTGTTCCAAAAAAGCAAGAATCAAAAAGAATAAGGTGTGCCTCAGCTAAAAAAGACAGAGGAGGAAAAAAAAAGAACTATCTATAAAAATCTGTATGTACAGTGGTAACTACTATAACCAACTTACCTGAACTTCATCTGCAAACAGTGCAAACTATATTTGCCATGATAAATGACTTGCCATCATGAATAATGATGTGGCATCTCACAAGGACACAAGTAATGCTTACATTGTGACCACAGTCAGTGGGGCTATCACCATCTCTCTAGGATATTTCATCCACATGGATATCCCATTCATCCTGTATACAGAGTACCCTGATTGTTAGGATATCATGATGTCTGAACACATACCCATTAATACTGAGAGTAGACAAAGTTTAGCAGCCATAATGTCTGTTGCTTACATAAGACTAAAGTTAGCGTTCTCAGATTGACGAGGGGATGACATGGTTAACTAACACATGTATTAATGCTGGCTTGAAATACCTGGCTGCTCTGGCACTTTAATATTCCCATATCTGGATTGGTATGAGTTAAACTGAGCAATGGAAATGTGTTATTGAACACGCTATATAATTATATAATGGTCGGGCATGTCTGTGGGAGGAGGAGATGGTGGCCCAGTGAGGAGGTGTTGAGGGCCTGGTGCTGGTGGTTGGCCTAGTGGTCTAGGTGGCCAGGATGTGCTGGTGGTGGGAGGAGGAGCTTGTAGGGGTGGTGGTGGTGGAGGCATGGCCCTTGTGTTAGTCCAAAATAAGGGCCCGGGTGGCGAATCTATCTGGGGCAGGAGGGGCCAGTGGGATCAAAAGCCCACTGACCACATAAACATTGAGTCCTCCTCCTCCTAATCGTCCCGGGCCCTGGGATCCTCTCCTAGGCTTCTCCTCCCGATATGGATCCTGGTGGGTAGAAGCACTTCCAGACGCTTGTGGCTCTGACTGAGCCGAGGCCACCGCCTCTGAAGTGGACCCAGACCTCCTGGCAGCTGTAACGAGAGAAGAAAGGTATATGGTTAACAACATTGTATGATCATATGATTGATGTGTGTTCCTAACTGCCATGCAGTTATCTTGCATGTTGATGGGTCAGTTTGTAGCTATTATTGGAAGCTATCCTCTGCTTGATGTGATCATTGCATAATCATCTGATTGACTGATTAGAATATCGGTATCTTGATTGTTGCTGTGGGCTAGGCTCTGCAGCACATGCATATACAAACTCTGCATGAGTTGCTGCGCATTGTGTCATACTAACCAATGAGTGAGCATCTCTCAGCAATAGTTGTTAACATGCTGCTGAGGGGTGTTCCCTGCTGGGCTATTGATCAACACTGCATATCCATCCCTACAGAGTCTGCATCTGCATATGCTGCAGTGGCCATACCCATGACTGTGGTGTTAATTTATGTTTACTAAATTTCCATCTATCTGCTATTTGCTGAATGTATTTCAGACATATATGTTGCTGTCCAACATTGAGTGTGATATGTAAGGCTCCTGGATTTTATGAGGTTTAGACGATCCATCTACCCCTAGATCCAGGGAGCTAATATGTGACTATAATTATTGGATTTCATTTCCATGATTAGAGTTATCTATGTTTTTGTGGTGTACATATGGGTTTACATTGTTGTATGTGATATTCACTTGGCAAGGAGGCTGGATCCGGTGTAGCCATCAGGCCTGGAGCTCCAGGGACGGTCCCTGCTTGCATCATCACCTTCAGCATACTCTCCTACTTCTTGTAGCGGACAGTCACTGTGGGTCCACCTCTTGTTGGATCGTCTCCTCTGGCCTCCTACTCCATCATCCTTCTGACCTTTGCCCGGCTGTAGTCATAACGGTGCCTAACAGACCTCACATCCCTATGGCAATAACCCACCTCTGTTACTGCGGCTGCTACCTCCTTACAGGGCTGGCCCCTGGGGCCGACCTTAATCTCCATTCCCCCGTTAATAATATGGGCACGGATGGCATCGAGGAGTACCACCATCTTCACTGGCCTGTAGTTTGGGGCCGCGTGTCTGGCTCCAGCCTCTTGTCCTCCCGACTGTGGACTGGGATCCGGGTCTTCCTGCTCTGACCATGAGGCCTGTCTCTCCCTTCACTACCCCCCTCCTGAGATCAGGCCCATCCTTCCTGACCCTTAACTATGTGTGCTAAAGTCTTTGGGCTCATCTTACCCTCCCTCTACCTCACCTTACGCTCCTACCACTCAGAACTACCAGTCCTAGCCCCCTCCATTCCCACTCTCTTTGTCTTCCCAAACTACCTCCTTCAGGCCACCTCCCTCACTCCTTCTATCTTCCTCCCTCCCACGTCCTTCATTCCTCCCTGTAGTCCCTGGAACCCTCTCTCCTCTCTCTCATCCTCTCTCCTCATCTCTTTCTCCTCTATTCCCCTCTTCTACCCTTCTATCTTCTCTCTCCATCACTCAATCAATGTTCTATCTGCAGGGTTTTTATTCGTTAGGTATAGGGTGAGGGGTGGGTGTGTGTGTAAGATGCGTACTATCTATAAGTGTATCTATGTGTATTTTTATCCTATGTGTATTGTAATTTAACTGTAAAATACTATGTCATTCTCTGTAATAATTAAAAGAAGATAAACCTGCACTCCAATATTATTCTCTCCTGTTCTCTATCTCTCTCGAACCGAAACTCCAACTCTTCTGACCTTTGTGCTAATTTGTGAAAACCTACAACACAGTCAACGCTGGGGCGTGATGCTCACAAATATATACAACTAGCTAATTGCCAGGCAAAAAATGACGGCAATAACATTTAAAGCCATGGCAATGTTGTTTGCCACAGAATGTAAGGCTTTTGCTCTTCTGAGTACCTTCGGCGCTCATTGCAAGCCTCTCCCCTTGTGTACTTTTGCTCCTCTGAGCACCTTCGGCACTCATTGTGAGCTTCTCCCCTTGTGTACTTCAAGTTTTGTGCTTTGCAACGATCATCTTTGGCGCTCATCGCAAAGACAGATATATAAGTACAGTGTTAAATATACATTTTTTTTAGTACAGTGTAAATTAGAAAAAATGCTCAGGTCTCGGAGCAAAATAAAGTGATTTAAATATGTAACTGCTTTGAGAGTCCTATTGCTGTCAGCCAATGAGCAGTAATCCAGATATAAAAGTGCAGTGCGAAATGTAATTTTTTTAGTGCAGTGGAAATTATAAATATTTATTTTCCATGACTAATTACTAATTATTAAATTAATGCACGTTAATAATTAATTAGCAATGAATAAATGTATTAGGAAGTGTGATGCATTAATGTATTCATAAAGTAACGGCAGTGTAAAATATGCTATTTAGCGTATTTTTATTTTTTATATATATATTTTTTTATAATAATTAATTAATTAATGAATAAATTAGACCTATTTCTAATTAATATATCAGCAATCAATCTCCTGAAGAGCTAACAATCTCTCTGATTTTCCTGCAGTATACGATGTACAGTTGGACTGTTGCTGACCTGAGGAGAAAGTGTCAGCAATGTGCCAATTGTGCAGTATAAAAAGGCTGCATGCGCGAGGTCAAAGCGTTTGTTTAGTCGGGTAAAGCGCCATTTTAGAATCGTAATGTTATTAGTTGCAAGTTAGTGTTGTAAAATGGCGGCGATTGTCTATGTGGCATTTTCCGCCCTTCCTAATAGTGTATTTTGTACCTTGTACGTTCCTGAGTAAAAGTCGTATGTGCCTGGCGGTGTTTTGCGCCGTTTGGGGTTGTGTAGCCTCTTTTTCGTCGGCTGCAATTTTTTTTCTCGCATAGGCGATTTTCAGGTGCCGAAACTCTGCAAATTCAGCTTAAATTTGCGTACAACCTAACTCCCAGACATCCTGGCTGTCCCCCCTTGCTGTGTGTGAGTTTTTCTTCTTTTGTTTTTTTCGATTTGAGCGGTTCAACGGGCCGTCATTTTTTACCACCATTTTTTTTTTAACTGCTAGGGGGCTCGCACTGTGAATTTGATAATTGAGATTTCTGTTGATCTGTAGTCCCGCGAGTCGAAGGTCGCAGTCGTAGGGTCCCGCGGGTCGTAGTTCGCAGTTGCAGGCAATGTGTTGCATTTTTGAGAATTTTTGCCCATTAATTATCATCCAGATTTATGTTCCACTCTTTTTCCAATAAAGTTTTGATTGTTGTAATTTAGTCAATTAAGTAATTATACAAGGTAGAGTTGTTTTTCCAGTCCTACTTTTAAATAATCAATAAATATGTTAGTCTGGAGAGGGTCTTAAACGGAACCTTCAGGAACCCCGCATTAGTCCAATCGGAGTAGGTTCCATTTACAACAAGCCTTTGTTTCCTGTTTTTTTAGTTTTCAATCCATGTGCATATATTTACTGCAATTCCATTATACCTTGGATGTATTCCATCAGGGTCTGGTGCTGTATTAACATTTATGTTTTCAAGGCTTTTGGATTTTTTCCTGTGTGTGTACAGAATAAAATACTTTTTTGAACTCATTTGCCTTTTACTTGTTACTATTAATCTGTCAACCTATTTCACACTTCAAGGTTCCAATATTTTTTTTCATAGCCTTCTTTTTATGAAGATATAAAAAAAAATAGAGTTAGTCTTTCTCTCCTTTGCAATTAACTTTTCATTTTGTATTTTAGCATATCGAATAGCTGTATTCCTTGCACACACATAAAACTGCCTATGTTCCCTCTTTTCTGTATAATTGAAATGCATTCTTTTTTCTCCATATTTGATCTTTGAATCATTGTTAAGCCACATCAGTTGTAATTCACTTATTTTATTTTTATTTCCACCTGTGCTGATATGTATATACATTTAGTAAAGCTTTAAATGTTATCCACTTATCTTCTGTATTTTTACCTTCCAGTTGTGTATTCCAGTCTAAATGCTGTTTTGCTGCCCTTAGACCATTAATATTATTTATTATTATTATTATTATTATTAATATTTATAATGCGCCAACATATTTTGCAGCAGCATACATAAGACGAATACAAGGTAAAAACAATATCAATACAGATTAAACTAATAAACAGCCCTGTTTTTGAGCTCAGAATCTTGCATATAGAGTACTTTTTCAAGCATCCTATAGGATTAAAAACTTGCAAATTTACAATCTAATGGATTTGGAAGATGAAAGATACATCGGGCATATTAAGTATGAAAGTGATACGTTTTCATTAAATAGATGTGTTTTTTAGTGAGGTTTTGAGCTAGGAAAAAAGTGTAGTGGAGTGAGTTAAGGAGTTCCAAAGAATTGGGGCAACACAAGAAAAGTCCTGAAGGTGGGAATGAACAGAGGGGGTAGGTAAGGGAGTATTTTGAGATGACAGCAGAGATATAAGGGGATGCATTATTGATAAGGGCTTTATTTGTTAGGATTGTGATTTAAAATGTTATTCTGGTGGTTATGGGGAGCCAGCGGAGTGGCAGAGTGGGGATGTTGACATTGAGCGTTGGGTATTGCAGTTGCAGGTGAGTCTAGCGGACACATTTATTATAGATTGTAGTGGTAACAAGCAGGTGATGGGCACAAAAAGTACACTTGACAAATCCCTATATTGACCCTGGATGCATTTATATAAGGTAATTATATTCCTCTCTTAGGAGCCTTTTTTCTAGAGAATACAGTTTCATTTGGTTAGCCTTTTTTCAGAGCTTAGTCCATCCTGTCACGGCCCCCCTTTCTAGGGCCTGGATCCTGGTGCATTGAGCCACCATAGAGGACATGCCACCCCATTCGAAAATGGCTAGGGGAATTATTCTTAGTGCATGTGCTCGCTGCCTCATTCTGTATGTAATTCCCCATGTAATATTACTGCGTTCTGTGTCATGTTTAAAAGGTTATTGTATTTGTACTGCTATTTGCAATATTGATCAGTAGCCAAACAAAATTAAGTCTATAGCATTAAGCTATCCTAAATGGGTTCCATTTCATGTCCTTTGTTCTATAGCTGCTTGTGTCCAGCTCAGGTAACAGACCAGCCCCCAGAAGAGGGCAGCCCCTTTCTGTCACATCATCTCTTTCCCCATGGACACAGGACTATGCTGATTGGACTATGTTAATTCAGGCAGTATAGCTATTCAGCTGGTTGGCGCTTGTGCATCCAGGTCAAGAATCCAAACTTATCCCCTCCCCAATTCATGAATGTTGTTTTGTGTTTTTTTAAATTGTTCAGTTGGTTTTTCGAACTGAATAAAGACAGTTCACTCGGAGGCATATATAAAATGGTATGCCTATTATTTTGCTCCTGGTGGCTGCGATACTAATCCTATCTTTACCCTGCCAGTAACCTGTCCTGATCACTACCACAGAACGGTTACTGAAACTCCTGGAAATGCTGATGGAGAAGCTCTGACTGATACAGCAGCCAGATATCAGGGTGCTGGTGCTGAGATTAAAAAGAACCCGATGGTCCTTGTGTGTGGATAACCTGTAGGATATAGCAGGTGGACCTGGGCTTACAAAGCCCGTACGAACGGATCATCACCTTCATTCCCCTTATTAGTTTTGTTGCCCTTCTCTAAACTTTTTTATGAAGTGGTGCCCAAAATGATACTCCATATTCCAAATGAGGGCATACTAGGGATTTGTATAGTGGCAGAATTTTATCAGCTTCCTTTGCTTCTATACCCTTCTTAATACATGCTAATATTGTACTTGCCTTTGCAGATGCTGCTTGGCCTTGAGCATTGTTACCTAGGTGGTTGTCCACAAGTACCCCCAAATCCCTTTCTATATATGATATCTTTAGAATTGCTCCATTAAGATTATAAATTGCATGGCTATTTTTCCCCACTTACCACATTTGTTCAATCTAAATATGTTCCATTTACCACAAGCCTTTGCTTCCAGTCTTTAAGCCAGCTCTCAATCCATGATTATTGAAATCAGAACCATTTTTATTAAGGATCCAAGTGAGGAAGCATAGATGGAGAAGCGGAGAGGGCCTAGGACTAAACCTTGGGGTACACCAACAGACAAAGGGCGAGGTGAAGAAGTGGTGCCAGAAAAGGAGCCACTAAATGTTTGACCTTGTAGGTATGATGTGAGCTATGAAAGAGCAAAGTCATGGATGCCAAGTGAGTAGAGAATTTGGATTAGAAGAGGGTGGTCAACTGTGTCAAAGGCAGAGGAGAGATCTAAGAGGATTAGAATCCTAATCTATCTGACTCAGACAGTTTACTATCTCAGGCTGCGTCCTCTATTGGGAATAGAACTGGTGATTAGTCACTAAGGCTCTGGACAGTCCCGAGACTAGTCCAATAGCTCAACGATGGTGGAATCCCTTACCCATCTTCAGCAAGGAAAATGCAGCCATGCAGCCTCCTACATGCTGGGAGGGAGGCCCAACCAACATCCAATCCAAAACCCATTCAAAGAATAGTCCACCCAACTCCAGCAAATGATTGCAGAAATCTCTACTTCTATTAACTCTATAGTGTATAGATTGGTATTTTCTACTTTATTAATTTGATGTAGTCTTGAAGGAACAAAGTGCCACCTATTATTAATTTTACAGTGTTGCTCTCTTTGAGCCGCATTTTTTATCACTGACTCAGTGACCTTTAATGCTTTATACCAGTCATATATTGGAAGTTCCTTTCCCAGGTCTATTTCCCATTAAGATAATTATTAGATTTCACTTCCTCATACTGCTTCCTCATTATATTATACATTTTCAATGTTACATGTCGATAATCTCTTGTTCTTATCAATTTTTCAAATAAGGTTTCTTCCCTCTTACTCAACAAATCAATACCCAAGCTCTTCATGTGGGAACATAATGCTCTATAATTGAGCCAGTTTGCCAATATGCTAGGGAATTTAATTTTTATCTCTTCAAAGGTTCCAGTTCAATTGTTGACATATAGTTCTCCTATTTTAAGTTCCTCGTATCCATAAGATTTTACACCCCCCTCCTCCCCCATTCACTTTGAACTTAGATGACGGAATTTCTATAGGGAAAATGGGACTCGGGAAAGGTATTAATCTATATTTTTTATTTAATTTGTTCCATATTTTTATATTATTTTTTATCAATCTACCTTCTGGATAGATCGTTAAAATTGTAGGATTTTCTTGATATAAAATTTTCCTAAGTTCTCCTAGTTCTGCACATTTTCTATCTGATCCCATTCATTTTCTGCACTAACTTGACTCCATTCAATAATATGTGATATGGAAATTGCATCTTGATATTTTTAGGTTGATGGGTATGCCATCCCCCCTCTATTAAATCTCTGCTCTAAAATTGATCTCCTTATCCTTAAGTTCTTCCCACCATGGACAAAGAGATCTATTTTTTTTCTGAAGTTTATTTATTAAGTAGTGCGGTAATGGAAAAGGGATAGATCTCAAAAGGTAGCCAATTTTTGGTAATAGAACATCTTTGTTGATATTATCTTTCCTGCCCACAAAATATTTAAACCCTGCCAATTCTTAATTAATTGCTCTATTTCTTCATTTATTGTATTATAGATTATATTAATTATCTTTTTTATGTCCCTGTGTATTATAAATCCTAGATGTTTCATTTCTAATTGCCATTTTAGATTATGATTACTTTTTAATAACTCCAAGATTCAATGACAAAGCCTCTGTTTTTTGTAAGTTCAATTTATAATTAGCGTCTTCGCTATACTCCTTTACACAGAAAAGAGCTTCCCCATCGACACCAGGGGATCACTGATAGTAATCATGATGTAATCGGCAAAAGCCAACAGTTTATATTCTTTGGAACCAATCTTAATTCCTCTTAATGTAATATAATTTTTTAAGAGAACCAAAAGTGGCTCCAACGTTAGAGCGAAGATCATGGGTGACAGGGGACAGCCCTGCCTTGTCCCATTTGAAATTAGAAACTTCTCTGATGTAAACTCCATGCCCCTGACAGAGGCGACTGGAGATCCATATAAAGCACCAATTGAACATGAACCAAACCTTCCCAAGCCAAATTTGGTCAGCACCTGATGCATGAATCTCCAGCCGACTCTGTCAAAGGCTTTCTCCGCATCCAAAGAGAGGAAGACCACTGGTATCTGTTTCTCCTCAACATAAGATATCATATTTATCATTTTTTTAACATTATTAGTTCCTTTTCTGTTTGGGACAAATCCATTTTGTTCTCGTGATACTAATCCCACCAATAAAGGTTTCAACCTATTCGCCAAAATTTTAGAATAGATTTTTATATCTACATTAATAAGGCTAATAGGTTGAAAATGTCTACACTCCGGATATTTAAGTTCTTCCTTTGGAATTGGCACTATTTTGAGCTCTACCATTTCTTTAGGTGCCACACCTTCTGTTTTAATTTAAACCCGTCTTGTCCTGGCGATGAATTTAATTTTAGATTAGAAATAACTTCTTCAATTTCTTTTTCACTAATTTCTCCATCCAAAAACTCCAGCTCCTCTTTGGAGATTTTTGGGAGTTCAATTTTATCCAATCATTTTTTGATTGCTTCTAGCAAAACTTTCTGTATCTTCCAAGTTATACAATTGTTTATAATAAAATTGCAAAAATTTTGGCAATATCCTTCGGGTTAGTCATTAGTTGATCTTTATATTTCAAATAATCAATCCTCTTATTCATTGATTTATTAGTTTTAACTTTATTTGCAAATAACTTGCTTGCTTTATTTCCGAGATGAGGTTTGAATCAGCTTATTTATTACATTCATCTCCCAAAAGGAAGTTCCTTAATTTCTCAAACTGTTGATATAGCTCATTATCTGAATATATACGAAATTTAAATATTTATCTATTACTATAAATCTCTTGAAGAGCAGAAAATCATATAATTGACCTTCAAATATTTCTGGATTTAATTTAATTGGCATTGTACATATGATTTTATTGTATGGAAGTAATTTACTATTTATCAATCACCAGATCTGAATCATTGGATACATTAAAATATTATTTCATATAGATTTAGACATTTTAGCTCTATGATTATGTAAGATATAATCAACATCTTTATTTTTATTTATATCTATTTCCCAAATGTGATAAGTCTTAAGCCATCTTAACCAAAGATGACCAATTTGCCCATTCGATATTGGGGAATTTAGCACCTCCTTGATCTATCAATAACCAAAGTTTATTTAAACTAATGCAGGATTTTTTTTAGACTGGCATATAAATGTCCTAAAGATAGAATCATTTTTTCATATCTTTGCTTTTTTTTTATCATTGGCAAATTCTTTATGAGAAATAATAATTTTGGATATATCATTATCTTGATCAGTCTAATTCTACCCATCAAGGATAGAGGAGGTTTAGACCAACTTTGAAGCAGTTTATCAATATGAGAAATAAGAGAATTATAATTCAATAAATAAATATTTGAAATATCAGGAGATATTTGTAATCCTAAATACTTACCTATCTCACATGCACACATTTTCACCAAAATATCAATGAGATCCCTACAGGATTTTTTTCTAAATGAAAACTAGGCAATGGAAGGAAATACATGTCCTCTTTATGGCAGAACTCTTGAGGCAAGCAGACTAGGGATCTGAATGAGAACCTTGAGAACTTTACAGTTACAGACACCAAGATCAGGAAACCGATAGAATATTAGGAGTTACAAAAAGGAAATGGTACAATTAGTGTAACTGATGAGAGGCCAAAAGTAATTTCACGATCCCCCTCTTCTGTTCTACAAACAACCTCTTACTTCGAACAAGGATCTCACTACTGCTATTGGCACATTCCCCTGCAAACAAAAAGACGTGAAACATACTCTGGTATATCTTCTATAAAGTACTAATTCCACAATCTGACCAACATCATAAAGTGATTAAATAACCCATTCAAATAAGTAGGAGAATAATTACATGAATTATATTTGTATGCATTTTTATATGTAGTTTTGTGGTATTTCATAATATAATGTATGACATGGTAAGTGTAATCAAATTAGTGTTTGCAAAAGTTTAAGAGGTCCTTTATTTGGAGCTAACACAATGCTTCAAATGGGACAGTTGATCACTGAAGAACTCCTGGGGAGATATGCAAACAACCAGCTATTAACCAATCACATGCAACAGCTCTGAGTAATCGGATTAACTTGACCTTCAGATCTAGTGATCTTAATTACATTACTAAGTTATAGCATTCAATGCCTCCACAGTTTAATTATGTCACAATCTACTGCTTCAGTTGGCTTGGAAATAACCTAGTTTAGACCTAGCCAGTAAATTGTGCAGCCCATTAGTATCCCTGTTAGCAGGAATAGGACCAAGAGCACACAGGGAAAAACAGTATGTATAGTTACATACTGTAACTAGTTCCAGGCAGTTTCAGTGACAATAATCCCCAATGCAAGGATTACCTTTCCCACAGAATGACACTTCCACATAATTTATGCTAGTTTAAACTGGACTACTTCATTAGCGAAAACACACATATTTATAATCACAGTAAAATTAACATGACTGGGGCGTGAACACTTCAAACCCTAGGGAGGGGGTAAGTCATAGGCTCATATCCAGAATTTTGTCTCTATGAACTCGGTAGGGGGTTGTTAGTCACAGCATAGGCAGAGAGAGCTAGCCTGAATGGCCACCTACTCTTGTAGGGACTTGGGTTAATCCTTTAATGCAACCACTCAGGGCACATGGGGAATGTCTCTTACCATAAGGGTTTACAAGTATGGGTTAATAATAATAATCATCGCAATAAACAAAAACCACACAGTCTTAACCTTCACAATATTGAAGTCCATGATAGTCACAAAGTCCCAATGTCCAGGAAGTTGTGACAGACATTATATTAATTCCTGCCTGTTAAGGCAACATACACACACACTGCGCTGTGTATAACACACACACACACACACAGTGAGTGAGTGAGTGAAAGAGAAAGAGAAGGAGTAAAATGGAGAAGGAAGGAATGAGAAAGAAAGAAGTGGATATATCACATATAATAGTTTGGATATACGGGCCGTTTGTCACGCTTTGCGAGCCTCACGATAGGGCCACAACTGCAAGCCTTCAGAAGCGAGGCGACCCGTTGACAGCTACAGCACGCGGGACTTAGGCTGCAATGAGCGCTGAAGACGCTCATTGCACTGCGAGCCTCGGGAAGTGAGGCGAGCAGTTGAGGCACGCGAGACTTAGGCTACAATGTGCGCGAGGCACGCAGTTGGTTCAAACACGTAACTCCAAAACACCAAAAAAACAACAAAATAATGTTAACACAATAATACGAGAGCCAGGAAGCATGGGAGTGAAGTTGCAAACGAATTGGAGCCATATTTTGCGTTTTTCGCCACTCGAAAAGTGGCTAAGCGAGGGAAAAATGGCGGCTGAAAAAACGTAAAAATTCTGAAACAGGATGAAAACGAGGCTCAACAATGCCAGGCACGCAAAACTTAGAAAATACACAACGCCAAAGACAGTAACACTTACAGGAACAACGCCAGGCATGAAGGACTTTGGAAATAAAACCAACACAGTGCTCAGAGGAGCAAAAGCCTCACATTGTGTGCCAAACAACATTGCCAGCCTTACAATTTTATTCCCATCACTTTTGATGGTCAATTTCCTAGTATATATATATATATATATATATATATAAATATATATATATATATTCTAACTGCATTTTATTCGCATTTTTTTATTTGTATCACAAAACATAAATTGTATATCTTATTTATAAATATATTTGATTAGTAAATATATTTATATTAGCGACTTGCCCATCAAAAATGAAGGTGCAATAAAATTTGAAGCCATGGCAATGCTGTTTGCCGAACAATGAAAAGCATTTTGTACTCTGACGACCTTCGGCGCTCATTGCGAGCCTCTCCTCTTGTGTACTTTTGCTCCTCTGAGCACCTTTTGCATTCATCACAAAGACAGATAAATATTTATCTATATTTTGTTAACTAATAATGAATTTGAACCTATTTGTAAGTAATATACCCAGCAATCAATAGAGCTAACAATCTGTTTGTATTTTGTGGCAGCACATAATGTACAGTTTGAGTGTTGCTGCCCTGAGGAGAAAGTGTAATGAATGTCCCAAGTGTGCATTAGAAATAGAAATGCTCGAGGGGAAGCCGTTGGTTTAGTTGTGTAAAGCGCCAATTGTAGATTCGTAATATTATTAGTTGCAAGTTAGCAGCCTTATTAAATTGTGATTTGGCCAGTTGAATTGTGCTTTATATAAGCACAGAGCATATTTTTTTTTACAGACGTTTTTAGTTAGTGAACTTCTATCTAAAAGCAAGGTCTTCACTAACTAAAAACGTCTGTAAAAAAAAATGCTCTTTGCTTATATAAAGCACAATTCAACTGGCCGAATCACAATTTAATAAGGCTGTAGGATTGTAAAGTTGCGTAGTTTGTCTATGTGTTACGTGGTTCGCGAGCCTTTTCTGTAATTTGTAATAGTATATTTTGTACCTCCTACGTTCCTGTGTGAAAGTGCTATGCGGCTGTCAGTGTTTTGCGCGGTCCGGGGTTGTGTAGCCTCGTTATCATCTTTTTTGGCGGTCATCTTTTTTGTCGCTTAGGCGATTTTTGAGTTTCGAAACGCGCCAAAATCAACTTAAATTCGCGTTCCACCTCACTCTCATACGTCCTGGCTGTTCTCCAGTGCTGTGTGTGATGGTTTTGTTGTATTTTTTGTTGTTGTTGTTTTTTGTGTTTTTTTGTTTTTGCGGTTCAGCCGTTAATTTTGTATTTTTAGAATCTCATCTTTTTTTTTCTCCTGTGTAATAGTGTATTTTGTACCTCGTACGTTCCTGTGTGAAAGTGCTACGCGGTTGGCAGTGTTTTGAGCGGTCCGGGGTAATGTAGCCTCATTTTCATTTTGTTTGGCGTCCATTATTTTTCTCGCTTAGGCGATTTTCGAGTGCCGAAACTCGGCCAAATCCACTTAAATTTGCATTCCACCTCACTCCCGGACGCCCTGGCTGTTCCCCCATGCTGTGTGTGATGGTTTTGTTGTATTATTTTTTTGTATGTTTTGTGTTTTTATTGGTTTTTGCTTTGCGCGATACGGCCTTTAACCTCGTATTTTTCCTATGTCGTATTTTTTTTTTTTCAAAGTCCCGTGTCTGGTAATTTTTTTCTAAGTCCCGAATTGGTCAACCGCTTGCAGACTAAGGCAATCCCGCATTTGCTAAGTGTTTGGTGCCTTCGGCGCTCATCGCCTTTGTGCTGTGAGTTTTAGCGCCTTAAGGGCTCGCACCACGAAAAGCGTGGACTCACAAGTATCCCTTTTTGATGAGAGTACAAAAAGGGTGAACAATCCTCTCTTTTCCTTTATATCTGCAGTCCTTCTCTTTATTAGCAGAGAAAATGAATACTAATGTTTCTTAGTTCCTTATATTTCACAGAAAAGATATTAAAGTATAATAAGAAATAATAACAATAATAGGCATCCTGACCATTATTATTATTAGTAGTAGTAGTAGTACAAAAACATTTTTTTATCAATTTTGGATTCTAGAGGAATTATATATGCTCTTGCAGAAAAGATGAATAATGATTTCATCCTCAGGTCTATAAGGCATTTTCTGATTAAAACCCTAAATTATTATATACCTTTAAGTTAAACTGTACTGGTCCATTTCATAAAATAAGAATTTACATTTGCATTGGATTAGTTATGTGTGTAAACTATAACACACTTGGAGTGCATAAATCTGCTATTTCGGCACTGTCTGGCTAGCCATGATAATCACATACATAAAAGCACTTGATATCAAGTAATGGGATATGTAATGTGAGCTTCCCTGTTACAATTTAATCCATATCTTAAAGTTCCAAATTTATGATTGAATTTGTATTCCCAGATCTTCATATATCTGTGTCCTGAAGTTGTAAACCTCAGACCATTGAAGCCGTTTATTTTTATTCACATTATACTATTTTGAATGAATACTTTACCTTAACGTTTGTCCTGTTTCGCCTGTGTAGAATAATCCAAAACAATTAGCATACATACTCCTGTACAGCACTACAGGATATTACAAATAAAAAAATAAAAAATAAAAATTACAAATAAAGGATAATAATAACAAAAATATATGATGGGGTATGCCACATTTGATGATTTGCATGAAATGTTACCAGTTACTCTATGATGTTGGTCAGAGTGTGGGATTAGCACTTTATCTATTGAAGATATGCTAGTGCATGTTCCACATATATTTTGTTTGCAGGGGAACATACCATTAGGAGTTGTTTTCTTACTACGAGTTGTTTTGAAGTAGGAGGTTGTTTATGCAACAGAAGAGGGGGATCTTGAGGTTACATTTAGTCTCTCATCCTCTCAGCCAGGCCTGACTATAGGTTATAGAGTAGTGATGTCGCGAACATCAAATTTTCGGTTCGCGAACATCGGACGCAAACTTCAATCAAATGTTCGCGAACGGGCAAACCCGGCGAACCGCCATAGACTTCAATGGGCAGGCGAATTTTAAAACCCACAGGGACTCTTTCTGGCCACAACAGTGATGGGAAAGTTGTTTCAAGGGGACTAACACCTGGACTGTGGCATGACGGAGCGGGGTCCATGGCAAAACTCCCACGGAAAATTACATAGTTGATGCAGAGTCTGGTTTTAAGCCATAAAGGGCATAAATCCCCTAACATTCCTAAATTGTTTGGAATAACATGCTTTAAAACATCAGGTATGATGTTGTATCGATCAGGTAGTGTAAGGGTTACACCTGCTTCACAGTAACAGACCAATCTCCCTGTTTAATGCACCGCAAACAGTCCCTTTGCACAACTGCAAACTCCCCATTTGCACAAGGTTGGATACCAAGCTAGCCATATCCCGTTCCTTGTCCTCACTGATGTCATTGAAGGTCTCTTCCTCCACCCAGCCACGTACAACACCAAGGGTCCCCGAAAGGTGACAACAAGCCCCCTGGGACGTCTGCTGTGTTTGGTCTTCCACCTCCTCAAAGCCACCTTCCTCCTCTGACTCCTCTTCTTCAGACTCCTCTCTCTGCGTTGCCTCTGTCTGCGTTATTATAAGGTGTGTAATATTAAGTAGTACTATTCCTATCGGTTTAATCCCTGTTACGTCCACTATTAGGGGACGTGTATATGGCATTGATTTTTGGAACAGGGAGATGGAAAAAGATGCTTGGTCGGACCTCCTACTTCAAATTTGGGGCACTGCGCATGCAATCTAAGGTGCCACCAGATATGAGTGTCACTGTGCACTGGCAAAAGTTGGCAGAGTAGATGCAATAGGCTTCACACACACGCCTGTAGGCAGGCAATTGCTATTCAATCTATTACAGTCAAAAAAGTGTTGTTTTATGTCACTGTACACTACGGTTGCACCAGATATGACGTATCACTGTGCACTGGCAAAAGTTGGCAGAGTAGATGCAATAGGCTTCGCACACACGCCTGTAGGCAGGCAATTGCTATTCAATCTATTACAGTCAAAAAAGTGTTGTTTTATTTCACTGAGCATAATATAAGCTGTGAGCCTGACACAGGCAGGCAACTGAAATTAGATTAATTGTAGTGGAAGCTAAATACACAGCCTGGCTATCTATTTCCCTATTAAATCTCCAGCAGCTACACTATCTGTCCTCTCACAACGAATGCAGCTTCAGATGTAAAATGTATGCTATCCTTCAGATGGAAGGCCCTGGAAGGGAGTGTATGCTGCTGATTGGCTGGAATGTGTCTGCTGACTGTGAGGTGCAGGGTCAAAGTTTCCTCAATGATAAAGAATAGGGGGCGAACCAAAAAAGGGCATGTGTTCGCCGTCCGATGCGAACATGCCAAAATCGCCGCGAAGTCCGTGGGGAACTGTTCGCAACATCTCTATTATAGAGTCCTTTGTGTGTCTGAGATAGAAACTGTTATTTACGAGAATTATTGGTTTGTCTGTGGGTTTGTAGTATACGGTTGTAGCCAGTTGCTTAGGAAGGGCGGTGAGCAGGGGTGGAGCACCCCGGGTGTCACTTCTTTGGGGGTGGCAAAATTGCCCCCTCCTGCCTTTTTTTTTATGATGCCTGGCAGCAATCCAGAGAACATGCTAGAAAATCTAAAATAGTTAAACAGATGGACAAAGTATTTAAGACTTTTTGAACCTCAAGTACTATGTTATTACCAAAAAGAATGGAGAGCAGGTGGGGTGCAACAGTTCATGGTTGAGCTCACCTGCTAATCTATTTCAGACATATTTAACTATTTTACAAGTGGTTTCTTTTTAATAAATTGATAATAATGAATATAAGAATATGCTACTCCACTTGGATATATTCTTCTATACTTTTTTGTATTTATTGATTAGAGTTTCTGCAATAAAAAGAACAAATAAGGTAATATTATGTGACATGGTTCTGAGTTCCGGATGGATTTGTAGGTTTCTGTCAATACCTTAGAGGTGAAAAATTGTTACATATTACACTAACCTGTTTTTAGACTCCAAATCAAAGCTTGTGAACATGTTCTAAATCTACCGAGGACTATTTCTCACGAAAAATCAAAACTAAATTAATTATATTGCAATTAAATGTTTCTCTAGAAATATTTGTATTAAAAACCTCCACCCTACCAAGAGAAGCCAGATGATTTGTTTATTAATTGATCATTATTAAGATCCCTATTTATACTTCACTTTATAAAAGCAAAATAAACATTTTCAAATGTGGAAGTAGCAGCTTATTATTTTACTTTTTAATAATTGGTTTTAACTAATCTTCTTTGAATCTTAACTAAATTGTTTAGGACTACAGCATCCTTTTATTTGCTGTATAAAAAGGCTCTGTAGCTAGTTAACAGAGCCTAATTTCCCAAATATTTTTATTATGCTCTTGTTTGGCTATTTTGTAATGTTTTCCATGATGGACAGATTCTAATGACATAAAATGCACATTGCAGCGTTGTAAAATGCCTCATTAGGTTACTAAACTTTGCTTCTAGTAACACAAGTGGGGGATGGTCTCTGAAACCCATATTAAGAAGGGCAGGGAGAAAATGGAGCATTGGAGTGTAATGGAAAGTATTGGTATAATAGGAAGATTGATTTGATGGATGTGTGGCTACAGGAGGATAGTAATTGACTATATGACCTAATGTCAGATTTTACAAACATAATGCAACTATCACATAGTAATCATCTTACCTTTTCATAGCTGCAACAAAAAGGAAGGATGGATGGCAGTACCATGCCGCTTAGTTTATTTTGTTCTTTTTAAAAAGTACACCTTGGATAGTGCTGAATCAAGGCAAGAACGATTAAGCTTCAGTTCAGCCGATGTTTAAAGTGCATAGTGTTCATTGGTGCTTATACACACTCCTACTGTGTTTTATTAACTAAAATAAAAACGGGGCTAAATAAAATTTAAAAAAAAAAAAGCTTCTATAAAGTCAAGTTTTCATTAAATAAACCATGTCATGGCTAAAAAAAACTGGTTCTCATTTGGTTCTAATTCAAAAAAAAAAAAAAAAAATCCTTAAAACAAGCTATATATAATACTAGACATTTTTCCCTAACCTTTTCAGAGGTAATCCTATTTGAGTTGAAAAGGGTATTTATGGAACCCCAGGTTTCCAACATAGCTCCTGTGGAATGCTGTAGACTCCTCCTCTGTGGCCAAATAAGATTCAATGTGCATAAGCGTTCAAAGCATGACCTAATATTTAATATTATATCTAATATTTATTGATTAAATTTACCCCACAAAGCTTTCCAAGAGAATGTAAAATTTTGGAGTAATTATATCATGAAATATCTATGTCATGCAAAACGTAACCTGAGGGTTTCATGTAACACAGTTGGAGAAATACTGTTCTATATAAGATCATTCCCATTTCTCCATGAGGCACAATATGTTGATTGTTACACAGATCCTTTCCTTTTTGTTTTCATGAAATTACCATCCTTTCCATGAATTACGTTCAATGTTTAATAAATTCTGATACTAAGTAACACACAGACTTATCCAAGCCTGCATAGTTTAGAAAAATGAATTGCTAGTATAATTAGTTTTAAGGCTGACTAAAACAGCATTAAAACTAAGACAGTGCTTTTTTTTTAAATTATATATTATCTCAATATACACACAATATAGCATTGAAATAAAGTCGTTGTATGTTTTGGGTACTTTTGGTGTAGGCAATCATAATGATTAAAATTTAGCAGTTA
The DNA here is from genome assembly GCA_027410445.1 of Discoglossus pictus. Classification (NCBI taxonomy): domain Eukaryota; kingdom Metazoa; phylum Chordata; class Amphibia; order Anura; family Alytidae; genus Discoglossus; species Discoglossus pictus. Next base: position 126,396,146 of record CM050167.1, on the reverse strand, counting down.
GGCAAAACAAACCAAAAAAAAAGCACGCACAAAAGAAATCTTTAATGGGATACCTATCTCCCCTCCCAACCATATGGTGGCTTCACTATACATGATCGCACATAACCATCTTACATTTTTGCAGCCAACACTTTTACAAAACTAAATCATGATTATTTTATAGGTCATCTGCAAAATGGTTAATGTCAAGTAAATAAAGAAGTAAAAAAAAAAAAAGTCCTCATTAGGACATAATTCTTCGCACAAAAAAAAAAAATTCAGTCATAATGTCCAACAAGAAATATCATTCAGTATTCATCCAGTGTGTCCGCTCTTGGGATAGACAAACCCCGTTCTTTAAGAGCCTGAACCTTTAACTTTTCTGATTCTTGTTTAGTTTGCTGCTCGACCCGCTGTTCCTCTAAGATTTCTTCAATAGATACTTGCAGCAAAGGAGTGTCACTTTCTTTCTCGAGGTCCTAAGAGGGAGGATAAAAGACAGGATCAGTACAAAATACCAAACACTGGACAACATCACATTAGCTGTAACAGTAAGGTAACTAACAAATAATTTGGTTAGATTCATGTTGTACCAGATCAATCCATTAGGCGTTAGGTCTGCCTCACATTACCCTTGCTAAGTTTGAACTATAAAAATAAAATAAAAAAAACAGCCGAAGGCTAAACATTTAGCATTGTGGTGTTCAGAAAGAAGGATGAACTTCAGCATTTGTTCTTAAGCTTATGCCAGCTTCCAAATCATAGAAATAATAATCATTCCTAACTCATAGTTAACATAATCCAATAAGTGTACTGGATTGTTATTTGCAGGCAGTCTCATTCCACTGTCGTGGGACCTGTTTTTTATCCCCATCTGCAAGCCCTAGTGGTAGCTCCTTGATGTACAGAGACAGAACTTAACTGGATTTTAAAAGTGCCATCTGCCTAGGGACACCGATACCATCACAGTTTTCTTTACGGTCCTTTTCAAGGGAGTGCTATAATTAATTATACATCATAGATGACTGAAGGTGCACCTAGCAACTCCAACAATGCAGCCCTAGACCTATAGAACTTAACACACTAAGATCTTGAAAGGTCATAGCCACCTCAGGAAGAACATACAAGAAGCACCACAGCAGCTTACAAGCCCCCTTCATACCCAAAGGGGGTTTGAAAGCTGCTATTGCCGCATCACCAAATACAGCAGATGCTGAACAGAAAAGGGGGGATTCTGTTCTTGGCACTGGCCCATGTGGTGTCAGTGTAGTTTCCCCAAACTCCCACCCTGTTACCACAGTAAGCAAGTTTATTGCAAGGTATGCAGTAAGTGGGCTATCCCTCAGCAGGGAAAAACACCTGGAGATCGCATTCAACACTGGTCTGTTGGGGTTTGCGTCTGGTAGTTCTGGACAGAGTGGATGATTTAATTGACAACTTGTGATGTTGCTTTGGTAAAGGTATGCGTGCATCTTGCTTGTTGCAGTATAAATATCCTAAACTGAATGGAACATTCAAAAATATTGGTTCCTGGGTGTTTTCATGCAGCAGGTCTCCTCATCCGCTTCTTGGCTACCTAGAAAAACAAATGCTGCTTTGCCACCGATTCTCTCAATAACCTGGAAATTGTTACCATGGTAACAATAGCCTCTTTACATGTTACTATTGGACATGCCCCTGTCCTCAATATTTAAATGCTACCATAGAAATGCTTCAACATTCCTCATAACCCAATAGGATATGAATGCATTACCATTGAGATACTTCCTGATAACAATCTATATGGAATATCATTGACAAGGTTGCATCATACCATGGCAAAATGATGTGTTATATAGGCAGGGGGTTTATGGGGTTGATGGTTGGGAAATCAGATTAAGAAGAACAAAAAAACAAACAAACAGACTAGTAAGAATTGTTCGCAAGAAATGAATAAGCAAAGTTAAGAAGTTAGAATGAGGAAATCAAAATGCAAGCGGAGACCTAATGAAAGCGAGCGAGTAAAACAGAATTTAGAAAAGGAAGAAAAAAGGAAATATGTTTTATACTAGAAGGGATTTTTTAAGATTCACAGAAGAGTTTAAGGTAAACCAAAATGGAAAAGAAAAACGGGTAAACAAGGGTCTAAATCATCAGTACCCAAAATGCTTCTCAGGGCCTACCATACAAGTCATGATTAAGGTATAACACTGTGTGAATACAGATGATATCATGATTATTAAGTATGCGAAAGAGACATTAAGTGCCCCGTCTGTATCTATACTCCGTTACATGTGAATCATGGCCTGTATGCGGATCCCTGACGAGAGATTTGAGAGAAAAAACTAGACTCTAAATGTTTCAGTTAGAGGTTGTAAATATAGATATATTTACTTAACCTCTGTGCTGCCAACATGAACATAAGGAGCTATGGATTTTAGTTGAGTGTGACTTAAAGCAATGTGCAAGACATCTATATAATCAACATAGATTAGGTTACAGCGATGTGCTGAAAACTTGTATACTGAATAGTTAATATGCTGTGCATTTGCTTTTACACGTATTTTGTAATATTTACATTACAAACTTCATGTTTATAATGTGTATGCTCTATGAACCTGGATTTTCTGCCGGTAAAAAAATAAAAAATAAACCCATTACAAAGTCTGTGTTTGATCAAGGTAAAGCGCATATCTTTAAGAGCTCATATGAGGAACATAAGCACTATACAAAAATACCAGTATTAATGTGACATGGAATTACTATACATTATTTTAAATGTAATAAATATCAGAATTAGTGCCATGTCAATAACTTAAGTATGATTTTTTTTTTTTTTTTTTTTTTTAACAATTGATCTTGTCAAATTCTGACTATAAAACAGTTTGACAGAAATCTTACCATTGGCCTGAATTGGGGATACAACTGCAAATTGAAAGCCTCTTCTGTTCTGTGTTTGTGACGGGTGAACGTAATGAAGCAGATTTGCTTTTTCAGTGTAAAATGCACGTATTTTCAAAAAAAATTATTTCAACATGCTTTTAGGAGATCTTTACAGTGATGTGGTCCAAATTGTGCTGAATTAAGTGGTCTGTTAAATAACTTGTTCCAAACAAGTATTTGCACAGAAGGTTTTCAATAAAGCTGGAAAAAGGAGGCAATTAAAATGCTCGTAATGCATCCTCTGATTACATATACAAGGATTAGTGTATATTCAAATGTTGGTAGTTTTGAGGCTTTACTATCCCGTTGGTCAACAACTCCTAGTGTTGAAGTGCCACAGTCATATAAAAATGTAGGATTAGGAGCTACTAATTTGCTTAGAAAATTATGGGGTGTACCTGGACTATCAGCAAAGATGTAAGAGAAGTAAATACTGCAAATAAGTGCTACACGGCCACCCTAAAAACCTACTCCTAGATCAGCACTCCGGAAAGTTCCCCGTGATGTGCAGTATAAACCTCCATAAAAAGGTCTGCTGAAGCATCATATTGGTATCACCTGGACCAGGGGCAAGTAGAAAGTCCTTCCAATTAAGATGCCTAGTTGTGACACTAAAAATGTTAGGCATTTTCTGTTGTAATTTTAGTAAGTGACTAGGGTGGAGGGAGATACCGTGTAGAAACAAACAATCAATCAGCCTAATTCAATTTCTGGAAATTAGAAAGGGCTGTGAGCTACGGGCTGGAGACGCAAAAAGTTGCTCGTTCATAGAACCTTCAATTTTCGGCCTTGCGAACGATCAATAAGTGTAGACCATAGTTATGGTTTTAGACGGAGCCAATGAGAGTGTCAGCGGAATAAGGGGAGGTTATTTATTTTTACAATTTGCGATCGGACCCACATTCAAGATGTAATGCAATATTGATAAAGCCATAAATATGATATTCTATCACATGCGAGCTACAGAATAATGTCTTAACACATTGATTGTGGGGATCGATAGAATACGGAATATAAACATGAAAAATTATTTTTTGGGTCGATTTGCGGGCTTGAGAATGTTGAGCTATTAATTCTAAGATCCAACATCACTTTCCCTTTTAATAAATGTACACTAGTGTTTTTATTTTCATTACAAGCACTACTTATTGGACTTTAACCCACTTGCGAATCCTCTCGAGCACTCATAGGGCTTTGGGCTCCATTTCCGTGTTACAGACTAGTTCCCGGTTGACTTTGTTGCAATGTAATAGCTGAATTTAACAAGTAGTGGTTACGGCCTTGTCAGATCAAAGGATTTGCGGGCTCCGAAGTTCCACATTCAAGTCCCGTGGGCATTTTTCGGCCGTCCTGCGACTTATCCCACAAGTCGTCTGCGGGGAGGTTTAAGAGGCCAACTTAATAGCTCCAAGTCATGCGAGCTACATTACGATTTTCAAAAACGTGGCAATTTAATGAGGCTGAATGCCAGGGAAACTGCTACCGGCAGCTCATTCTCCACACAAGGATTATTTTAGTATATATTAACTATGAAGCAGACTCGGGAATTCAAATAAATAACTGGAGTGAAGTGTAGAATTTATATATAAACTCCTTTATATGGTTACATTTTTCACTCACTAGTGCATTTTATTCTGAATATAAAATATATATTTTCTCAAGCATTATGTGGATTTACAGTCTATTGAACTATAGTGAAGATAAACTACAATCTTCTAGTTTTTTGTTATTCAATTCATCTATAGTGTCCTACTATGAACAACAAACCTGTATGGATAGCAAAATCCCAGTCTTCTTTTTTAATCACAAATAAAAGTGATGTCATTATATAGATTCCTATCCTTGCTCCAAAATGTAATTTTTTTTATTTTTTAAAACAAAGAGAAAAAATAAAAAAATAAACCTAAACAGAATGTCACAGATTGGCAAACATGAAGTAGGCATTTATATTTTTAGGGACAAAAAAAAATGGTTTAAAAAAACATTAAAGGTCGACATCAGTTTATATAGGTTGTGTGTGCTTAAAATATTTGCAAAGATAAAACTCCTGTGCACAATTCCAGTAACAAAACCCCCAACTTGATATTAAGGTGGGTACAACTTGTATGGTTCAACAATCTTAACAAACAAAAAAAAAAGGACTTCTAAAATTATAAATGGAAGTGATCTAGAGGTTATAGAAATCCGTAAAATGAAACTTATTCATGAAGAAGTTCACATCTAAGCACATTAGGCATTTTCTATGAAAAGCGCACATACTAGTATCAGCACATATAGCAGTTAGAGCCAGGGAATACAGTTTACAGCCAACATTTATCTGCTTAGAATGTAACCTTTTTTTAATTGCTTTTGATCACCACTGTGGGCAAAGTTTAAATAATTTTGTAGTAAAATGGATTACTATCAATAACAAATGTAAGAAAATATTACATTTTCTATAGATTCTCCTCAGTGGAGATATGGATCTATTGCGTCAGGGATTAAATACAATACAATACGGAGAATTGGTTCAATCCGAATTCCTTCAGCAATGGCATGTTTTTAACAGTATTTCTTGTTATAGTTTTAGTATCATCAATAAAAAATAAGTTTTATATGGGCCCTACAAGTACCGTATATACTTGAGTATAAGATGAGTTTTTCAGCCCTTTTTTTTTTTAAGGCAAGTCACTCTCCCCCGTGTGTGTGAGGTTGAGAAGGGAGGAGGAAGGGAGGGAGGGAGGGAGGGAGGATGAGGAGGAGGATGAGGAGGAGGAGGAGGAGGAGGAGGAGGGAGGGAGGGAGGGAGGATGAGGAGGAGGAGGAGGAGGAGGAGGAGGAGGGAGGGAGGGAGGGAGGGAGGGAGGGAGGATGAGGAGGAGGAGGAGGGAGGGAGGGAGGGAGGATGAGGAGGAGGAGGGAGGGAGGGAGGGAGGGAGGACGAGGAGGAGGAGGAGGGAGGGAGGGAGGATGAGGAGGAGGAGGGAGGGAGGGAGGATGAGGATGAGGAGGGAGGGAGGGAGGGAGGGAGGATGAGGAGGAGGAGGGAGGGAGGGAGGATGAGGAGGATGAGGGAGGGAGGGAGGGAGGATGAGGAGGGAGGGAGGATGAGGAGGAGGAGGGAGGGAGGGAGGGAGGATGAGGAGGAGGAGGGAGGGAGGGAGGGAGGAGGAGGAGGGAGGGAGGGAGGAGGAGGAGGGAGGGAGGGAGGATGAGGAGGGAGGGAGGGAGGGAGGATGAGGAGGAGGAGGGAGGGAGGGAGGATGAGGAGGAGGAGGGAGGGAGGGAGGGAGGGAGGGAGGATGAGGAGGAGGAGGGAGGGAGGGAGGGAGGGAGGATGAGGAGGAGGAGGGAGGGAGGGAGGATGAGGAGGAGGAGGGAGGGAGGGAGGATGAGGAGGAGGAGGGAGGGAGGGAGGATGAGGAGGAGGAGGGAGGGAGGGAGGATGAGGAGGAGGAGGAGGGAGGGAGGATGAGGAGGAGGAGGGAGGGAGGATGAGGAGGAGGAGGGAGGGAGGGAGGGAGGATGAGGAGGATGAGGGAGGGAGGATGAGGAGGAGGAGGGAGGGAGGGAGGATGAGGAGGAGGAGGGAGGGAGGATGAGGAGGAGGAGGAGGGAGGGAGGATGAGGAGGAGGAGGGAGGGAGGGAGGATGAGGAGGAGGAGGGAGGGAGGGAGGATGAGGAGGAGGAGGGAGGGAGGGAGGATGAGGAGGAGGAGGGAGGGAGGGAGGATGAGGAGGAGGAGGGAGGGAGGGAGGGAGGATGAGGAGGAGGGAGGGAGGGAGGATGAGGAGGAGGAGGGAGGGAGGGAGGATGAGGAGGAGGAGGGAGGGAGGGAGGATGAGGAGGAGGAGGGAGGGAGGGAGGATGAGGATGAGGAGGGAGGGAGGATGAGGAGGAGGAGGGAGGGAGGGAGGGAGGATGAGGAGGAGGAGGGAGGGAGGGAGGGAGGATGAGGAGGAGGAGGGAGGGAGGGAGGGAGGATGAGGAGGAGGAGGGAGGGAGGGAGGAGGAGGGAGGGAGGAGGAGGAGGAGGAGGGAGGGAGGGAGGAGGAGGGAGGGAGGGAGGTTGAGGAGGAGGAGGGAGGGAGGGAGGCTGAGGAGGAGGAGGGAGGGAGGGAGGCTGAGGAGGAGGAGGGAGGGAGGTTGAGGAGGAGGAGGGAGGGAGGGAGGCTGAGGAGGAGGAGGGAGGGAGGGAGGCTGAGGAGGAGGAGGGAGGGAGGGAGGCTGAGGAGGAGGAGGGAGGGAGGGAGGCTGAGGATGAGGAGGGAGGCTGAGGATGAGGAGGGAGGCTGAGGATGAGGAGGGAGGCTGAGGATGAGGAGGGAGGCTGAGGATGAGGAGGGAGGCTGAGGATGAGGAGGGAGGCTGAGGATGAGGAGGGAGGCTGAGGATGAGGAGGGAGGCTGAGGATGAGGAGGGAGGCTGAGGATGAGGAGGGAGGCTGAGGATGAGGAGGGAGGCTGAGGATGAGGAGGGAGGCTGAGGATGAGGAGGGAGGCTGAGGATGAGGAGGGAGGCTGAGGATGAGGAGGGAGGCTGAGGATGAGGAGGGAGGCTGAGGATGAGGAGGGAGGCTGAGGATGAGGAGGGAGGCTGAGGATGAGGAGGGAGGCTGAGGATGAGGAGGGAGGCTGAGGATGAGGAGGGAGGCTGAGGATGAGGAGGGAGGCTGAGGATGAGGAGGGAGGCTGAGGATGAGGAGGGAGGCTGAGGATGAGGAGGGAGGCTGAGGATGAGGAGGGAGGCTGAGGATGAGGAGGGAGGCTGAGGATGAGGAGGGAGGTTGAGGATGAGGAGGGAGGTTGAGGATGAGGAGGGAGGTTGAGGATGAGGAGGGAGGTTGAGGAGGGTGATAAGGGAGGGGGAAGAGACACAGGGAAGGGAGAGGGGAGAAGAGACACAGAGAGAGAGGGGGACACAGGGGGCAGCACATTTCCCACCCTCGGCTTATACTAGAGTCACTCATTTTACCCAGTATTTTGTGGTAAAATGGGTGCCTCTGCTTATACTCGAGTATATACGGTATGTCTTTTTTACTCATTTAGAATATTTATTCTTGATTCTTCCACACCTGTGTGTGCAGTCTTTTTGTGTTTAACTCTTTCACTTACCCCCATTGACATGTGTACACAAAAGTACTTAATATTTTCTACACACAATTCTCAACGCCTTTCAGACAGTCGAGACCATAACATAGCAAAATTCAGGGTTTTATGAAAGGAATATAAACTGTGGAAGTGACATTATTACTGCACTTATGATCATTTCCCCTTCACAAATTCCTGCTCCCAACAATCCTAAGCAAGTCACTGTGATTCTACTTTCAAAATACAATACACAGACACACACCTCCTTGTTGGTTGTAAGTCCTACGTGCCTGGCGTGATTAGTGTAAGTGTTACTGTTTTTTGCCATTGCGTATTTTCTAAGTTCTGCGTGCCTGGCGTTGCAGAGCCTTGTTTTCATCCGGTTTCAGAATTTTTCGTTTTTTTTGTCCACCATTTTTTCCCCTTGCTTAGCCGATTTTCGAGAGGTTGAAAACGGCAAATATGGGTCCAAATAGTTTGCAACTTCTTTTTTGTAGTAAGCCTTTGTCGCTCATTGCAGCCTAAGTCCTGCGTGCCTCAACAGTTCTGCTCGCTTTGCAGGGGGAGATCTCCCTCTATGTTGCAAAGGATGGGGGGCCCTGTCTTTGGGGAAAGTACCATGGACACAGGATTCTAAGCTCAAAGTGTCATGCAAGACTGAAAACTCACAAACTTACAAGCTAAAGATTTGTGTGTAGTACATGAGGGTGAGAGAAGTGTTGTGCATGTTAGGGTGGAAGGTGCTTTAAACAATGTGTTTTTAGTGAGGTTTTTGGTATTAAAAAAAAAAAAAAAAAAAAAAAAAAAAATTTACGGCCTGTGTATACAATGATCAGAATTATTGTGGCTACTACAACCCTGATATAGATAGATTTAAAAAAAAGAAAAAAAAAATAGTTAAGAAATCAAAGCCTCTACTTACAATCTCACCAAGTAGTACCACATTCTCGCCTCTGACAACGAAAATTCCCCTTGGAATATCCCCATATTTCTTCCCAACATGGATTCTCTCCACAGTCTGATGTAGTACAAGGTTAGCTGAAAAGAAATGATACAATAGATGTGAAAACACAAAACTACTTAAATGTATTTTTTAGAATCCTTTAAAAATGGTGCTAACTGCAATATGTCGCAAACATTGTAAAATAATAACACAAAGAGGCTTAAAAATGTGCTCTTCCGATGTGTTCGTCTCTCGGTGACCATACGGGCATATCTGTCGGAATCCAGTTACTTCTCCAGTAAACCACAATTTGTCTGACCTCTCTGCTATGAGCTGCCCATCTTGGGTGACACTACATGGTATAACTCACAGCTTCATTGAGATACACAAGCCCCATCACCACGACAAGGTAGCGATCCAGAAGGGGAATTAGGGGTTACACATCTGTACTCCGTGTTTTTGGTGAAAGAGGAATTTACAACTATTCCACAGCTCAGGGCCCAGTAAGCTGGCAACAGTGAAATACAAAAGTGATGTCAAGGCAAGAGGTGCGAGACTAAACTCCTGAAAATGTTTTGGGTGTAAACACAAAGGAGCAGTTATTTGAGGATTCAACAAGCAAGACAAACCTAATAAGTGTGCTGACTGCTTGATAAAATGTATTTTCTTGAAAAAGAACTATACAGCCTTGGACCTATAACTTGTAATGTACAGGGGATGGGGTGTGTGTGTGTGAGTGTGTGTGTGTATATATATATTATTTTTTTGTTTGTTTTTTTAAGCATATATATTATGAGAAGTCTCATCTGGTGAATGCTTTCATCAGGGATCAGGAAAATCAAATATGCAATCTTATCTGCATTAAGTGTCCCACTTTTTCTATATTGTATTGGGATTATAATCTAGGATTGTGTAAGGATATAAACATTCAAATAGAATAGAAGATTTTAAAAAGCTCAAGACGACAGTATCCTTCAGAATAAAAAAGGAATGAAATAACAAAATTTGAAGTTGGAAGATTTGGGGCCAATATGCAGAAGTAATAATGTCCAAAATATCTCACCAAACTGGTCAATGCTCCTCAGATAACCAATGAGTGTTCTCCCATCCCGGAGGAGGACCAAGTGCTTTTCTAAAAGAAAAAAATAAATAAAACAAATAATGGGCATTACACATACCAAAATGACTGGTAATTATTTTTTCTTCCAATCCCTTCTATTCCAATACTATCCTATGAGTAGATCGCTCTGTCCTTAAGGAAATAGGACAACTGTCAAGAAACGAGCTTTTAACAGCCATTTAAAATTATTGTGGTTTCCTCCTTGCCTCACTTCCATTACCCTAGCAATAAAAGTATAACAAAGAGGGAAGGGAGTAAGTTCTGGCATGGGAGGAACATAAAGAAAAATAATTTCCAGTCTTATGGTAAGTACCTACTATTTCCTTCCCTATACCCCATGCCATTACTAATCTATTAGCAAAGCAATTCATCTAAACTGAGGAAAATAGTGTAACAGAGTTCAAACTATGTACACAAGAATGGTAAAAGACCATGGAGGTGTCATATCCATAATATGTCTCATGAGGACCTATAGTCATTTAACAATAAAGTCAAACAGAAGAGTAAGACCCAGTAGGAAATGTATCCCCCCCTCAAGTAACAGGCAGACTATCAGTCCAAGATGAAATCCCCCATGAAATTCTGCTAAATAGAGCATTATCTATAAAAATAAAAATAAACTATGCTTGTGGTTTACATAGTGGAAAATGTTAGATTTATTACATGATTCAATAACACAATGTTTCCAAAAGGACAGATCCCCATTAAAACCTTAAAAGGCTATTAAACACAGGTTGTCTTTGTTGCATCTGAAAGACATCATCCTCTTTGCAAATTAAGCTTCAATGGCAGAATATATCTCTTTGAAAGTATAACTGTTTTGGGGGGTTTGTCCATGCCAGCCAATGTGCAGCAAAATAGCTGAAGGAGTAATAAACAGCTGCCAATGAGATCTAGAGTTGTGCATACTCTGATCACACAGTATTTTTTGTGGCAGCTCCTGTTAGTCTCCAATAAGTTTAAACAAGTTTTACAAAGTGTATTTATTTATTTCCCCCTTTCCATGAAAAAAATATAACACAGTGACAGAACAAGACACATAAAAAAGGTACCAAAACCACCAGCATAAAGAGTTCAAATAAATTAATTGTTGTTAGCAACGAACAAAAAGAGGCAACCAAAAGGCATTTGAACTGCCAGAAAAGATGCATGTACCAGACCACGGGTAGACAGCACCCAAAAGTACCTACGAAGAAGGCCAGGAAGGAAGCTATAAGAACATTAGAATGTGGCACAGGCCGTCAGATTTAGTGACTAGGGAAAGGCAGAGGAGCCAAATAGGTTATTTTCTTCGGTATACACAAGGGAATTACCACTGCAACATAATGGGGCTACACTACCTTCACCAAATAATTGGCTAACACAGGAAGAATTTCAAAAGAGGTTGGAAAAAATAAATGTTAATAAAGCCCCGGGTCCTGATGGAATACATCCAAGGGTACTAAGGGAACTGGGTTCTGTAATAGCCAAACCATTAGATCAAATTTTTCAAGATTCACGCAACACTTCTAGATGACTGGAGAAAAGCTGATGTGATACCTATATTTAAGAAGGGAGAATGAGCAAATCTGGGGAATTATAGACCAGTGAGCCTCACTTCTGTAGTGGGGAAGCTTTTAGAAGGGTTAATAGGGGATATTATACAAGAATATATCTACAGTATTTGAATAGGATTATAAGTAGGAGTCAACATGGATTTATGACGGATAGGTCATGTCAAAAAATCTAATTAGTTTCTATGAGGAGGTTAATAGGAACTAGGATCAAGGCAACTCAGTGGATGTAGTCTTTTTAGATTTTGCAAAGGGTTTTGATACAGGGCCACATTTAATACTATTGTGCAAACTAAGGGATACAGGAATTGCAGTAAATATCTGTTCATGGCTGGCTAAAAGACAGGAAGCAAAGGGTTGTGGTAAATGGAACACACTCAGATTGGACTAATGTGGTAAGCGGTGTTCATCAGGGTTCAGCATTAGGTCCTCTCCTATTTAACAATATAGTTGTGGACCAACAACGCTGTCCGTAACGTTTGCGATGTTTGTCACGCAGTTGCAACCTTACCTTGAGAGGTCGCAACTGCGAGCCGTGTATGGCCCACAACTTGGGCGCTCATCTGCGAAGCGAGGCGAGCCGTTGAAGCACGCTGGACTTTGGCTGCATTGTGAGGGCCGTAACTGCGAACCAAGCGCATAACTTTAAAAAAATTAAATAAACAAACAACACTCACAGACAGGACAGGGGGAGGGCCAGGAAGCCTGGGAGTGAGGTTACAAACGATTTTGAGCAATATTTGGGGGTTTTCGTCAATCCAAAAATCGGCTAAGCGCAAAAAAAAAAAAATGAATCTGAAACTGCATGAAAACGATGCTGGGCAAAGCCAGGCATGCGGGACTTTGAAAATAAAAAGGCCTTTAAGGCGTAACACGCAAATATTGAGCAGACACACAGAGAACAAACAAACACACAGGGAAGGGACGGGGGGAGACTGTGGAAACAGACACATGGCATTCCCAAGCAGAAAACTTGCAGGTTAACGAAACCTGCAATGAGCGGACTGTACAGTAGGCGGGGGGAGGCTCGCAATGAGCACCAAAGGCGCTCATTGTGAGCCATGAGATGAGTGCCGAAGACGCTCATCGCGGGGGCTCACGATGAGCACCGCGAGTGGGAGAGGCTTGCAATGAGCACCAAAGGCGCTCATTGCGAGCCCCGTGATGAGCGCCAAAGGGATTGGATATATATTTTAAATATATATTTTTAAAATAAAAAGCGCATTCAGGGTTATCGTGGTTAGAGTATTGATTCAGGGCGGAGTCCTATCAACAGTATCTGAGGTCAGGAATTAATTCATTTTTTTTCCCTTTCGAGCCAATTAGCAAAGTTTCACTTTGGGTTTTTTCTGTATGCCTTCCTCTGGATCAATTAATCTGCATATTGCAGATCAGAGGAGGAGATCTTAAAAGGTTGAACTTGATGGGCTAAAAGAATTTTTACTATGCAACTACTCTTGACTTGCCCATCAAAAATGATGGCAATAAAATTTGAAGCCTGGCAATGCAGTTTGCCACAGAATGCGAGCCTCTCCTCCAGTCTACTTTACAGGGTTTGCGATGAGCGCCTTTGGTGCTCATTGCAAGACCCGCAATGAGCTGCTTCGATGCTCATTGCATGCCTCAGCCAAACCGCCACTTTTATACTTCGCAATGAGCGCCTTTGGCAATCATTGCAAGCCTCTCCCCACTCCCCCTCCCCCTGCCCCTCTGTGCTGTACAGGTCTGAAACCATTTGCAGGCTTTGATCAATATCCACAAGCCTGAAAATTTTTCTTCAAATTTGCAGCCTTAAGAAAAAAAGAAAAAAAAACACACACACACACCTTTACGTTATCTCAGAGAGATAGCAAAAACATAAGGTGTGGCCAAATCAACTGTTTGGAACATCCTTAAAAAGAAAGAACGCACCGGTGAGCTCAGCAACACCAAAAGACCCAGAAGACCACGGAAAACAACTGTGGTGGATGACCGAAGAATTATTTCCCTGGTGAAGAAAACACCCTTCACAACAGTTGGCCAGATCAAGAACACTCTCCAGGAGGTAGGTGTATGTGTGTCAAAGTCAACAATCAAGAGAAGATTTCACCAGAGTAAATACAGAGGGTTCACCACAAGATGTAAACCATTGGTGAGCCTCAAAAACAGGAAGGCCAGATTAGAGTTTTCCAAACAACATCTAAAAAAGCCTTCACAGTTCTGGAACAACATCCTATGGACAGATGAGACCAAGATCAACTTGTACCAGAGTGATGGGAAGAGAAGAGTATGGAGAAGGAAAGGAACTGCTCATGATCCAAAGCATACCACCTCATCAGTGAAGCATGGTGGTGGTAGTGTCATGGCGTGGGCATGTATGGCTGCCAATGGAACTGGTTCTCTTGTATTTATTGATGATGTGACTGCTGACAAAAGCAGCAGGATGAATTCTGAAGAGTTTCGGGGAATATTATCTGCTCATATTCAGCCAAATGCTTCAGAACTCATTGGACGGTGCTTCACAGTGCAGATGGACAATGACCCGAAGCATACTGAAAAAGCAACCAAAGAGTTTTTTAAGGGAAAGAAGTGGAATGTTATGCAATGGCCAAGTCAATCACCTGATCTGAATCCGATTGAGCATGCATTTCACTTGCTGAAGACAAAACTGAAGGGAAAATGCCCCAAGAACAAGCAGGAACTGAAGAAGTTGCAGTAGAGGCCTGGCAGAGCATCACCAGGGATGAAACCCAGCTTCTGGTGATGTCTATGCGTTCCAGACTTCAGGCTGTAATTGAATGCAAAGGATTTGCAACCAAGTATTAAAAAGTGAAAGTTTGTTTTATGACTGTTAATCTGTCCCATTACTTTTGGTCCCTTAAAAAGTGTGAGGCACATATACAAACTGTTGTAATTCCTACACCGTTCACCTGATTTGGATGTAAATACCCTTAAATTAAAGCTGAAAGTCCACAGTTAAAGCACATCTTGTTAGTTTCATTTCAAATCCATTGTGGTGGTGTATAGAGCCAAAAAGATTAGAATTATGTCAATGTCCCAATATTTATGGACCTGACTGTATAACAATCAATTGATAAAGTACTTTTTATTACCAATATATTTTAAAACTATATCATATTTGGAACCTCCACGGTGTCTCTTTAAGGCAACTTAGTTTTAAAGGGTGATGCCTTGATTTACCACAACAGTGTTCCTTTAACAATACATCTCTGAATATATTTATGCTCTTTAATACTCATACTTTATAAAAAGTAAATACTTTTGTGTTCTGTTAGGGACCAGCATCTCTCCACTACCTATTGCCTCTCACGCCATACTATAATTTTTTTTCTAAAGCTGCACATATTATAGAATTCCTTTCCTCACTAAGTCTTAATATTCATCGCTTCAATAAGTTTACTAAAAAATAAAGCAACTCTTCAAAGAAGCAGTCAAATATATCCTAAATACCCTACTGTGCATAACTGGCTCAATCCTTACTGCACACTCCCAACCCTACCCTCTATATCAGAGATGCCCAAACAGTGATCTGCAGACCACCAGTGGTCCATGAGGTCCATAGAACCACTGGGAATAAGGACAGAAAAAATAAAAAAAAGTATACATACGTAACATTTTATTGTTTATAGCGCATGCTAAATTTCACTAAAAATGAATCCGCATATTACAAAGATCAGAGGAGATCTAAAAAGTTTTAACTAGATCGACTACAAGTCTTTTTTCAACCTCAATTACTATGTAACTATTTCATAAAACAGTAAATTTGCCAAGAATAAAGTAGAAAATGCATTTGATTGGTCTACTAAAGCCATCTGCAGTATTGAAACAGTCCATACAAAAACAAGGTCAGAGGCTCTCAATTCAAGGGCCAACACTTAAGAGATACCTAAGTTTGCTGGATTAATACATTTCAGCACTCTATAGGCAAAAAGCAGCCTACAATACGCAGATCTAAAAAAAAAAAAAAAAGTCTTAGGGGGCTCCGGACGTGGACTCCTTAATCACTGTGTCTTAAAGTGTGTAGCTACACTTAATTGATAAGGCCCAAGAACGAAACATACGTCTGAGGTTTGTTCCATTCAGAATTGCCTGGTATTTCGGGGCTGGGTCACTCTTAAGTGAGACCACACTGATATACTAAAGGATATTTCGCCCTGTGATTGGCACAAGTGAGCTAAAAGAGGCTGCTCTCTAAGTAGGTGACCAGACCCAAAGAAGGCAAGATGAATACAGCATGTTATCAGAAAATACCAACAGACAATTTGCATTCTTCTGCACGAAGGCTGCGCATGGGACCATCTTGGACTTTCCAGCATGACAATGACCCTAAGCACAAGGCCAAGTTGACCCTCCAGTCATTACAGCAGAAAATGGTGAAGGTTGTGAAGTGGCCATCACAGTCTCCTGACCTTAATATCATCGAGTCACTCTGGGGAGATCTCAAACATGCGGGTCAAGCAAGACGACCGAAGACTTTGCATGATCTAGAGGCATTTTGCCAAGATTAATGAGCAGCTATACCACCTGCAAGAATTTGGGGCCTCATAGACAACTATTACAAAATGCTGCACTCTGTCATTGATGCTAAAGGGGGCAATACATAGTATTAAGAACTAAGGGTGTGCAAACTTTTGAACAGGGTCATTTAATTTTTTCTTTGTTATGTTTTTATGATTGTGTCATTCTGTTATAACCTACAGTTGAATATGAATCCCATAAGAAATGTGTTTTGCTGCCTGCTCACTCATGTTTGCTTTAACAATGGTACATAGATTACCAATTCACCAGGGGTATGCAAACTTTTGAGCACAACTGTGTGAGATTATATATATATATATATATATATATATATATATATATATATATATATATATATATATATATATAAATAATTACACACACACACAGTGAATAGTGATTAAAAAAAAAAAGTGCTACTCAGATAACACACAGTGCCTTGCAAAAGTATTCACCCCCTTGACATTTTACCCATTTTGTTACATTACAGCCTTAAGTTCAAGGTTTTGTTAATCTGAATTTTATGTGATGATCACCCCCTTTGTTATGAAGCCAATAAAAAGCTCTGGTGCAACTAATTACCTTCAGAAGTCACATAATTAGTGAAATGATGTCCACCTGTGTGCAATCTAAGTGTCACATGATCTGTCATTACATATACACACTTTTTTAAAAAAAGGCCCCAGAGGCTGCAACACCTAAGCAAGAGGCACCACTAACCAAACACAGCCATGAAGACCAAGGAACAATGTTATTGAGAAGTCAGGGGTAGGTTATAAAAAATATCCAAATCTTTGATGATCCCCAGGAGCACCATCAAATCTATCATAACCAAATGGAAAGAACATGGCACAACAGCAAACCTGGCAAGAGACGGCCGCCCACCAAAACTCACGGACCGGGCAAGGAGGGCATTAATCAGAGAGGCAGCACAGAGACCTAAGGTAACCCTGGAGGAGCTGCAGAGTTCCACAGCAGAGACTGGAGTATCTGTACATAGGACGACAATAAGCTGTACGGCCATAATATTGGGCTTCATGGCCCGGAATTTTTTTTTCAGCAAAACACAAAATGGCACTTTTTGAGTTTGCGAAAAGGCAAGTGGGAGACTCTCAAAATGTATGGAGGAAGGTGCTATGGTCTGATAAGACTAAAATTTAACTTTTCGGCCATCAAAGAAAACGCTATGTCTGGCGCAAACCCAACACATCACATCACCCAAAGAACACCATGGTGGTGGCAGCATCATGCTGTGGGGATATTTTTCAGTAGCCTGGACTGGGAAACTGGTCAGAGTTTAGGGAAAGATGGATGGTGCTACATACAGGGATATTCTTGAGCAAAACCTGTACCACTCTGTGCATGATTTGAGGCTAGGACGGAGGTTCACCTTCCAGCAGGAGAATGACCCCAAACACACTGCTAAAGCATCACTTGAGTGGTTTAAGGTAAAACATGTAAATGTGTTGGAATGGCCTAGTCAAAGCCCAGACCTCAATCCAATAGAAAATCTGTGGTCAGACTTAAATATTGCTGTTCACAAGCGCAAACCATCCAAC
Source organism: Discoglossus pictus (assembly GCA_027410445.1). Taxonomy (NCBI): domain Eukaryota; kingdom Metazoa; phylum Chordata; class Amphibia; order Anura; family Alytidae; genus Discoglossus; species Discoglossus pictus. The sequence continues at coordinate 126,378,482 of CM050167.1, read as the reverse complement.
TTGAAGGAGATCAGGCAATTATGCAAGGAGGAATGGGCAAAAGTCCCAGTGGTAAGATGTGGCAAGGTCATAGAGACTTATCCAAAGCAACTTGGAGCTGTAATTGCCACAAAAGGTGGCTCTACAAAGTATTGTAGTTATGCACATTGATTTTTCTGTTATTTTGTCCATAGAATTAATATTTTTTGGGCCAGTCAAATACAGCTATAACATTGTTTCAATCTGTGATGGCAGTCTATGTAGGAAGGAATCATGGGATGCGTAGTTCCCAAGGAAGAGCCCAGACACTTCTGTGTAGCTTTCTGCATTGTGCTTTTGTTTGCGTGAAGATTAGTAAAGGGTTAAAATCGATACCCAAAGGCAGGGATTCTATTCATGGGTACACTGTGCCTATGTAGGCAGCTCTGGGGGTGTGGAAAACAAGTTGTATGTGTTTAATTAAAATAAAACTGTGTGTGTCTAGAATGACTCCATGTAATGTGTGTGTGTGTCTGATACAAGCAGCGTGTGTTAGATAAGAGCTAAAACCAGGAAAACATAATAAGAATAATAATGTGGCACTAATCAGATGAAATTTAGGTTTTAGTGCATCAAAATTTAAACGTATAGATTACCTCACAAATTTGTATTTAGTATAACTATAATCTGTGAGCCATAATAATCAGGTACAGACAATACTGAATATCATTAGCTGATACAATTTACAGACAGTTTTTAAGGATCTTTAACAACTGCCGGATTGTGGGGTGACAGTGACACTTTAATGTGTATTCTACCTTTAGTCAGTACAAACATGTGTAGATATAGACAGACATGCAGTATAGGGTATATAATAATCAGTATGTAGATATAAGGCACATGTATAAAGAGCACAGATACTGACTGTCTATATCCTCTATAAGGCTAGCGGTGCCGGGCATGTAGTTCATCTTCTCGCCCAACCCTTCCCTGGGTCGGCTCCTCACACCGGACACTACCAGTCACAGACAAGCGGAAGTACAGCCATACTTTAAATTAAAAAAAAAATACAAGTAGGTGGGGCTTGGGTGGAGAGGAAACAGATATACATGACGTCATTTACTGCGCACTTCTAATTGGCCTTTAAACCAGAAATGGGCGGGGATTGTGAAATGAGAACCATTATGAGCTAATGATAACTATATGGACAGTTTATAACCAAGGTGAGTGGGATGGGTTCCGCCTCCTTAGTTCATTGGCTGCCTCATGCCAAGATAGGCGCGGCTAAGTGTGAATGACAAGTGAATGCGATACCCGGTTCATGGTTGGCTGTGATTGGATGATAGTCATGCTCGCTGATCGTTCTGCGCATGCGTAATTCATCTAGGTGTGCGTGGCCTGCTTTTTTTTACTTATTTATTTTTACTTTTGTTTATATTTCAGCAGTTTCATGTCGGCTGCACAGAAGCCTGGCATGGGTGGGAGTAGGTACTATGTACCTGGAGGGAGAGACGTGCAGAATAAGGACACGGCATGGAGGCCCGGGTATAACCCACAGGAGGCGGGGGGAGACTGGATCGGAGAAAGAGCGATGGGAGGAGCTCAGGTACCAGGAAGCAAGTGGGGGGATTGTGTGATAATGTTGTAATTAATACCCCTGGCATATATGTATTGTGCACAATCATTATATATATGTATGGAGTCAGTAAGACCCCAGCATTAGAGGGACATGGATCTCATCACTGCTGTACAGCATCAGAGCACTGACATCAAATGACACTTCTAGGACCATGTACAGGTCACTGCTTATATAAGTTATTATATAGCCCTGCTATTCCTACAACTACCTGCCTTTGTAAGAGAGGTCCTGTAAGAACCAAAAAGGACAAGTACCCTGCAAGTATGGTAATACAACTCCCATGTTCGGTTGTGTCTGACTCTCTGTGACCCTAATGGTTTGCAGAACGCCAGGCACATCTATCGTTATGTCTCTGGATGTGCTCATCTTGTCAAAGATACTGCAATGGGGTGCCAGTCCCTGGCCCTTACTTCTTTAAATTCGACAGCAGTGACAACAGCAGTGGCGGCAACCAACCGCTAGATGGCGCTGCTGATATTTCAGTACCTATATAGTATTAGGGTTCGTTTAAGGGCAACTTGAAAATATCGTCAGCGCTGCAAAATATAAGCAGCGCCATCTAGCAGCTCCTTGCTGCAACTGCTGGCGCAGTCATAGAGGGAAAGATCCCCCAGTGGACCACAATTTGTCTGACCTCTCTGATATGACCTGTCTATTTTGGGTGACGCCAAATGGTATAGCTCACAGCTACATTGAGGTACGTAAGCCCCTTTACCACAACAAGATGGCGACCCAGAAGGGGACAACTCCCATAGCTGCAACTAAAAAATGCCAGCTTCATTTGTGACTTTCTAATCTCTAAGCGTGTAGTTTGTTATTGTAGTAAATACAGATATGAAAATTTAGAAGGCTTGTAGTTTATGGTCAGTTTGAGGCCTAATGTTGCTGTTCAGTCCTTCAGTCATGTCCTTCTCCCAGTGACCATATGGACACCGCATGCCAGGTACACCTGTGTTTTCGGTTGTGCTTATCCATATTGTTTTTATGGCAAAGATACTGGAGTGGGTTGCAGATCCATTTTTAGTGGATTGCAATTTGTCTGACCTCTTTGCAATGATTTGCCCATCTTGCGTGACCCTACACTCAAAGCTTCATTGAAGTACACAAGCCCCTTCACCACGACAAGGAAGCGATCCAGATGGGGAAATGTAGACTAAATCGTCAAATCCACTACTACATTTTGTATCGAATGGATGAGGATTTTGGTCTGAAAAATGAAAAACATATATACATAGTATGAGGGAAATTTCACAATTGCTGTAAATCTTCTCATATGCCATAACATGTAGAATAGGCTAACCATTGCTAACATTTCTGATGCCCATTAGAGGACCTCTGTTTCTATCTATCATATGTTAGCCATTGTAGCCAGTTCTGGAGCATCCACTAGTGAGCCTTCCAGTAAGGAGAACCCTTCAGGGCTCATAGGTCTGCTCTTTACTATAACTTTTAAGAATGTCCATATTTGCAATACTATATTATATTATCTTTATATTATTTCACTAATTGTTTGCCTGCCCTAAATGACTAGATATTATTTCCCCCCCCTCCCCTGTGTCTCTTCCACCCCTCCCCTCCCTCCCCTGTGTCTCTTCCATCCCCCGCATCTCTTTTCTCCTCTTCCCCCTCCCTCCCCGTGTCTCTTTCCTCCCCCTCTCCCGCCCCTGTTTCTCCCCCCCCCCCCAACTACATCACGTTATTTTGAAGCCAAGTTATTTGTACTGTAAAGTATAATTTGGTTCTTTTTCTACTATCTGTCCGCACAGAGTGAGAACGCAGCGGTTGGACGAGGCAGTGCAGGCAACAATATTCCCCCCTCCGATTTGGTGCATAAGGCGCGCCGACAGAAGTGGCCTTGAGCTATGAGAGGCGTGCCTGAGGCCCTCGAGGGCCGAGGGCCCGCGCTGTACATATCGATGGCCTCGCTGTCGATTCAGCACCATCAAGTTGCGTAACGTTGGAGAAGAGAATATTTTTTTTGCCTGCACTTCTTCACCTCTAGGTTCAACCGCATCGTTCAGACTGTGCGGCTAGATAATAGAACAGATCCTTATAATTTTACACCTTCATAGAAGCCCTTCAGATGACCATTTCCATATTTTGTGTCAGGATTAGTACAAGGTAACTTTTTTTTTTTCTAAACTGGAGCTTCTCAGGGGAGCTTAGTCAGCTGTAACTAAAAGGCAAGTTCCATTGAAAATGATTTTTATTTTATGTTCCTCAGCAGCTCATAACACCTAACATGCAGCAATAAAAGGCAAGTGCTAAAACCATTACCTATGTATTTGAACATATACTGTATAAGAGTACTCTTTCATAACTTGTATTTAGGTGAAACTTTTTCTTAAAGGGACTTGGAACACTTCTGCACTTCACTAGAAATATAATATGCATATGCATATATAATATGCATCTAGAAGGCTTCCCTGGTGGTCCAATGGTTAGGATTTGGGTCTTTCACTGCTGTTATTTGATTCCAGTCAGGGAATTAAGAGGTCACAGCGCCCTGAAGCCGAGCAGGGTTAGGCATTGTCAGTACTTGGAAGGGAGACCATGTAGGAATACTAGGAGCTGTATGCTGTGGCCCACTGGAGAAGGAACCGGCAACCCACTCCATTATCTCTGCCATGAATACCAAGTGGGTCAGCATAGTGTGTTACGGTCTGTGAGGTCACGGAGAGTCGGACATGACTGAATGATGCAAGCACACACACATGCATCTATATACCTTTTATGTACATTATTTTACTAAGATGTGCTTAAAAGCTGTGTCTTTTTGCCTAAAATAATAACATGTGTATCTGCTTAGTCTGTCTTCTGTAACTCATGAATAAACAGACTATGAAGTGCAGTGTTTCAAATTAGCCTGCCGGTGACCTCTATCTAAGCAGCATGTTGCAGAATGTTGCCGCTGATTGGTTACTTTGAGACAGTGCAACCTCTGTACTTAGATATGCATTGTCTTCATTAGCTGCAGAGGGGAGAAAGTAGTTGGCAACAATTTGTAAGATACGAGGCAGAAAACAGACTGACAGACTTCATAAAATCAAAAGCAAGGTGATGTGTGTGTGTGTATATATATATATATATATATATATATATATATATATATATATATATATATATATATATATTCCTAGTGAAATCTAGAAACATTTCAGGTCCCTTTAAGTTTTCCTGAGTTGCCATTCTCCCTGCAAATCATATAGCAGAACGTATGCAGCAATGCTAGGGTCCTCACCAATTGGTTTTATAGGAAAACTTTGCGTATATGGTAAAGTGATTTTTAATTATTAATTAATTACTCTGTATGATTTTAATTAACCTTTTGCCTTTCATAATTATGTTTTTCCCTATTAACTTTAATTGTTTGATTAGTAAATGTTAAATTTTTTAACAAGCAAGAGGTGGTGTGAGTATCTCTACAAATCAAATACTCCTTTTTAGTAATGAACAGTTATTGGGCCCCGCTTTTAGCACCTTAGCATAACTTTATTACATTTTGTGTTTGTTCATTGTGCATCTACCAACAAAAACAGAAGATACACTGACGTTAATTGTATATATTTTTATTTCATGGCTATGGTTAGCCTTCTTACAACTCACAACACAGTTTATGCATATTGCTTAAAGGACCACTGAAATCTGTAAAAAAAAATACATTGAATCAAAATTAGCCTCTTCTATAATTTCATAAACCTTTTAGTCTAATATTTTGAACTTACTAGCATTTTTCTTTACACTTAAATTGCTCAGTATAGTGACAGACATTTTCTCCCTCCCCTGTATTTTTAAGCTGCATCTTGCACAGTATTTCTATAGTATTATATGTACTATCCAATCACAGACTGTCTCGGCAGCATTTCAGCAATAGTTGCTGAGACACAATATGTGACTGGCTAGTACATCTCGTACTATAGAAACATTGTACGCATGAGCTACAGGGAGCAAACCTTTGTTGGGACTGCTTGGAAGGTTTTAGTAAGTAAAAACAGAGCTTTTAACTACCGTATTACTCAGAATATAAGCCGCAACTTTTTTCCGATTTTTGAGCTTGCGAGTTAAGGGTGCGGCTTATATTCGCGATCGGCAAAAAATCATTGCTGATTTGCAAACTTTGCTTGTAACGCACGTGACTTCTATTCGGGAAAGCAAAATTACTGCCGATTTGCGCGATTGCGAGTTAAGGGTGCCAATTTTCGTGCTTTAGACTGCGGTATTGAATAGCGATTTACAGTTTTAGTGATTCTAACATCCTGTAAAGCCGGTTAACTGCAAAAAAAGCCTGTTTCTTGCAATGGCTGATCACTTTGAGAGTCTTTTTCTCTCCAATTTTACGGGTGCGGCTTATATTTGAGTACTATCTTTTTTTCTATTTTTTCCCCTTGAACTTTACGGGTGCTGCTTATATGCGGGTGCGGCTTATATTCGGACCAATACGGTATTTGTTAATAACATTTTTATTATATATGCAAATAGGTAGAGTATTTCAATATTAAGGGATTATTAATAAGGGAACTCTCCATGTCCCTTTTAACCTGCCTGGCGGTATGATTGTCAGTATTTAGAATGTTAAAACGGTACATTAAAAAATACTGACATATTCATACCGCCCTTTCCCACTTATCCTCCTCCCTTTCCCCCTTTCCCCCTTCCCTCCTCCTCCTCCTCGCTATCCTCCTCCTCACTTCCCCCTCTCCAGTCCCTATCCCCCTCTCTCCTTACTTGTTATTGTGATCAGATGAGGTCCCTGCTCATCTCTCCCCCCGCAGCATGTCTTCCGGCAGTGAAGTGAGCAGCATATGCTAATGACGTGACTTCACCAGCGCAGCACGTCATTAGCATATTCCGATCACTTCACTGCCAAATACATGCTGCGTGGGGAGAGATGAGCAGGGAGCTCATCTGATCACAATAACAAGTAAGGAGAGAGGGGGGATAGGGACTGGAGAGGGTGAAGGAGGAGGATGATCAGGGGGGAGGAGGATGAGTGTGCTGGCTCGGGGTTACCGATTTTAGAAACAGTAAATTAACCCAGAGCCATGCTTGGGATTACCGGGACAGGTACAAATTGTATGATTTTCGGTGAAAAAAACAAAGCTTTAAGCACGTATTAGTAAAATAGAGTACATACAAATAAATGGATATATAAATATATTATATTCCCAGTGAAATCCAGTAACCTTCCATGTCCCTTTTAAATCTAAATCTTCTCTTTCCTCAGTAGTACAGTGATAAACTCGCTAATGCTTTCTGCATGCGATATTGTGTATGACTTGCTGCACACTTGGAGATTATTTTGGAAACCAGTCATTTACCCTTCATAAATGAAAGTATAATATTAGATGTGTATGCACCCACCCCTCCCCTGTGTCTCTTTCCCCCCTCTCCCCTGTGTCTCTTTCCCCCCTCTCCTCTGTGTCTCTTTCCCCCCTCTCCTCTGTGTCTCTTTCCCCCCTCTCCTCTGTGTCTCTTTCCCCCCTCTCCTCTGTGTCTCTTTCCCCCCTCTCCTCTGTGTCTCTTCCACCCCCTCTCCATCCCGTGTCTCTTCCCCCCTCTCCCTCCCATGTCTCTTCCCCCTTCTCCCTCCCATGTCTCTTCCCCCTTCTCCCTCCCATGTCTCTTCCCCCTTCTCCCTCCCATGTCTCTTCCCCCTTCTCCCTCCCATGTCTCTTCCCCCTTCTCCCTCCCATGTCTCTTCCCCCTTCTCCCTCCCATGTCTCTTCCCCCTTCTCCCTCCCATGTCTCTTCTCCCTCCCTCCCATGTCTCTTCTCCCTCCCTCCCATGTCTCTTCTCCCTCCCTCCCATGTCTCTTCTCCCTCCCTCCCATGTCTCTTCTCCCTCCCTCCCATGTCTCTTCTCCCTCCCTCCCATGTCTCTTCTCCCTCCCTCCCATGTCTCTTCCCCCCCTCTCCCTCCCTCCCATGTCTCTTCCCCCCCTCTCCCTCCCATGTCTCTTCCCCCCCCCCTCTCCCTCCCATGTCTCTTCCCCCCTCTCCCTCCCATGTCTCTTTCCCCCTCTCCCTCCCATGTCTCTTCCCCCTTCTCCCTCCCATGTCTCTTCCCCCCTCTCCCTCCCATGTCTCTTCCCCCCCTCTCCCTCCCATGTCTCTTCCCCCCCCTCTCCCTCCCATGTCTCTTCCCCCCTCTCCCTCCCATGTCTCTTCCCCCCTCTCCCTCCCATGTCTCTTTCCCCCTCTCCCTCCCATGTCTCTTCCCCCTTCTCCCTCCCATGTCTCTTCCCCCCTCTCCCTCCCATGTCTCTTCCCCCTTCTCCCTCCCATGTCTCTTCCCCCTTCTCCCTCCCATGTCTCTTCCCCCTTCTCCCTCCCATGTCTCTTCCCCCTTCTCCCTCCCATGTCTCTTCCCCCTTCTCCCTCCCATGTCTCTTCCCCCTTCTCCCTCCCATGTCTCTTCCCCCTTCTCCCTCCCATGTCTCTTCCCCCCCTCTCCCTCCCATGTCTCTTCCCCCCCCCTCTCCCTCCCATGTCTCTCCCCCCCCCCCTCTCCCTCCCATGTCTCTTCCCCCATCTCCCTCCCATGTCTCTTCCCCCCTCTCCCTCCCATGTCTCTTCCCCCCTCTCCCTCCCATGTCTCTTCCCCCCTCTCCCTCCCATGTCTCTTCCCCCTTCTCCCTCCCATGTCTCTTCCCCCTTCTCCCTCCCATGTCTCTTCCCCCTTCTCCCTCCCATGTCTCTTCCCCCTTCTCCCTCCCATGTCTCTTCCCCCTTCTCCCTCCCATGTCTCTTCCCCCTTCTCCCTCCCAAGTCTCTTCCCCCTTCTCCCTCCCAAGTCTCTTCCCCCTTCTCCCTCCCAAGTCTCTTCCCCCTTCTCCCTCCCTCCCATGTCTCTTCCCCCTTCTCCCTCCACTGTTTCTCTCTCTTCCCTCTCCCTCCACTGTTTCTCTCTCTTCCCTCTCCCTCCACTGTTTCTCTCTCTTCCCTCTCCCTCCACTGTCCCCCCTTGCCTGTGTCTCTTTCCCCCTCTCCTCCCTCTCCTGTGTCTCTCTCTTTCCCCCTCTCTTCCCTCGCCTGTGTCTCTCTCTTTCCCCCTCTCCTCCCTCGCCTGTGTCTCTCTCTTTCCCCCTCTCCTCCCTCGCCTGTGTCTCTCTCTTTCCCCCTCTCCTCCCTCGCCTGTGTCTCTCTCTTTCCACCTCGCCTGTGTCTCTCTGTCCCTTTCCACCCTATGTTCCTTGCGCATGGGCGGCTGGCTACGCTTTGCGCAGTGCGGCATGTACGGAATCCGTACAATAGTTTCTGTAGTGCGCAAGCGCTCTTACTGGAGTGTTATGCACTTTCAGAAACTATATTGGTGATTCCTGTGTGCAAGTCCTTAGACAATACTTACTGATTGGATAGGCCAGGTGCTATTTAACTGCAACCAAATAATGTTCCAAGTTCTCCAACATGAATGAGAAGTTTTATATCAACTTAGTTTTTTTTTTCTGTGTAGAATGCAAGTTATATGCACATATTAATAGAAAGGCAATCCTCAGCATGTGATATTTAATTAAAGGAACTTTGTCAATATCATTTTTTTATTTTCTTGAAGGGCATGGAATGCATTTTTTTCTGTTATACATTTAAAAGAGCATGGTTTAAACATTATAAAGTTTTATTTTTTTCATAATTTTCTTTTCTATAGTAAGCAGCAGCGTGTGATCAGACGGTATGCATAATTCTAGGTCTTCTTGGCAGAGACTTATGACTCATACAGCTGTATTTCTGTGCCCCCCAAAACAGCTGTACATTCAAAGCTGGATCAATGAGCTTGATTTTCAAAAGAGAACCTTATCTACTGTCACGTTACAGATGCAACAAAGAAAACAATTGACTTCACTGGCTCTTTAAAGAGAATTAAAAACTTGCTATAAATTATATTCCCTATTTCTTTCTAAAGAAAACCATTCCAGAGATGAACAGTATTGTTTCCGCTGTATCCTTATGCAGATGAGCAGCCTCTATATACTAATTAGCTGATTGATTAACTAATTAGGATTACAGTCTGTTTCTATCTCTGTGGATGCAAAAATAATACCCCCCCAAAGGTTACCCAGTAGTTAGATTCCCTCTCCTACCATTATCTGAGTCACAAATTAACATATTTAGCTGCACATTACAGGAAATATTTACTGTAGAGAAAAACAACTAATACAACATATAGACCGTTTTTAATTCTTTTTAAAATTAAACAAACTTATGGGGTGACATATATTGTCTTTATCTATATACATACAGTTATTGTGTATATACATAAGTGTTGGGAAAATAGTGGTCTGTGTAACAGTCTGTCTTTACTTCTCTTGTCAGAATTCATCATATCCTGTGTACGACCCAAATTGTTGGCCGTCTTCAGTGAATCCACAAGCTCCTTATCCTTCCAACTTCCATGGTGGATGTCAGGTATGTGTATGTAGAATTGTAAACCGCTGTAACTTGATCTTATGCAGTGTTAGTCCTTAGGAGTTGGATTAATGCCCCATTTGCAAAATGTCCCTCTCAGCAAAGGTATGTAAATCAAAATGATCAAGTCACTAATTGATCCAGCGTTTCTCAGGCAAGTTTTCCTTGGAAGAGAATATTGGTAAAGCCTGCTGTACAGTCATCTGTCACCTAAGTCACGGGGTCATGAGACAAGGTGGCACAAGAGGGGGCATCTACATTGATTTAGAGAAAGTGGAACCCAGCCTAAAATGTTTGCCCAACATCTGCCAGCTGAAGTTCTGTTGCTTACTGTTGGCTCATACAGCTTAACTTGTCATCACATTTTGTATTTCTTTTCGCAGAGGATTGAGCCATGTATGAATGACTCGTATGGACAACCATATCCACAAGCTTCTATGCATCCACCTTATCCACCAAATCAATACTACCACCCTCCACCACAGCCTCATTACCCAGTAGACCAGCCATCAAGTGGAACACCACATCCTCCTAACTGGGTATACTCTCCGCATGGCACTCAGAATGTCTCCAGACAGCCTCCCTACCCAGCGCAGGTGAATTGTCCAATCCTTAATTTAATTTTTTATTATAAAATCTGCATTGGATAAGCTGAACTGCAATGTTTTTTCGAGTATTTCCACTTAATTAACTTTTTGTTTTTCAAGAAAACCTTTGGGTATGATATCCTAAACCACAGTATACACTGCTTAACAATCAAACAAATGCATCTCCGTTTAAATTACTTTATGCAACATTTATATAGCAGAACATTTTCTTTATTACCACATAGTAATACAATGTGGTAGAAGAAAATACAATTTTATTAATGTTTAGGGCAACCGAGCATACATTAAAAACATTTAAAATAATATAAAAACTTGATAGAGTTCACCCTTTGTAAAGTTAAAGTTAGGGTAGTGTATCAGTTTCCTATGACCACCAAAGGGGTTCCTCCTGAACTGGAAGGTGCAGTGATAACTGACACCCCAAACCAGACTAGTCCATACTTTTTACTACGTATAATATGTAAAGGGGTAGAGACAAGTTATTGCAAACCACTGGAAATACCAAAAAAGTACATTGGTGCAGAATAGTTTAGCAAAATATACAATTCACCACAAAGATTATACAATTGCAATTGTACTATTTTTGCACAAGCAAGAACATAAAACTCTATAAAGTTGTGTTGCTTTATAGCAAGTAAATCTCTGATAGAGTTAAACTATGAATTATCTTTCAAATTTCAACATGTAATTTTACGTTATCTGGATATGAACTTTTTTTTTTACTAATTCATTGTTATTAAAATCCCTAGTCCCATTAGTATTTAAGTCGAGCCTGCACAATGGCTAGTTTTCTATTAATTATTATCCATGAATTATGATTACATTTGGCTATTTATTATAGCCTTTGTTAGTATTTGGCACATTGAGATTTCTATATAATATGGATTTTAAGCCAGGTTGTGGGGCACACCTTAGCCCTTAAGAAAGGAGGTCTCTATTATGAAATGCAGCTAAGCATGGTCAAGTTCTAATAATGGGGGATTTGAACTACCCTGTAATAAACTGAATGAGTGAGACCAGCAGTTCAGCCAAGGGGCCTCAGGTTCTTGAGTACACTCAGAGATCATTATCTGGCCCAGGTTGTACAAGAACCTACTAGAAATGAGGCTATCTTGGATTTAGTCATATAGTATCAAATGTTGAAATAAGAGAACCTTTGGGAAACATTGATCACAACACAGTCTCATTTGACATCGAATGAAAAAAAAAAAAAAAAACTGTAAGGGCCAAGAAAAACTCTGAATTTTAAAAGGGCAGATTTTAACGATTTAAGGACAGCAATTCAAAGTATAGACTGGGACAAATAACTGATAGATAACAATACTGAACATAAATGGACAACATTGAAATCCTTACTAAATATACATGCACATCGGCATATACCATGTAGAAATAAAAGTTGAAGAAATAAATCATATCCCATGTGGCTTAACAATGATTTAAAGAGCAAGATATAGAGTAAAAAACAGCCATTTTAAATTATATTAACAAGACGGGACAGAGACTACTTTACATGAGTACAAGGAAATCAACAAGGCTTGCAAAATCTCTATTAGAGTGGCTAAAATAGAAAATGAAAATTAAGTTGCAAAGCAGTGTAAGCCTAACCCTAAAATCTCTTTAAAATATATGAATGGAAAGAAGGCCAGGAAGGAAGCTATAGGAACATTACAATGTGAAACAGGCCGTCTGATAATTAGTGACCTGGAAAAGATAGATGAGCTAAATTAGTCCTTTTCTTTGGTATAAATGGGGCTACACTAGCTTCACCAAATAATTAATTAACATAGGAACAAACCTGACAGAGGTTGGAAAAAATTAATGTTAATAAAGGTCCTGATGGAATACATTCAAGGGTATTAAGGGAACTGGGATCTGTAATAGCCAAATCATTATATTTAATTTTACAAGATTCACTCAACACAGGGGCTCTACCAGATGACTGGAGAAAAGCAGAGGTGATACCTATATTTAAGAAGAGCAAATCCAGGGACTTATAAACCAGTGAGCCTCACTTCTGTAGTGGTAAAGCGTTTAGAGTGGTTAATAAGTGATAATATATAAGAATATGTCTATTTGAACAAGATTATAAGAAGTAGGCAACACTGATTTGCTTGACATGAGCTATCCCTCATAAAATGTAATTAGTTTCTATGAGGAGCTAAGTCGGAAGTTTGGTCAAAACAACTCAGTGGATGTAGTCTTTTTGGATTTTGCAAAGGCTTTTGATACAGTGCCACATGGAAGACTATTGTGCAAACTAAGGGATGCAGGTATTGCAGTAAATATCTGCTCATGGATTGAAAGCTGGCTAAAAGATAGAAAGCAAAGGATTGTTGTTAATGGAACATACTCAGATTGGACTAATGTGGTAAGTGGGGCTCTTCAGGATTTAGTATTAGATCCTCAGAATTAGATATTTTTAACATACCATATATACTCGAGTATAAGCAGAGTTTTTATGCCCTTTTTTTAAGGCTAAAAAGGCCCCCCTCGGCTTATACTCGAGTCACACTCCCCCCTGTGTCTCTCTAACCCCCCCACCCCCCCGTGTCTCTCTACCCCCCTGTGTCTCTTTCCCTCCTCATTCTAAAACCCCCTTCTCATTCTAAACCCCCCTAAATACCTCCCCTCTCCCTTTACCCTCACTTACCTGCTTCTGCTCTGGCCTCGCCTCCTTCTTGACCCGGAGCGCATGTGACGTCACATGCGCGCCACGTCATTAGCATATACCGGCACCCGGTATATGCTAATGACGTGGCGCGCATGTGACGTTGCATGTGCACCTGGTCAAGAAGGAGCGGAGGCTGGAGCACAAGCAGGTAAGTTAGGCGAGAGGAGGAGGTATTTAGGGGGGTTTAGAATGAGGATGGAGGATGAGGAAGGAGGTTGGGGTTGAGGATGGGGGGGTTGAGGAGGGAGGATGGTTAATTAATTAAGTAATTAAGGTTAAAAAAAGACTTTCAGCCCATCAAGTTCAACCTGTTAAGATCTCCTCTGATCTGCAATATGCGGATTAGTTAATCATTAATTTGTTGATTAAATAATTATTAATAGTATAGTATTGGAGGATGAATAAAGAGTTGGTCCATCAAGTTCAACCTTTTTAGATCTCTATTGATCTTTTTAATGTGGACTATTTATTATTAATTGTTAATTGATCCAGAGGAAGCAAACAGAAAAAAAAAACATTGAAACTTTGGCAATTGTCTCATAAGGGGAAAGAAAGCTAAATTCCTTCCTGACCCCAGAAACTGGCGATCAAATTTCTCCCTGGATCAATATTCCTTCGCTAGTTATCTAGGATAGCCTTAAATGCCCTCTTTATTCAAAAATATATCTAACCCTTTTTGAAGTTGTCTATCAAATTCGCTGTTACCATCTCCTTTGGTAGAGAATTCCACAGTTTAACCACCCTAACTGTGAAGAACCCTTTTCTTCGTTTAAGGTGACATCTTTTTTTCCTCTAACCTAAAAGGGTGTCCTCTTGTCAGTTGAAAATCTCTTGCTACAAAAAGTTCACTTGACAAAGCCTTATATTGACCCTGGATGTATTTAAATAAGGTAATCATATCCCCTCGTAGACGCCTTTTTTCTAGCGAAAATAAGTTTAATTTGGTTAGTCTTTCTTCATAACTTAGCCCCTCCATTCCCCTTATTAGTTTTGTAGCCCTTCTCTGTACTTTTTCCAGCTCTAAAATGTCTTTTTTATGAGGTGGTGCCCAAAATTGTACTCCATATTCCAAATGAGGGCGTACTAGGGCTTTGTATAGTGGCAGAATTATATTTGCTTCCCTTGCTTCTATACCCTTCCTAATACATGCTAATATTTTATTTGCCTTTGCAGCTGCTGCTTGGCTTTGAGCGCTGTTACCTAGGTGGTTGTCCACTATTACTCCCAAATTCCTTTCAATATCTGATACCCCTAGATTTGCTCCATTAAGATTATAGATTGCATTGCTATTTTTCCTTCCCAAATGCATAACCTTGCATTTATTTGTATTAAATCTCATCTGCCATTTAGCCGCCCATTTCTGTAATTTATGCAAATCCCTTTGTAGGGAAAGTACATAATTATCTGATTTTATTACCTTGCACAACTTAGTGTCATCAGCAAAAATGGAGACACTGCTTTCGAGTCCTACTTCTATGTCATTAATAAATATGTGAAAAAGGAGAGGATGAGGAGGGGGGGTTGAGGATGGGGGGGTTGAGAATGAGGAGGGTTATAACGGAGGGGGGAAGAGACACAGGGAAGGGAGAGGGGAGAAGAGAGAGGAGGGACACAGGGGGCAGCACATTTCCCACCCTCGGCTTATACTCGAGTCACTCATTTTACCCTCATTTTACCTCTGCTTATACTCTGGTTGGCTTATACTCGAGTATATACAGTATTAATTTATGACTTTGTGTCATCAGCGAAATTGGAGACAATGCTTCCCTGTCCTACTTCTAAGTTGTGCAATGATGTACTTTCCCTCCAAAGTGATTTTAATAAATTAGAGAAATGGGCAACTAAATGTCAGATGAGATTTAATATTAATAAATGTACAGTGATTCAATGTATAATCTTAATGGAGCAAATCTAGATGTATCGGATATTGAAAGGGATTTGGGAGTGCAGGTGGATAACCACCTACGTAACTGTTCTCAATGCCAAGCAGCAGCTGCAAAGGCAAATAAAATATTAGCATGTATTAAGAAGGGTATAGAAGCAAGGGAAGCAAATATAATTCTGCTATTATACAAATCCCTAGTATGCTCTCATTTGGAATATGGAGTACAATTTTGGGTACTACTTCATAAAAAGGACATTTGAGCTGAAAAAGTATAGAGAACGGAACCAAAACTAATAAGGTGAATGGAGGGTCTAAGTTATGAAGAAGGACTAACTGAATTTTCTCTAGAAAAAAGGTGTCTAACCACCTGGATATATTTATATAAGGTAATCATATCCCCTCTTAAACTGGAATTCTCTACCAAAGGAGGTGGTAACAGCAGATTTGATAGATAACTTTAAAAAGGAATTGGATATATTCTTTAATAAAAAAGGGCAATAACGGTTATCATGAATAAAACTAGTCAACGTAAGTTTACTTTGTTTGTCCCAGAAGTCAGTGAAAATTATAGTATTTTTTGTGCTGAAAATATATATATTTTTTAAATTTCTCTATCGCGTAAGGATTTTGAGTGCAGTGATTTTAAGTTAACAGTATTACATATATTTACAATGCATACATAGTAAAGGACT